>CM023483.1:43374462-43839398 GCA_013339685.2 Hyalomma asiaticum
AGATGGTGCCGCCGCATGATTTGCACAACGCTATTCCGGATTAATTTAGTTCCAGATTAATTTAGTTAACGTGCACGCTACGAATCCTTATCGTTCAACTACGCACATGTGAAATCTCCCACCGGCACTTCATTGCAAGTCAAGATCCAGTGCCTATATATATATATATATGGGTGGCCGGTGAACGGTTCTCCAGTGCAGGCAGTCGGTATTTTTCAGTCAAGAAACTCGCTGGAAGACGCTGCCTGCGCTAACGTTGTCTCTCGCGGGTGAGGGCGCATTCTCCTTCTTTGCGAGCTGGTGGAGCGTTCATCGAAGAAAGAGCGTTTCCATAGTCAACGAGTGCCTTTCGCTCTCTCTCTCTCTCTCTGTCGCTCTCTCTCTCTCACAAGACAGCAGATGGAAGAGTGAGAGAGGTCGCGCGCGAGCCGGCGACATGAGGTGGCTACATGGTAACTACTACTACTACTGCTACTACTACTACAGAGGAGGGAACGACCCACACCCTAAGGAGCTTCGCCGCTAAAAAAATGATGCGAGGATGCGAGCTCCACACCCTTGCTGCTTGGCCTGTCTAACCTTCTCACACCGAATTCCTGCTCTGCCTTCTCCCACACCGGAGCAGAGGGGTACCCCCCTGATAACACGAGTATGTGACGCCCCTTCTTTTTTTGCTTTTCTCTCAAGTTTACACCACACTGCATCTTCCTGAAAGGTCTGTGAGCAATGTCACAGTGCCTATGCCAACATAAGCAACGGCGCATGATGTAGACACTTGCGGTCCTTCCAGTCATCCTCTCCACATTCGAGACGAATGCGTACGAGAGGAGAGCAAGGGATGGGAAATGGGATTCCATTTGAAATTTCAGCAGCTTTAGCGGCGCATAGTGACATACCTCCTGGCAGACACAGTTGGGAGCGTGCAATATATGCATTGCGCTTATGAGCTCAGAATGGCCCAACCTGGTATGGGGGGGGTTATCATATTATTGAAGCTAGGATGAGCTTTAGTGGTTCTGCATGCTCATGTACTGATACCAAACATGAAATCAGTTTTTATGTGAACTAGGCCATTACTTTTAGACCTATTGATTAATTAAAATATCATTCGATTGCATTTTTATTATACTGGGTCTCTCTATAGACCTTCCTGAATTAAGTGCTGTTGGATTCTGCAGATTCCAAGTAGCGCGAAAAAGTTTGTTTTATGGTCCTAGCTTTCCCAGAACAAAAGTTGCAAAGCTTCAGAGTTCTCATTTGAATGGCTGAGGAATAATGCCTTTTTTTTTCTTCTTTCCTAACATTTATAGCTTCTGAAAGTAACATATAACACTTTGTTGCTCACTCTAAGTATTCCGCTTTTCAGCACTAGAAGAATCAAAATTGAGAAACCTGGGAAAATCTGAGAAAAGCTTGTCAGATAGTTGTAAGATTATGGAAAAACGCTGAGACAATAATGCAAAACAAAAATCCATCCATTGCTGATGGGATTTAAAAGGCTTTTGCAAATAAAATGACCTAGGATGCAAGAAAATTGGTTAGGTTATGCTTCGCCAATGGCACAATTAAAAAAAAAATTTCGAGATTTTTGGCCTTAAAGGGCCTCTAAACCACCCTCGACATTTTTTTGAACATTTCAAGTTAACACATGCATCAAGTTGAGAATGCCGTCACGATGAACAATGTCAACTGCGGCAGCACTACGCGCCGCGGCCGCGCCAGAGATTCGAAAAACAATCCCGTGCGCCTCTCCGCCCATTTCTGGCATACCAGAGTTAGCCGCGACGACATTGTGGTTTTTGGTGACGTCAGAAGAGTCCGAGCTTCACTGATTGGTCGAAGGAGAACATCGACTTCCGGTTAGTCTGCTAACAAATGCATGCGCTCCCTGCCTGTTTGTTTTCCTCGTCATGTGTCGTTCGTGTGGTGTTCGTGTGGTGCTCGTGTGTGAATTCGTAAATGCGCTACGCTACGCAAGTGCAAGTGAGGTACAGCCGACTAGAAACTGCAGCAACTGTCAGAACACGACGGGTGTAGCGCTAACAGAGAGCGTTGGGAACACAGGAGCCCGGCGGAGGCGCGCCAACCGGATGCGCGTCATCGGCGATGTATGTCACGTGATATTCGGAGGAGCACTCGGTAAGGAGGTGACACCGGCAAGCCGCCGGTGGGGTGCAGGAGAGAGCGAAACAAGCAGGCGCCTAGTCACACGCGTGTAACTCGGCTATTTCGGCACCGTTTCGAAAAATTCTTGCGGGTACGTGTTTGTCACGGACACCGGCACAAAAGCAACACCACAACTAAATTTCAACCTCTTGGTGGTTTAGGGGCGCTTTAAAGAGCAGCTTCCCACCTTAAACCTACTGTTAGCAAGAGAACTACTCACCTGTTTTTCCTTGTGCCATGGACATTTAGTTGCGCTGCATTCTTGTCTTGGCAGATACCAGTGCAGTGTGTGTGGCACCCTGAGGGATGCACGCCGTACTGTAGCTCTGGCTGAGCCTCCGAGGCACCTTGTGCTGACCTTGATGCGTTTCTCGTACGATGGGACCACGGGGACCCGGGCCAAGATTCTGCGCGAGGTGGCCTTCCCCCGGACCCTGGTGCTGCCCTCCAACTGTGGGCTGGGTAGTGACCAGCAAGCAACCTACGTCCTCTATGCTGTGGTGGTCCACTCGGGCACCTCAGCTGATCGTGGCCACTATTACACGTACGCCCGATACTCCAGCCAGGTCAGCAATGCTTCCTGCCATGGCAGTGCATTTGCATGCTCCACTGATAAATGTGCTTCTGAGCCCGCTTAGGCAATGTAAGATTATGACGTTTCCCGCAGGACCAGGCAAACTTTGTGCGTCTTCACCAGCATCTTCACATTAGCTCAGTTGTAACGGTTCACGTCAAGGGCGGTTCGAGCTCCTATCCTGTCGGAGGTGTGGTGGCGGCGTCTTGTTGAGACACTGGCTTTCAGCGGTTGCTACAGTGGCTGTTGTTGATGTTCATCTGTATTGTTTGTCATGATGTGTGCTTAAAAGAGTCTGTTTTCTGTCATCACTGAACCGTAAATTTGAGAATTATTATGTGTGTAATGCTGATGTGTCATTTTGTAAGCTAGGTTTGGCATTGGGCAAACACATGTTGACCTATGACATGCCAGTCTGGATAACCTGGGTTCTGAAGAAAATGTGGGCAGTCAGCTGCACTTCTTAGTACGAGTTGAGCACACAAAAGGGACACGGACAAAAGGAAGAGGCGTACACACTCTGGTGCTACTAACAACAATGGTTGAATTCCTTCACATACCACCCTGTAGCCTGTTTCACAAGTTCCGTGCATCATGTGATTGATTGCATGAGTGATTGCTCGCTTCCATGCTTCAAGCCTGGCTTCGTCATGCGGCGGCATAAAAAGCGATGGCTTCTGTTTACATGACTTATAGCCCATGTTGCAGTACGGTACAAAGTACTTTCCCATTATGAAGCACACTGGTACACTGAAAAACAAAGCATGTTGAAGGAGCATGCCCAGAAGAAAAAGCCAAAACAGGCCCAGTGAGGAACACAGAAAGGGCTCAAGCGGGTGCTAGTATTGCGCGCCACCTCTCGAGGGTTCTTGTTAGCAGAACAGCATGCGCTTCTCCCCACAAAGCATCCCCTACGCGGCGCTATCTCACCTAAACTATTCTTACACCATGGTGCATACTAAAAATTTCGAATAATGAATCAAATAGTACTCTATTCAATTCGGTACTCGAGTCATGTCGTGCATGTGAGAAATACTGAATATTTTTCAAATCGCGAGTGGTCATTTTTTTTATAATTGAACTACCATGGCGCAAGTAGCCTAACCTTTTGTGGTACTACTGAGGTTAAACAGGTCCCCAAATCTGGACCCTTTTGCAGTGTCATGGAAGCAGAAGTGTCATCAGTGTACTGTTGTCATCACGATATCGGTAGTTCTTTTCGCCGAGCTGTTGGCACGGAGGGAGCAATAAAGCTAGGAGAGGGCATGGCTGGTCGATCTTGAACCTTAGTCATGAAAAACTAGTCATGGAAAGAATCATAGCACATAAGCTTTGGTCACGTAATAGGCAAGGGATAGATCAAGGTACGACCAAGCACCACCTACGGCTACGTAATACCTCAAAGGCTTCAGCCACTGCTGCCATGCAAGCCTCCCTCACTTTTCACAACTGTACTTTTTGTCAGTTAAACCTAATCATAATCTTCCTTTGTCAATGTATGGAATATGCCTTTTGAATAAAATGTCATGGAATTTTCGGGCTGTTTTGAAAACCTTTACCTTTTCAAAAATTTCGAATAACTAATCAAATGGTGAATATCTATTCGTATTCAATTCATATTCTGTTTGGTTCTAAGATTCAATATTCACACATCCCTCATTATGTAATGGAGCTCCCAGATGAACTCCCACAGCCTATGTCTCGAGTTCTGGGTGCACTGAGGCCCAGCCCCGAGGTGACGTTTTCTTACGATCGATGCATGTCATTTTCTGAGTCTGCCTGTTATGAATGCTTTTGTCGCTCTCAGGGCTTGCTGTGTGCAGCCAGACTTTTATATGCCTCCACAAGCTCAACCGCTTTGTTTTAAATTCTATGGTAAACTGCTGTCAGCTTCTGCTCATTTCACACACAAATAGAAAAACGTGGCGCGGAACCTAAATGTATCTGCAGGAGATAAATGTGTGCCATGGGAGCTAACCAATGACACAAGGCAAGTGATGCTGGTAGTCGTGATGGAGCTGGTTGACTTCACTCACTCGTAGTTTCCAGGCTTCCTTACTTTCTCTGTTAAATGACCAGCACACAAAGTGGTGGTCAGTTCTTCCTACCTTTTCTTTTTAAAGAATTGACCCAATATCCTGATAGTACAGGGCAGGAATTTCTCGTGTTAAAACCAAGCAATGATTTTGACCTTAACTTCCCATCTTTATTTGCACATGAGCGCAGGAGTCGCTGTCTCCACACAAGTCAGCTTACCGCTCAGAGGCACTGGACCCCCTGTGCAAGCGGTGGTACCTTTTCAACGACAGCAGGGTCTCAGCAGCATCATACGCCAGCCTACAGAGCCTGACCAGCCGCTTTCCTCGGGACACGGCATACGTGCTCTTCTACCGACAAGTGGACCTTGCATACCAGGAGGCCGTGCCCAGGGACCTGCTCAGCTCGAGCCTGCAAGACTTGGTCGACCGGGACAACATCAAGTACTTTGAGGTGGTACTGCATTTGTTTTGCTCTGAAGCTGTGTACCTCCGACAGGGTGCCTGTTTTAGGGGCGAAGCACCTTAGGGTCGAGGCTTGTCCGTTGTGTGTCCGTGCTCATGCCACAGCACTGTTGCTATAGTGTGTGGGTGTGGGCCCATCCGGAAGGCAGTGCAGTCGGATGGTATGTATGCATGTGTGGGCTGATCCTGAATGCAGTGCACCCAGACAGTGTCGTCTGCTGTTGTGAGAATAGCGAATGGCACGCATTGACTATGGAAATGCATTTTCTGCAATGAACGCTATACCAGCTCGCAAGGAACGAGAACGCCCCCTCGAGAGACGACGCTGACGCAGACAGTGTCTCCTAGCAAGTTTCTTGATTGAAAAAAAAAACCGACTGCTCGCACTGCACAACCGTTCACCGGCCACCCCTTATATATAGGCGCTGGATCTTGACCTGCAATGTAGTTCCGCTGGGAGATTTCTCTTGTTCATAGTTGAACAATAAAGATTTGCAGCTAGGTGGCCTTTGCAGACAAAGTTGGTTAAAACTTAAATATTGAAGGTTTTACCGTGCTTTCAGGCACAAAGTGCGCACCGCGGATGCTACAAAGCAGTTCGTTAACACGGCATACCTCACTACATTGCTGTAATCCGCAGAATATTCTCTCTGAAATAATATTCCCGGAAGGAAATTTAAAGAAATTACTACTTTAAATTCCACTAGAATAGCTTGTGCGGCCGAGAGCCAGGCAGTTTAAAAGCGTGGACCTTCCAGGCGTGAACGCTCACAGTTGGTTTGTTTTCCAACCAAGGAGACGACGCCGGCACATGCACAGTCGTACTTATGCAAGGGGTCCATAACTCCCATTACATTCTTTAGGGAAGGAGTGAGTGTAGAGGGGAAGAGCGTGAGTGGTGGGAGGTGGAAGAAGAGATGATGTTACATATCAGGGGTGGCAGAAGACTATCATCTTTCAACTTCATTTGCAGTGAAGCAAGCAAATGTGCCCCACCACTACTTGTCTAAAATTGCCCATGAAGCCTCAGCTTCCTTGCTCTCAAAGACTCCCTCGGCGGTAAAATTCTTTCGCCTTATACAACGCATGCAGATCGTTCATGATTAGTGCTTTAAGTCAGCATTGTGCGTTAGCTGAGATAGCCTGAAAATTGTGAAGAGCCTACTTTTCCGTACAGCGCTCACGTACAGCGCTGAATGATTGCTCTCAAGGCAGAGCATGTTAAAAGCTTGCATAGAGTGCATTTTTGCCTTCTTAATCCAGGTGCATAAAAGCCCTTTGTTATTGTTGCTTGAACGCAGGAGCAAGAAGCAAAGAGCAAGCGTGCCCGCTGGTCATTGAAGACTCACAATGGCAGCGATTCCTTCGATGGCGGGCCCTCCACAGGCGGATGCGGTGGAGGTATGGGCGGCGGTGGCCTCAATGATCTACCACACATGGTTTTCTAGCATGCGCAGCCTGTGCTGGAATGCACTGCATGATAGAGCATCGCACGATCTCTGGCCTTCATGTAAGGCCCGTCAGCTACTGTTCGTGTGAGCGATCATTGTAGGCCACATGTTTGTGATAATCATATAAACTATTTGTTTTGTTGAGGTTGGTAGGGTCATAGTATTGTGTCAATTCCTGCAAAATATTGTTACGAGTAAATGGGAGTGCTTGATGCTTTGGACAATAAAGGGATTCTTTTATTGAGGTCATGAAAGCGAGCTGTACGGCAGCCAGCTGGTGGCTGATGCAACGTCGTCATACTCTTCATTTGAGCATTCCCTTCCTTGCAGACGAAGCCCAGCAGGTGAGTCATGTGTGGCATGAACAACTTAATGCGGGCACCATGGACTACTTGAGTGTTAGCAACGCGTCTCCCACTTGCTGTGAAGCAGGCTATAATACAGGTGACCTCAGCGAGCCGGTTTAGAACACCAAATGGCCCATTGTAGGTGGCCAGAAACTTTTGACCCGTATTTTCTTGCAGGAGTCCACAGCCACACTAAATCGCCTGGATGGTAAGTTACAGGATTGTAGCAAGTGTTGTACCACGATTTTGATCTGTATTGCAACACCAAAGCGTGCAAACGAGCAATCCTACGCACGTCCTAGGCAAGGTTTAGGGTCTCGGCAACAGTGGAATTTTCATGTGTGCTGAAAGCGAAAACAGTGTCCACTGTGTGCCGAGGTGGGCGAGCATACAGCAGGAAGAAAGGGCTCTACCCGGTTCTCGTGCTTGGCGGTATTGAACGCGTACGTAACAAAAGACAGTGCGTCATCCCAGTTCTTGTGGTCGGATGAAACGTGCATGGATAGCATGTTAATGATGGTCCTGTTCGTGTGCTCTGTGAGCCCATTCGTTTGTGGATGGTACGGTGTTGAGTGACGAAATGGGGACTCGCACAATCCAAGCAGCTGTTCCATGACATCCGCTGTGAACTGTCATCCCCGGTCGCTGATAATCACTTAAGGTGGACCATGTCGGAGAATGACGTGTCTCAGCAAGAACCCTGAAACATCCGTGGCAGTTACGGAGGGCATGGTGGCAGTCTCGCAGTAGTGCGTGAGGTAGTCAGTACAAACAGTTATCCAATGATTCCCATTGGCTGACCTTGGGAATGGACCCACGATGTCGATGCCAACTTGATTGACAGGCATACTTGGCCGTGGCACCAGCTGCAGGAGGCCAGCTGGCACAGCAGACGGACGTTTGTGGCACTGACCATGTACATCTCTGTAGACTGTCGCATTCCAGGCCAATAGAAACCCAGCCAGAAAAAATAGTTGGAACCAATTGGGAAATTTCCACTTGGTCCCATTCATGAATTAGTACACCATTGGGCCAATTGGTTCTTATGGTGTAGTAGCCCATAACCAATTGGTTGCCAAGTGGTCCACTTGGCATTGCAATCAGATTGTCCCAAATGTGAACACAGCTGGCGCTGCACGAGTGTACCAAGCTAAGGTGGATATAATTAAGCATGATCTATGTGAAGCGAAATACTATGCCCTTTCCTGTGCTGTTCATCTTTCATTTCGTATATCACACTTCAGTAGATGCACTCTAGCCGGGTAGACCTGTGCAGCGCTAGCTGCATGTGTACACATTTCGGGCAATCTTGCTTAAATGCCTTGTGCATCATTTGACCCTACAAGAACACAACCAACAGCTTTTGAGCCTACTGCGTAATGCTCTTCCATGCGACCATGCATGTTACTTCTTGCTGTTTCAAGTCATGTTGTATAACTAACAAATTTGCCGCTTCATGCTTATTAGGCTGGTATGTACAGGGTCGTCCACTCTTAGGGTGAACACGACGAAACATGGCTTCATTTTTGGAACACGAATGCTTGCTACGTGGGCACACATCGAAGCTAATAATGTGCAGGCGCACAGGGTGATCCAAGCCCTTCTATGCCTGCACTAGATTAGCGTCGATGCGCAGTCTCATCGCGAGCGCTGGCGTTCTAAAGAAGGCAGGCACGCTGCGCCGTGTTCACCCTAAGAGTGGACGACCCTGTACATTTGACACCAATACATTAAGTGAACAGAAAAGCTATTTTATTTAAAACACATAGTTCGCGGTAATTATTCGTTAGGTCACTCGTTCTTGCCACAACCCGCAGTCGTCTCTGACGTAGCAGCCTGCGTAGAACGAGTCGATGAGGCAGCGTTAACAACAGTCTAGTACAAATCAAACGCAATCAAGCTTTGGTGAACCCACGACCTTCGGATGACGCGTCCGATGCTCTACCAACTGAGCTACGAGGGCAGTCGTCCCCCCATCCACTTTATTGTGTATTTATGTACGTATTATCCTGGGAGTGTTAGGCAGCGCCACTCATGGCCAAGGCAGCATGTGTGGAACACACTTTCTTGCCAGGAGGCGTCACGTAGAACGTGAACTTAGCTGAGATGGCTGCTGCCCAATAAGCCCTCGCATGCTACCTAAGGCACCAAGTCTGCCGCAACGAGGCCCAAGCTATGAAATAACGAAAGGGAAGGGGTTGTGGGCTCGTTCTTTATTTGTTAGAAACAACTCAATGAGCAAACAGGCAATGAAGCCTGTTTGCTCATTAAGTAACTTCCCCTATGCTTTCCTAGTACACGGACACAAGGTGAGCAGTGAACAACACGAACGCCGACTAACAACTGATGCACAGCACAGAGGCGAAAAAGAAGGAAGACACACAGCTTATCTGCGCAAGCTCGGAATGGTAGCGCCACCTGTCATACGGTTACACGTGCCGGTCTACGCGATAGACAGCTGCTAAGGCATTCTATCTCCTCTCTGTTTAAGCTAATTGACAGCTAATCGACCGTAACCACAACATTAACCCCAAATTTACTTCCCACTTTCTTAAGCCTGTGCGAAACTGCGTGGATATACGGAATACTCACGACCTTTTTCTTGTTAAAGTTACTCTCTGCTACAGCTTTCGTTCCGGTCGAAATCGACTTCTTAAGACGTTCAGCTACTGTGGCTATGGCTAGTCTAGGGTAACCTGCATCTACGAGGCGCTCGACCTGCACCTACGAGGCGCTCGACCTGCACCTACGAAGCGCTCGACCTGCGCATTAAAGCTAATTGTCAAACAGTACACGCGGGTGGTGATGAGGGAAAGCGGGCAGGGAGTACCAGAAGTCCAGAAGACTGGCACGCACCATTCGATGCCTGTGTGTGGTTACGTTCAAATCAAGCTGCAAGACACTTGTACGATGGTGGCTAGAAGGGGAGGTGGCGCGAGCTCGGCGCGAAAGGCGATCCACCGTTTCATGACACGTAGCGGTGGCGCTGCAGCTCGCACTAAGATTCCTATCCGCCGCAGTGGCCGCGGCTAGCGTACCACGGCCTTCTACGCTCTGCGTACACGGCGCTCATTTCATTATTGGCTGCTCATGTTCGAATGAGGACGTTATAAGTCCTAACTTTCAAAACCGAACAGATGTGCTGCAACTATCCGACACTTGGTTAACGTTCTTGTAATACTATAATTATTTACTTTACTGCACTCACTTTTGGATAAGTTCATAGCACCCGCACTCACTAAAAATAGAGCTGAGCAAAGATTTAAAGGGGCACTGACACGAAAATTTTCGTCTGCTGTTTTTTCGCTGCAATACGTAGCTGGGGACCTGTTAGTCACGACACGGCACATCAATTGCTCCAGCGCGTGTCAGATAATTATTTACGGCCTGTTTAGTACCCACTAGTTTCAGTTTTGGTTTGGGAGAGCTCAAAAACGACAAGGCGCCCGGTGCAACTGGCGCCATCTAGCGCTCGAAATGGTGTAAACGAGTTCGCCCACGTGAGCACACATAACTGTGACGCACTTCCGCACGACAACCGCCGCGTGCTCGTTTTCTTTCGCCTGTCGCACGTCCTGCGCGTTGTTGTCGCTGTTGTTGTCATTGTTTTTGGATGGCAACTATTTTCTTGAGGTCTGGCGTCGCCGGCAGCCTACTAACGCAGCCGCAGCGAATAAGCAATGGCGGCTATGACGTCATCATTGCTATCTGCACTCTCGGAGCTCAGCTGCCGTGGTGACGTCGCGGAAGTTGGGGGTCCCCTTCAGGTCACCTTTGCTGTTGTCGATGCCGCGATGTACTGCGTCTAGCGCTCGACTGCGCATACGGACTTCAATATTCATTTAAATTACCTTCGTAGCTGTGTTCGCCATTGAGATTTGGTAGATGACATCTGTATGTCCACGAAAATCGATCCCGCAGGCTATCTTAGCAGCGAAATTTTGGTGTCAGTGCCCCTTTAAGACTATTTCCGAGGTATTGAAAACACTCGACCCATACACTCGACTGCTGCTGCTCGACAGCGTCAACACAACACCACTTTTATTCACTTCATGCGAACTTCAGGGACGAAATGTATTTTGTATACATAGCTTGCATGTGACGTCATGACTGCCCTGCTGTCGGCGCGACGGGCATGCTGGAGGACCATGGGGACCACTTCTTGGTTCGTTCCCTGCAGCGCCGTTCATACATTCGTTGATTCGACTGCGTTTTGGTTCGTTTTCTCTAAATTTCTAGGCGCAATGTCGCCGCCGTCCCTTGCGGAAAGATTATCAGCCTGAGTTAATTGTATCGGCACGATGTTTATGTGAGCAAATGCGCAAACGTGCGACGATGCTGATCCCTAGACGAAGCTGCCAGACGCCGACAGGCACCAACGCTGTGTACTCGAAATGACGCGCGGGGACATCGTCAACTACTTCGTTTTTCTCCGTGTGGCTTTCATTTTTATCTTGCGGCAACGACTGGCACGCACGCAGTGCGATTGACTCCGCGATTGCCGCTGCACCAGCCTCGCTTTTCAGGAGGCACCGTCCTTTCAGCGTGCTGTTCATGATCTGCGCTGCATCAGTGTAGAGACGTCAGTGTCCCATCGATATTTGTGTCCTCCATGATCTTACATGGAATGCCTACGAATGCAGTTTGTGCTGTTCTTTTCGCCGTGTCCCATAAAAAAAAAAAGAAAAATCGTGACGAATGTCATACTTCCTAATGAGAAATGTGAGCGCAGCCGTGCGCGTGTGTGTTAATGATGCGATATGCTGAGCAAAAGAATTAGATATCTGCGATCTCTACCAGCAAATATAGCTTGCTGCGCCGACGAAGCACTTCCACCGAGTGTGTCACCCAATGTTAACAGAAGCTCGATCGCGCTTTGAAGTACGATGAGCTTCCTTTTCGGCAGCGCGAACACATGGGTTCCCCCGACTCGTCGAAGGTTGTTTTTAGTTAGAATACTTCCACGGAAGCCCAGCCGGCCCAACACCACCGGCCTCGGCGAAAGTGCGTCGCGCGTGGCTTGAGACGCGCGAGCCAGGACATCTGTTGCTACGTTCGTTCGCGATCGGTTACGGCGGGAGCCGACGGACGATGCTCAAGGCAGGAACTGGCGCATAACTGCTCGAAAAACATTTGTAGGTCCTCGTGCACACTTGGATGTATCAGCGTGTTCGGTGTTGCGATCGGCGCGCTTGATACGCGTCAGCCACAAACTGCGCTGCCTCGGGCTTTTAGCTTCTTCGTGCGGCCGCATTGACTGTGTACGTCCTTTGGCATGTGAAAAAGGTTTGTGTTCTTTCACACTAGTCTCTTCATTGCTCTCCTGCGATTCGAGAACTCAAATACTGCGGCTAACGAGAGCGAGTACAGAAACGCGTACGCGTCCGCACTTTCACTGTCGCGGCTGGTCCTCCACGATGGCGAAACGGTATCCCGCAGCGTCTGGTCGTGACGTAGGTGCAAGGCATGTATACAAGAATAATTTACAAGAACATACTCAAATCTGAGGAACATGCACGAAGCCAAAAACAAGCAAGAAAACAATTTAAAAACTACATATTGCAAAATCTCACATGAGGAGCATACATAAAGATTATGAAATAACACCACAGTTCTGTTGCAAATCACACAAATTTTACCTTAAACAGTGCACTATTAATGAAACGTAAATACTGGTAGTGCAACATATTTTGCAAAACAATAAAGAAAAAGCATCTGCTGGTACTAATGAGATTTGCTTGGACACTAGAATGATGTATGAGAAGCTAACATCAAGACCAGAACTAGCAATTTTACGAGATGAAACAGTGCAATGCACAAACGCAACCAATAACAGCATTGTTATCCTGCTATGGCACTGATGCAAAATTTTTCTGCAGAAACAAATTCAAAATAGAAAAGCTTAACTTGATCACAACACACGTCTCAATTTCAACAATTTCATTCGCTTCTGCCTTTCGCTTCGTAAAGAGTTCTGGTGCTTCACTTGGAAATGAAGTCTCGTTAAGACGTAAAACTTGTGTTGGTGAGAATTGTGCTGTGCTCGGCACACCCAACCAGAACAAGCTTTGCGAGCTGAAGGAACGATACCAACTCAATAAGGCTATCGGTGTTTACACGCTTTAAACTAAAGCAGCGTGTAAATGTGTTCTCAAGTATTGTGACAAGTGCATTCAGCTGCTCTAATGGGTATAAAAGGCCTCCCCTGTCGACTGCTTTAGTGATGGATGCGGTTGCTGGAGGTGACCCATCCTTCTCTTTAAGTAGCTGTTGGCAACAATCCATGCACTTGGTGCTGGCAATACTTCGTGTTGCTACATAGCCAGCCATGTAATATATCAGCCTTGAGTCACTGGCTTGCACAGCCATCGAAACGTGGTCAAGAAGGTCACAGTCATTTAGCACATCATGAGCCTCAGAAAGATTGCCTATGTCGAGGAGCTCGTCAATTCTTTGCTGAGGAGTATTGTTGACATCATGAGCTCCTACCAAATTTCTCAACAGTCCTGAAGACACATTTCCGTGTGTAGGTGACTTAACAAGGTTTTGGAAACTTAGTGTGTTTACTGAGATTAAAAACTGGCTCGGTGTAGGGTGGTCATTGCACCCTGACATTTGTCGCACGATCCCAAAAAGCCTTTCAATCGAGTCTTGGCACAACCGGCTTGTCATAAGATAATGGTAGTCCAACTTGGTAACTACATAATCCAACAAATGCAAAGTGCTTGACAGAGTGACCCTCAGGCCCTCAGCTGCGCTCTGACTTAGATAGCCCTCGGATGTAGCTGCTTCTTCCCACTCATCCAAGTATTACAGGAAGCTTTCAATAGAAGCACGACGAATGTTTCTTGGCCTCAGAGCGCCTGAACTGCATCTTGATGTCATGGCCTCGATTATTCTTCGCATTCTGTCAACAAAGCTGGAAGTGGCAGCGGCATCCCCATGCCTACTTTGTATTTCATTCTTAATGAATAAACCTCTGAGCACTTCATCACTGAACAACCGGAAAGCAATACCAACTCTCATGCTCTCGAAGCCATTTGGTCGCACAACTGATTGGTTCACGTGCGGCATCGCTTTAAGTGTGGTGTCATGCCTGTCGTCGCACCTTCTAGCACACTCTATATGGTCTACACTAGCACATCCTTCTGGCAGATTGAATTCTTTGCGCACGAAACAATTCCGTGCGCACTTGAGAAGGTGGGGGAAGTCAGACACAAAGTAAATAAAACGTTCAGCATCAGTTGGGTGCTGCCTCCTGCACACTGTCTTGCCCTTTTTCCCACACACACCAAACGAATGCCACATACTCCTGTTCCAGGAAGCTCCATCACATGTTATAAAATCCACATGCAGCCCAGCGTTCTCACACAATACCACAGCTTCAAGTATGATCTTAGAAAGTGTATCTGCTTTTACATTGCTATGTGAAGCAAACACACCAACAATCTGGTGCCACTTACCACTAAACGGTTGAAACATAACCACGAGACCATGGTCACAAGTGAGCGTGCGCTGGTCTTCAGGTGTAAACTCACCCAGATCCACGAAGCCTTCAATTTTCCCATTTGATGCAAGGCTGAGATTTTCGGAGAGCTTCATCTCATCAAATAGAAGTCCTCCATGGCATTGCGAAGGGTCCACTGTTTCGGTCTTCTCTTTTACAGCAGCAAGCAACTTGGTGCTAAGGCCGAACCCACTTCTGTACTTTTTCAGGAAGCAACGAAGAGACGTACGTGAGGGCAAAACCATGATTTTGTGCTTCCTTATATGTTCATAGAGCGGGGGCTCTTCATGCACATCACTGCACATTCTAATACCCACTGCGCCTCATGCTTCATTCCCTTTGTGCTTGTGCGCTTGCATGCTGCCAGACATGCTCTGACCTGTTGCTGCTGCTTTACAGGCAGAGCTTGGACTGCTTTGTCGAACATTTCCGAGTCGATCTGCGCATTCTTTTCCTTTAGGTTCTGGATCAGCGACTTTCCTTTGATAATTGTGAGCCTGCTTCTTTTCAGTTGCGCAGTTCGAAGCTTTAGCTTGTGCGACGCTGTCCGACCACGAGTATTAGCTGTCCTCCTGTAGGAAGCCTGATTCTGCAGGAGCTTCCCGAGATACTTGCACTGTGGGCAGGCCTGCTTTGCTGAATGTGCAACACCGAAGCAAGAAGCACTGAATACTTTGCCGCCATGCGTCTTCTCTCTGCGCTTTGGGTTGGGGCTGAACTCGCCTTCTTCTCCGAATCCTCTGTAGGGGATGAGCTCATCAACATGCCGAAGCAGATCTTCAGCCATTGCCACGTCAGCGATCTGAAGCGAGCTGACCTAAACAGGGAAGGTATTAAAATTGGATTAAGAATGAATAGGCAGAAGACCAAAGTTATGCTTAATAGCCTAGCTAAGGAACAGGAATTTAAAATCAACAATGAACCCTTACAATGTGTAAACGAATACGTATACCTGGGACAGTTAATAACAGGAACTCCTAACCATGAAAAAGAAATTCTCCGTAGAATAAGGTTGGGCTGGAGCGCATTCGGAAGGCATTATGAAATCATGACTGGAAACTTATCGCTCTCACTAAAGCGAAAAGTATTCAATCACTGCATTCTCCCAGTACTAGCGTACGGTGCAGAAACGTGGAGGATAACGAAAAAACTAGAGATGAAATTAAGGAGCACGCAACGTGCAATGGAAAGAAAAATGTTAGGGGTAACGCTAACAGATAAAAAACGAGCGGAATGGATCAGAGAACAGACAGGAATAGCCGATATCATTATATCAATTAAAAGAAAGAAGTGGACCTGGGCAGGACATGTCATGAGGAGGAAAGATAATAGATGGACAGTAAGAGCAACGGAATGGATACCAAGAGAGGGAAAACGTAACAGAGGCAGGCAAAAGGTTAGATGGAGCGATGAAATTAAAAAGTTTGCAGGCATAAAGTGGAACCAACTCGCTCAGGATAGGGTGGATTGGAAATCGTTGGGAGAGGCCTTCGTCCTGCAGTGGACCTGAACAGGCTGATGATGATGATGATGATGCGTCTTCTCTCTGCGCTTTGGGTTGGGGCTGAACTCGCCTTCTTCTCCGAATCCTCTGCAGGGGATGAGCTCATCAACATGCCGAAGCAGATCTTCAGCCATTGCCACGTCAGCGATCTGAAGCGAATTTACTTTCGTGGCTTGAACGAAAACGTTTGCGTGAATTGAGCTGTCATTCGCAACGAACAATACCACTTTTTGAAAATACAAGTTTTCGTGATGCAGTGCACATACCATGAAGGCCGTGACATTGTCCTCACCAGCAATCAGCTGTCGCGTCCAGTAAGCGCTGGGCAATTGGCAGTTCCCCACATCAGGCAGCACTGGGGAGTTGACTTTGGACGATGCGCTCCTTTCTTCTAAAACGTCTACGTCGTCGACACAAGCGGCATTACTTGCTTCGTGCCTCTGTGACTTCACAGGAAGGCCACAAGTCAACGTTTTCGTCTTTCTCTTCTACGGTTCCTTCTTCGACAAATACTGAGGGAGGTTGGGGAAGACAGTCGGAATCGCATCGCTTGTTAGCACAGGTCGATCGCAAGGAATCGTCATTGTCTCACCGTTGATCGTATGCGTAAACGACCGCACAATGTGCTGTTCATCAAAATGGAGCTCGCAGATTCTTGAGCTTGCGTCAAGGACTTGATCTGCACGTGGCACTGCACGCTGCCACGCTTTCAAGCGTTCTGGCTTCTTCAGCACGGAAAACAACAACACACGTTGGCCAGACCTCCTCGACGAGACGTACCCGGACGAACAGCCGGGTGCGGAGCAGTGTGTCTGCGTCGTTTTCTTCTTCTTGACGCCTGAGTCCATAATGGCAACAACGCACGAAAACTTGCACGAACAATCCTCGCCGTTTTACAAAAAGCGGCGCGCAGAACGAGCGGAGCACACGCGACACAACACGGCACAGTACGAAAGAAAGCACGTGAGCGAGCGCGCAGCAAGCATCGATGGATGGATGGATGGATATGAGCGTCCCCTTTATAACGGGGCGGTAGCCGGGCCACCAAGCTCTAGCTTTATTTCCGTTTCCTCTGCAAACAATCCTTTTCCTGAATCACACATATTTTCACAACTAATTTTTCTCCTCGTCTATTTATTTTATCTATTATCGTTCCGCTGTGATGTAACAATCTTACCCGAACTACCTTGCGCTTTTGTTTGCTCCATACTTTTGCGCCACCAATGCTCTAAGCGCCTTTTACTTATCTCTATCGCCGGCATGTTCAGCTTTCCCCTGTTACTCCTGAAACCCATGGCCTCCTGTATGGTAGTGTCCACAGCTACACCTGGGTGGACATCTGTACATTCAATCAAAATATGATCTGTCGTTTCCCTAGCTTTTCCACAGCACGTACATGTGTCCCCTTCTTTATTGAATTTCGCTCTGTCACTTCGGGTTCTCAGGCAACTGGACCTTGCCTCAAACAGTAAAGCACTTCCCTTTGAATTATCGTAAAATTTTTCTCTCTTGATTTCGTCTTTCCCTTTTCAGCATCGATGGATGGATATTAGGAGCGTCCCCTTTATAACGGGGCGGTAGCCGGGCCACCAAGCTCTAGCTTTATTTCTGTTTCCTCTACAAACAATTCTTTTCCCGAATCACACATATTTTCCCGAATCACGCAACGCATCACGCATCGAATCGCACAATTTTTTTCCCGAATCACGCATCGAACAGCCTGCGACAGCGCCACAGGGTGTCCGCGGCCGTTTCACTGGTTTCACGAAGCAAGGGAGCGCTCCCTCCTGCCGCCACAGTGCCGTTCGCGCCACCTCCCCTCTAGCCACCATACTTGTAAGCTTGTACTGTGAACAGAGTCATTCGACATCATCGTAAAAGTGCAGGGACTCCATTGGTGTACTCCGTTGACACGGATTCGTGCAGTTCTATGTATTTTTTCCTTCAGCGGGGCACAGCTGTACTCTGGATATCTGTGGTGGGTCTGCACATAGTACGTACCTTTTTAAATATCAACGATTATGAACGATACTCACCGGTGTATCTCGTAAAACACTACTCACGTCCCTGATTCCATGTAAACATCAATGTCATTACAATAAAGCAGCTTACTTGCCGCTAGTTTGTATGATCAATGTTGTGGCTCTGCTCGTCCTTACGGCAATGGTGACCTTCCAAGTAAGTATGCAAGATGCTCATAAGTCACTAATATGAAAACAGGATGCAATTACGTTATGCAAACGACAGCAATTTTGGGGGTGCCTGCCTGCAGCGACCGAGGGAGCACCGGCGATATAGTAGCAGACGACGGCGGCATATCGTCTGTTTTTCGCCGGTCGCCAGCCGCCATTTTGACGCTTCGAAAGCGCCCTTGTAATTTTAAAACTTATTTAACTTTCCAAGCAGTTATAAATTATACTAACAAAATTTGCAGTTTTAAAACTTAAATTGAGAGCATAAAATAGCAAGAACTGTCCAAAATGTTACCAAAACAACATTTTTATTTGTTAGTGCGAGTGCCTTCAACGGCCAGACGGCGCTACAATCGCTTCCAAAAATCGTCCCCACTGGTTCTATGGAAGTGTCCTCGCCCGACCGCGGTACAATTTGAATCAAACAAGCCGCGAAACTCAATCGATACCAATACGTCATCATCTGTGTGAGTGTCCTCGTTTCAGTGGCCCTAGGAAAGAACTTACCGCTGCTCTAGACAGACTTGACAGCCGCCCTTTGTCCGAGCAACGAGTTTTGGGACACTGGCCAGGACCATCGTCAGCACGGAAAGCGCTGAACGCGCTGTCACGATTCTTAAAGGAGTACTGACACGATTTTGCGGCGGCTCAAAATGTACATTTTTTGCTTCCTAGCCATGTATTGTTAATGCGCTCCGCACACGGAAGCCAGCAAACACATACGAAATATTTTAGTTTGGTTTTAAAGTTTTCGTCGCCCAGCACTGCAAGACAGCCCCAGCGCAATGGACACTACAATGACGTATTAGCACAGTCTATTAAAAATCGCCTAAATCGCTGTCAGAGTCGCTGGACGACCGTGAAATTGTCGTTGTTTGCGTTCCCCGCGTGTAATTGACTACAGACGACAGAATCGCAGCGACGCTATCACGAATTGCTGTCCCTACGCGACTCAGACGCATGCTCAGACGTACGTCCGACTATGTTGACATGTCTAGGAAACCGCCCCCTCGAAATCGAAACCGAAAGTGGGCTTTTAAGCAAGCCGTATTAAAAATATATTCATTGCGTTGCGAGGCATCGTGATGCTCTTTTTGGGGTTCTCCACGCCAGTGCTTTCATATACAGCAATAGTACGAGAATTTCAAAAATTCGTGTCAGTACTCCTTTAAGGACGAGCGGTCTAAAGGACAGCAGTGTCGCGTTTCGTTTTTTTTTTTTTTTTTCTCTATCCTTTTCCTTTCTCTTGTCGTGTCTCCTTTCTATTATCTTTCATTACCCTGACCAATGCCTCCTTTACTAGATGCCTGCGACGTCGCTCGTTTTCGCATTGAAACGCAGGCACGCAGGTATATTCTAGTACACTGTAACGCAGGTCCCTCGTAGTGCAGCGCAGTCGGCGCGAGAGAGCGCTCGCAAGCGAGACTATTTCCTGTTTGGCCGGAGGTGACGCCAGCACGGCCGGTGGCACGGCACGGCTCCGTCGCGGACGCGTAAATACGGATCCTAACCTATGCAGCCAGTTGACTGCAGCACGCCTGGTGGCCGCGTAGGGAACCATAACGCATAGGTACTTTTGGCTACTTTCTGGCGGCCGCTGCGCTCCTTGCTCTGTTTGGGCCCTAGTCAAGGGGGTGGCATGTCCATAGAGCCAATGGATCAACGGCCTTCATTTAGAAGCTTCGGACTTTCCCGGGCCTGCTTCCCGGGCAGGGTTGCCAGATTTGGCTACTTTACGCCAAATTGGCTACTTTTAAGAGGCCGTGGCGACCAAAAAATGACGTTGGCTACTTGGCTACTTTTTGGCTATTGTTCTGGCACGAATGCGACGAGGGGGTTGTGGACTAGGAAAGATGTAGTGCCGGGTCGTTAACACCATTGCCATGCTCCTGGGTGTGAAACGGAATATCAGTGGACCAGCTAGTAGTACTCGGAGTGTGGTAGTACTCTTCGCAGTGCCGAAGGATGAAAGCTTCCACAAACGATGGGGACAAAATCTACACCGAAAAGACAGAATTTCACGAGAACTTTCTCCGTCTGTAAGCTGTATTTTTAGCCGTCATGCATTACAAGATACTTTGTGCACATCGTTAATGGTGAAGAGGACCGCGTCCCTCGGGGAAAGCCGGAGCTATATATTACGCACTTCTGAACGAAATTCTCATGGTTGAGTGTGTTTTGCCGACAATAAATAACAACAATAGGTGTTTTTGAAGCTCTTCCAGCCCCCTCCCCTAAAAAATGCCGTATATTGCCGTATACGGTATTTTTTCCAGCAATATACGAGTTTTTTTCCGGCATACGGAAAAAAAGTCGTGTATTGCTGACGTGGTCAGCTTCACTGACCACGTCAGCAATATACGACTCACAACTGAAGAGCAACACTCCCTCAAACGACGTTGTTTTGCTTTTCTTAAGGCTTGTGCATCTGATCTTCAGAAACGTCTTCCGAATGCTACGTCTTTGGTGCGGAAGCTGAGAGCCATCAATCAGTCATCTGTTTTAGGGCCGAATGCGACGAATGCTTTGAGAACCTTGCCAAAAGACTTATTTGGTTGCCCGGATCACCGCATTGAGGAGCAAGTATGGCATCTTCGTCAAGTTGAGGATGTGAATGCCGACATGCCAGCAGTGGATTTCTGGATCAAAATATACACCTACTGGGATGCATCAGGTGCTAATCCTATGCAAGACATTGCAGACGGCGCATTGAAACTCCTTGTTCTCCCTATATCTAACGCAGAAGCAGAACGAGTGTTTTCTGCTGTGGCTCTCACAAAAAGCGACTTAAGGAATAGAATGTCCCACGAACTTCTCCTCGCGATCATCAGGATTAAATTTGGACTACGTCTCCAAGGTGTTACAAGCTCTACATTTACAGTGCCGCGGAGCATGCTGGCTAAAGTGAACTCGAATATGTACACTTGACTGTTGGTGCAGCATTATTGCCAATTTGCCCCGCCATGGTGGTCTAGTGGTTATGGCACTCGGCTGCAGATCCGAAGGTCGCGGGATCGAATCCCGGCCGCGGCGGCTGCATTTCGATGGAGGCGAAATGTTGAGGCCCGTGTGCTGTGCGATGTCAGTGCACGTTAAAGAACCCCAGGTGGTCGAAATTTCCGGAGACCTCCACTACGGCGTCTCTCATAATCAGAGCTGGTTTTGGGACGTTAAACTCCACAAATCAATCAAATCAATCATTATTGCCAATTTTCTATTCTTATCCAGAAAGTCACTTGGTCTTTTTTTGGTCTACTGTGTTGTGACAAACATTTCTGTGATGTCTATTTTTGTATTTTTAAGGGTCAGAACGTAGTGATCACATATGGCTACTTTTCTGGCTCCAAAATAAAGTAACGGCTGCTGGTTGGCTACTTTTCTGGCTACTTTGCTTAATTTCGTGGCTCTTTTTCTCTTCGAGGATCTGGCAACCCTGTTCCCGGGCCTGTTGTGGCTGGTGATTTGGGAGGGTGTTCTGTGCTGGGGCACCGTCGCGGCGTATGCGGCGTCGCGCAGGTTCTTAGCACGCAAGATTCATCGTTTGTTGCAGCCGCCAATTAAGTCTTTGGATTTTGAAACCACCGCGTGCGCCTGGTCGTACAAATGGACGACCTGCCGACAGACCACGACGTAATCGTCATTGGAACAGGTAGGTGTGGGTTCTTTGTAAGATCCGGAAGCTCACTTTTGCTTTGATCTCGGTGTGCTCGAAACGTTATTAGCTGCACGCATGGTGATTACTTGCATCATTGATAACGTTTTACCATGGGCTAATTCGTTGCGTGTGGTAAAATACCGCTCAAGACACGGGCTCTGATGGGAGACACGATGCACTGACATCATATTGTTAGAGCGGCTGATGAACATAAAGATCACACAGTACCGAAGTAGCTGTATAATAGCTTGTATTGAGAATCGATAACGGTCGAGGTAGAGCAAGGGAAATAGGCGCGGTGCTCGTCATTTAAATAAAACATAATTCTTGCCTCGGACTCAAAGAGGAAGACTGCGTAATTATGATCCAAGCGCTGCTCACAAGCACCGCAACCTACGGTACTCCTTACGTGGAGATGAATAGCCAACGTACTAAGGTGAACATCGTCATCCGCAAAGCCTATGCAAGATTGCCTTGGGACTTTCACCTACCACATCAACGACAAAGCTCCTCAAGATGGGGGTTCATAACACCTGGGAAGAGTTAATTGAGGCACAGAAGACAAACCAACTAGAAAGACTAAAGCTGACGAAAACGGGACAAGCACTTCTGAAGGACCTCGGTTACACCGTCGAAAGAGAAGCACACTTGCCGGAGCCTATACCTCACGAACACAGGGAGAAAATACACGTCTGTTGCATACCTAAGAGCATGCACCCGGAATACGATAAACGAATAAGAAAAGCACGTATCCAGGCGCTGCAGAGGAATAGCAATGATGAATGCGTACGATATGGGTACAGTGTTGCCAAGACACTTAAAGACATTGTTGTAGAATCTTACATGAAAAATCAGCAGAAATCAGTAGACCATTAATTACCGTTTTTACAATAAGTTTCTGATACTATAAGTTCAGCGCATACATAAGGGTGTAGAATAGGCCGCCTATGATCGTTGTCAGTGCCTGAGAGAAAGCCGTGCATAAGTGAGATTCGTCTCCGATGATGCGTCCACAGGGGTTACATGGCTAGCAAGCCATGTAACCTGTGTTGTTTCAGTTATGCTCTAGAAAGAAAACATAACGTCTTTATATCCTGAGCAAATAAAGTTTACTGTGCGCGAACAGGCATTCCTAAAGTGGCATTTGCGACATTATTCTAAAAAGGGCTGCACAACAATACCACATTGAATGCGTTTATGTTGATCCCCCTGCAAGCAGTCAATTCTCCTTATGAGTGGCCTGTAAATGAGTGATCCGGTGCTCGCTAAAGAAGTCATCGGGCACTTCGCTATATTGTTCTTCAGATTTATCTGGGAAACATGCCTAGCTGGCAGGGATTCATGTGGTATACCTATTTGCTAAGTAAAATACAAGAAGCTTGGCACAGGCAGAGTGCCATTGGTAGTGGCAGCAAAACAAGGGGGTTCGGCAGAGTGCTCACTTTCACCTTCTCTCCAAATTTGCTCAAAGCGCATAATAGACTACTGCAATATTTGCCGTAGTGACAGATACATAGCCGTACGATTGAGAGGCTTGGAACACAGAAAATTGTTCATTTATGAGCCAGTAACTCACCTTTATTTTTCGTCGTTCGTCAGGTGGTACCACACTAAATTGAACTCCGTGACGAAAAATCACCAGGTTTTGCGTCTGTTTCAGCAAAGAGACAAAAAAATCAGTAGATTGAGACGCCTTATCACTGAATCAGCAGTAAATTTCAAAAATTAGTAGATCTACTGATAAATCGGCAGCCGTGGCAACACTGTATGGGGATGGTGCACAAGGCCAGGCGGCTCCACCGTCGCCCCATGCGTTCAGCGCCAATGCGGGCGCTCCCACGTCGTTGGGGTGATAAGGCTCCCTCCCGCACCATGTGCGTGCCTGCTTTTGCCGGGGTGGCGTCGTCTGCATGTGTTCCGCCGCAGCTTCTTACTGGTTTTAAGACTAGAAGGTTTGGAAAATTTCTTCCATGGGGCTAATATTGCTAAAGGAAAACTTTTATATGAAGCAGGCCATGTGTGTCAAGATAAAGAAAGTGTCTGCGGATGGAAGCGTGGTGACCGTCCTATGTGTCTCCCAAACGCAATAGACAAAATACTTGAAGAATTGTAAGCCAGGCTGGAAAGCAAAAGAGGTGATTTTACTGTGATCCTTGTTAATTTGTAATTTGTTATCGGTATGTATACACTATTATCAATATATCTACAGTAAAGCAGTGAAAGTCTGTAGATGTATCCATCACGTGTGAGCATAGCACTTGTGTGCGCGTATTGGAAAGAGAAGCTGTGAAGCCATGGACTGCAAGACCTCATCTTTTTAATTCCGTTAATCGTACTTGTACTAAGTGAGAAAACTCGGCGCTGATGCCTGGAAGCGTTGACATTGTGCATCCATTTATTTATTTCTAAACAATCGGGGCTGAACTAAGCAATACGGTTCTAACTCGTTTTGAAAGATTCTGTTAGAAACCAAAAAGAAAGAAAGAAAGAGAAACACGACTGAAATAAAACAGCAGGATGCCTCTCAGTGGCTTTTGTTATCCGGTGCCTCAACTCCTTCGTGGGCCGTCTAGGATGGCAGGTGCATGCAAGAGGCACATAGTCCGTTTTTAATGAGCGTTTCTTCTTTCTTTATTTTTTTTGAGAGGCATTCCAGTAGATTTATGGTGGTGCTTGTTCTGGTCAGAGTACCAATGAAAGGAAAGGCCAAACCATTTAAACGTTTGATGGAGCTCTAGGACAAAAAAAGAAAAAAAGGAAAAAAAAAAAAAAGCAGCAGGGCGGGCCACGAAGGAAAAGTAGAGAGCGCCTTAGTCCACACGGATATGCGTTTCACAGCCTGACATCCCACACAAGCTGCTCGGTAAAAACAGTGCGAACTATTGCAAATTGACAAGACATGTCGTTTGCTAGTAGAAGAACATTGCTGGAACGTGCACACCAGCTCCCTCCCATTGAAAGCCCACCTTTCACGTACGCTTCGCAAAATGCTGGGGGACAGAATGCACATCACATTGCAAACTAGCACCACATGTAGTCTGCTAGGGAGAGAGCATTGATGGAACGCGCCCGCAAGCGACCGCGCTTCTCCTTCCGCATTGCGCTTTCTGGGAGCTATAAATACTTGTCCTTGGTGATCCGCTATAAGTATCGTTGCGGCCGAGGACACAACAAATCTTGATGCTGAACACCAGGCTGTTCTACAGTGACCTTTGGAAGAAAACTGCGGGAAAATGCAAATGAGTTGGTTTTAAAGCGACCGCCAGTGCTGCAACCGGAGCTTCCATCACTCCAAGGGCGAGCGCGCCGCCGCGATCGGCGCTCCCGTCGGCGGAGAGATACAAATGCACCATCCCCATACGGATGCTGCTAAATACCGAGGACTAAACAAATATGTAGCTAGTGTGGTGGATGAAAACGGCCAAGAACTTTCTGCTGCTTCGACATACGCAAATGATGCAACTACCGCAGAGGAAGTGGGCATTGCATTAGCAATCAACACAGGTTCTTCACCAGTAATTATCGTGACAGATTTACAAGAAGCTTGCCGCAGGATTCGAAAAGGACTCATCAGTGGATCAGCACTTGAAATTCTCCTCAGGTGCAATTTCGAAAGCACAAGTATCCTCTGGACGCTGCGCCACGAATCCCTAGCGGAGAACCACGCAGCGCACGCCGCAGTTCGAGAGCACACACGCCAGGCTACTCTGCAGTGATATTCGTGCTCTTATAGCGAAGAGGAACCAATACTCAAGAAATACTACAGGAAACAATGACGTCAGTATCCCCCAGCTCACATCCGAGTTTCGTGAAGTCATTCCGCCAAACATACCGGTACCTGCTGGACAACATCTCATCACGTGGACAGCCCTGTTGCTATAAGAAGACCAACATTGCCGGCAGCAATCAGTGTGCATGGCAGCAGCGCATCTGGCACGTACCACAGGATGCTAAGCCCTTTCTGCTTTATCGTTCAGGTCAGTAGATACATGCCTACCCGTTGCTTCAGAAGTGAAAACCGCTTTCTGCTGCTGCTGCCATGCCCACCGATTATTCAAAAACTTGTTATAAATATTTACACATTCAAGGATAACCTTTTGGCATGTGGTGACGTTGAATCTAACCCTGGACCAACAGAAAAGGATTTGTTGATGCAGTTGCTTTCAGGACAATCCAACATAACTATGTCAATCAACAATATTTTAGCTAAACAGGGTCAAATTGAAAGTGACATTACCAAATTAAACGACCGTATTGGGAATCTGGAACGTCAGCTAGCTCCATTGCTTTCATTAAAAAATGAAGTAGATGAAATAAAATTAACAGTTGCGAAGCTTAAAGAAGCTATGTGTCTTACATCGCGAAGAAATGAAGAGCTTGAGAATCGAAGCAGGAGAAATAACCTAATAATATATGGTATTGAAGAAGCCGTCTCCGAAACTACTGAAAGTCTAACCACTAATGTCCAAGAGAACTTGTTCTTAAAAAAACTTGGAGTTACTATCAATGGCATAGAGCGATGCCATAGACTAGGTAAAAAATCTGGTAAAAATCGTCCTGTGATAATAAAATTGTTAGACTATCGCGAAAAAACATCAATACTCAAGGCATGTTTTAAGCTAAAGGGATCTTCTGTATCGGTCACAGAGGATTTTTCTTCCAGTGTTAGAGAAACCAGGAAGAAATTGTGGCAAACTGCGACACATGAAAAGGAAAATGGTTCAAAAGTCAAGCTGGTATATGATACGCTGTACGTAGACGATATTCTATATGGTTGGGATGAAACCAACAATAAGAGGTATAAAATTTCAAAGCGTAACAAATGACACCAGAAAGCGAGTACTCAAAATCTATCTATCCTTAACGTAAATTGTCGTAGTATTGTAAATAAAACTGTCCTGCTTGAAGCCTTGTTTCTTACCCATGAACCAGATATTGCTGTGCTTACAGAAACTTGGTTAAGCGATGACATATCCGACAGCGAATTTGTTCCGAAAAACTACATGTGCTTTCGTAAAGATCGAGACAGAAGAGGAGGCGGGGTTGCTATATTATTTAGGGCACCCTTACAACTCGTAAGAATGCCTGAAATTTCAGGAGTTGAAAGCATTTTTTGCACTATATATATTAACAAAATGAGATACGTTCTCGGAGCTATTTATAGGCCGCCTGACTCCTCTGTCTCGGTTCTGGAAAATCTTGATGATTACATGTGCTGTCATATAAAACCAGAGGACAGATTAATTCTCGCTGGTGATTTCAATTTTCCGAGTATTAATTGGAACACTTTCTCCACGCAGTCTTCTGATCTAAGTGACACAAAAATGCTAGACATAGTTTTTAATTACGATTTGCTACAGATTGTATCCCAACCTACTAGAATTCACAGTGCAATTTCAATCCTAGATCTCTTCTTTGTTAGTGGTACTGTTAAAAATGATGTATTGTGTGATGTTGTACCGGGAATATCTGATCATGAAGCTGTGGTTTTAACTTTAACTAACGCTTCGTATGATCAGCTCACTGTCAATCGCCAGTACCCAAACTTTTCTCGCGCTGATGATGAGTCAATCATTGACTTTCTGGACCTCTCCTTTAATGCTTTCTCAGAAAACACGAGCAATATAAACAATCTATGGCTAACTTTCAAAAACATTGTTAAGGAATGTATAGTACGTTACGTACCACTAATAACTAAAAAATCACCAGGTAGAAATGCTTGGATCACCCGACAAACGCTCCAGCTACAACGTAAACTTAGGAGACTGAAAAATAAAAAGGCCAGAAATCCGTTTTGCTCTTCACTAGATGATTCTATTGCTACATTAGCAACAAAACTGAAACTACAAACTCAGGAGGATAAGGCAAAATACTATGGTGTATCACTTCCCTCTTTTATTAAGGCGTCACCTGAAAAGTTTTGGAGGTCGATTAAGCCGAGTTCATGTAGCACTACCTCGTTTTCACTTAATGGACATATCATTACTGATGACACAGCTGTGTCTGCTGCTTTCAATAATCACTTTATATCTGTATTTACAACAGATAATAGTTTTCTTCCAATGTTTAGTATGTCTTTTCCACCTATGCCTGATGTGAGAATCACCGAGCAGGGTATTTTAAACCTCCTGCTTAACATAGATGTTAAAAAATCCCCTGGCCCAGACGATATCCCAAACGCCTTCTTAAAAAGATATGCAGAGTGGTGTGCGAAGTATTTACTCGTATTGTTCAAAAAATCTCTCGGTGACGGTGCATTGCCGGATGACTGGAAAACCGCGAGAATCAAACCACTGTTTAAATCTGGTGATAAATCCAACATCGCGAATTATCGGCCCATTTCATTAACATCTACTTCATGTAAAATATTCGAGCACATAATTTATAAACATATAGTCGAATTTCTTGAAAAGTATAAAGTTCTAACAGATGCACAACATGGCTTTAGACGCGGTTATTCTACAAATACACAATTACTCGGAATTACGCATCATTTTGCCGAAGCTATAAATAAAGGATATCAAACAGACGCTATATACATGGATTTTAGTAAGGCCTTTGATAAAGTATCGCATAATAAATTACTTCACAAACTAGGTTTTATTATAGCAAATCATACTCTACTGGCATGGATTAGAGCTTACCTGATGAACCGCTACCAATACGTTTCCCTAAATGGCACCTGCTCAGGTCGAGTTGAAGTTGTTTCTGGCGTCCCTCAGGGGTCCGTACTTGGGCCTCTGTTATTTTTGATGTTTATAAATGACATCACCACTGATATTAATGTTAAGATTAAACTCTATGCAGACGACTGCATGATTTATGAAACAGTTAGGTCAATCGAGGATCAGATTAGGTTAAATGAAAACTTCCAAAGAATCATATCATGGTGTGAACAGTGGCAGATGACTATTAATTACGACAAGACGGTCTTAATGCGAATCACCCACAAAAAGAAATCACTTTTATTTCATTACGGAGCAAACGGAAACACTCTCTCGGAGGTCGATGAATATAAATACCTGGGTTTATGGTTCACAAATAATTTATCATGGTCAAAACATATAGATGTTGTTACAAATAAGGCATTACGTAAATTATTCTTTTTAAGACGATCCTTAAAATTATCAACTCCTTCCGTTCGTTTCCTTGCATACCAATCCATTATATCTCCTATGCTTGAATATGCAGTGCCAATTTGGGACCCATACACCAAATCAAGTATCGGCAAACTCGAAAGAATACAAAAAAAAGTAGTTCGTTACATATAT
This sequence comes from Hyalomma asiaticum, assembly GCA_013339685.2. Classification (NCBI taxonomy): domain Eukaryota; kingdom Metazoa; phylum Arthropoda; class Arachnida; order Ixodida; family Ixodidae; genus Hyalomma; species Hyalomma asiaticum. Next base: position 43,403,631 of record CM023483.1, read on the forward strand.
AACTCATACGGTCGTTCCTCAATTACTGAACTCATCAAACGATCTGGGTTGCCCTCAGTTACCAATAGAGGTAGAATTTGCCGACTGAAATTATTTTACCAAATAGTTAAAGGACATTACAACATAGACTCCTCTCACATTATCAATTATTCTCAGGGTTACGCAACCAGGCAAAGACATTCTTTCACGATAACGCCTTTACTTCCACGAAATAACTGCTTTAAATACTCTTTTTTCCCTAGAACTATTGTTGATTGGAACAACCTAACCGACAATATTGTAACACAAGACTCGCTTTCATTGTTCGAAAAATACTTGCAGTAGTTCGTTAGCACAGTTGAATATACTTCTTTTATTATTCGTTCCCATTTTATGCATAATCTTGTTCAAATCGATTATATATCCGACAAATTTTCTCCTTGAAATTTTGGTTTCTTTTGTGTTTATTCAGCTTGTTCTCGTATTTTTGGATTTTACAGTTACTATTTGCTGTTAAATTTCATTGTGTTTCTTCTTCATTTTCTTAGCCTTGTTGTTCTTACCTGTGTGCATTGTATTTTTCACTTCATGTATTTTCTTTGTATACTATTGTGCCTTTTTTATATTATCATGTATCAATATTTCACACCTGCTATAGTCTCTGCTTGAGACTGCAGTATCAATAAATAAAAAAAAAATAAAGCAGTGACATGGAGAAGACTGCAGGCAGGCACATGTCCACATGGCACGCTACTCCATGCTGTGCATCCCGGGAACTTCAGCAGGAACTGCAGTTGCTGCTCAGAAACTGCGAACACATGGTATGGCGATGCCGAAACAACCCAGCTGTCCCACCCATTGGCACATTGAACGTGCACCAAAATCTGGACGGCCAGTTGGAGGCACTGCTAACGTCACGAAACCCTGAGGACCAGCACTTGCTGGTGGACAGGGCTCGTGCAACAGCTGCAAGCCTTGGCTACCTGGAAGGAGGAAGCCATCCACCTCTGGGCAAAGAAAAAGCACGCCTGGTCCCATAATAAAGTTTATATCTCTCTTACCTTGCCGATAATGCATACCTTGGGAATGTTTTTGGAGCAAATGTGGTGTGTGGTTAACTTGAATGTATTTCCTCTCTGTGCGAAGTGTTTGCTCACTCTGCTAACGTTTGTGATCCTTTGCAGGTATGCCAGAATCCATTGTAGCTGCCGCAGTATCAAGAATTGGACAGAGGGTTCTACATCTAGATAGGTATGTGTACTCATCTCGCCATTCTTCTTGTTGTTGTTATTAGTACTGTATTACTTTGGAAGTGGATATACTGCTAGCATATCAGCCTTCGAAAATAATGTTTGCTAAATTCAGCCTGTTAGATGCACTCCGCTTTAGTGACGCAGTGGGCTAATGCATAGTGACACGTGTGGTTGTTTTCGTTTAAGTGGAAAGCCATTATCACTTCCCAGTGCCACACGCGCTGGTTTTGATTGTTTGCGGGGAGCGTTGTTATCACTTTATTTTACGCGCAACGCAGGCCGCGTTTATCTTGCATGCCACTTCTGGAATCATGTCGACCATTCTTGAAACTTTGCATACTTGACGCGCACATTTCAGTGACTTCTGGAAATCCAGAGATAATGTTAGAACGCGTTATGACGCGTGTATAAAAGCCGATGCATTACGCCGCTTGTCAGTCTTTCCGTCGACCGACGACTGTTCACGCCGCTATTGCTGTGCATTGTCATTGGCTTTGTTTTGCTGGGCAAAAGTTCGCCAAATAAACATTCAGTTCTGCATGCTTCGCCTTGAGTGCTGTGTGCGTCACAACCACGTGACAATATGGTACTGCGCAGGGTTGCTCTACCTGAGTTCGAATCGGCCTTTACATTTTTGTTTTTTAAGGGTGTCGAGGAGTGTTCAGGTTGACTACAGTCCTCGAATAATAGTGTTTGGTAGCGAGAGGTGGCACAGTTCAAGCTACGCCGCAACAAGGACCAGGGACAGTCTCATCGTCATCTTCGTGAATCCGGGAAACTAGGTTGCCCATTGCCCACTACTCATTCATTAATAGTACAAGGGTAACATTTACTTTACAAGAGCACTAAAAGAAAATCCCAGTGGTGTCATTGGAAGTTGCTTTCCAGTGACATATGTGGCACGGCACCTATGTTACTGCCCTCCTCTTTGTGGTATGTGCCAACCGCTCACACAGGCAAAATAGTCAGAGCCAAAGACACAACCATATTGTTAAGGGAAAGACACAGGGGATGGCTATTGACAAATTTATTTATACACAGAAGCTTTGAGCAGCAACCAAATTGGTGGACAGTCCGCCCACCAGCCAGTCCCATCTTCGTCGCCTTCTCCCTAGATGGTATGTGCCATAATTCTAGGATTATGGTTGCTTCATAGCATTACCCCCGGTGGTAGAAGCACCGTCTCAGCGCACTTTAAACTCGGTCATTAGAAAGGGAGTTGTACGATTTGAGTCTGTTCACATGAACTATTTCATTGGGAGAAGCTGCAGGCGACAGAGTCGGGGAGACGGGAACAACCTCATAGGTCCGTTACTTGGCGGACGATACAGTAAGGACCCGTGTATCCTGATAACTTTTCTGACAAGCCAACACGTTGGTACGGACACCATAGAAGAGCTGAGGAACTGGATGAGAAGGCAACAACGCGATGACGGCTGTCATAATGGCGCTTCTTGCTTGCTTGCGAGGCCGACAGCCGCAAGCGGGCAACTTGATGCGCGTGGTCGGCATGAGCGATGGCACCACGGGCGTATCCGCTGGGTGGCGCTGTAACATCCGAAAGTAGGGTGTTCAGTGGTAAGGTTGGTTCGCGTCGAAAAAGCATGTAAAACTGAGTGTAACCGGTGGTGTCATGGCGTGATGAATTGTAGGTGAAAATGACGTGGGGTAGTGCCAGGTCCTAGTCGCGGTGGTCAGATGAAGCATACATTGAAAGCATGTGTGTGAGGGTATGATTTAGACGCTTGGTGAGGCCGTTTGTCTGGGTATGGTAGGATGTGGCCAACTTGTGCTGCGTGGAGGAGGATCACAAGAGATCGTCGATTACTCGCGACAAAAATACGTGGCCACGATCTGTGAGCCTGAATTGATCTTAATGCAATTCTTAATCTGCCTTACCCATCTCAATAATTTTTAATCTGTCTTAGTCTACTTGCACGACAGGAAGCAAGCTCGACAGGATGATTAAAGAGTCTACAATCACTGATAAACTATTAACTAACTTTGGAACAAGCAGCACAGGGTGGATTAGCTTTGGTAGTTGCACATTTTATCCTGACGCTGTCGTATTCGTAACATCAAAGACAAGCAGCACACTGACAGAGTAAGCGCACATGCCTCTGAGTGCAAGCTTGTGTGATGGACGGAAGCAAAGCTTCGGAGGATTGAAAAAGTACGGTGATTGCAAGGGCACATGACTGAGCCCAAGCGTGAAGAGAGCAGGCTGTGCTGTCAACAGCCTCCAGTACTCGCGCCAAATTGCTCTTTTAATCAGCCATTCTTATAAGGCGTTGAAGCATGGTGATGTAACGCGGAGGGCAGGGCACCTTATTTGACTACGCCCACAAAAGCTCTATTCCGCTGAGTTGAGACAGAATGGGAAAGGGAGGTTTTCCGGTTGCAATATCTTTGTTCCCAGCAAATATTTTTGAAAAATTCTTTTGGCTGTGTATTTCTGAGTGGCTTTCAATACACACCTAGCTGTTTCAAAACCAAGCACAAGAGGAGGCTCAGGACCCTTCTAAAGGGCACCTCACCAGGCCTGGCCATTTTGAGCTGACAGGCAAAGTGCATATAGCAGCTGTCCTCCCAGCTAACTTGAGCCAAGGGTTAAAAAATACGGTATTAGGGGCAGGTGAGTGAAATCAGTTGAGTATTGCTGACAGCCACCTTGCACAGTACAGACACTTTTTGTTTTGTAATTTATTAATTTGTTACTTCGAATTATTTATCTAAATTGCTAGGCATTGACTTTGAGCAAGAAATGAGATTTGAAAAGTTTGAGAGCACCTCCAGAAATCCCCATTGCGTTATTTGCTATAAAGAAAGTCTATAAGAAAGTAATCTTTTTTTCCAAGGTGCAAAGAAAGCCCATGAAATACAACGAAAACTGCATCACTGGTGCATTCATGTGCCATGATCGTGCTCCTGTCAAACCTGGTTCGAGTAAATGAAATCAGCTGTGGCCGTGACTCGCCGGCTCTGTTGCTGTGGTAGGCCAATTTGTTGGCAGAGGCTTCTGTCAGCCAGTTGGCACGTGTGATGGTGTAAGTTGCAGCGAGTGCGCTGTGCTTTTCTGTATTGCCTTGTTTTGTTTACAGCTGGAAAATAAAGCTCCTTTCATTTGTATCTGTCCAGATTGGGTAGCTTTTATCACCACTACAAAGCGTAGCGTGCTCGCTACAACTTGCGCCGTCATGCGCGCCAACCGGCTGATGCGGGCCAAGAAACACACTGCCAACAAATTGGCCTACCGCTACAATGGAGCCGGCAAGTCATGGCCACAGCTGAATTCGTTTGCTCAAACCATGGTTGAGAGCAGCACGATCGTGGCATGTGAATTTGCTAGTCATGCGGTGTTTTTTGTATTTATTTCATAGGCTTTCTTTGCAGCTTGGAAAAGATAGTACACGTGAGACTTGCATTATCACAAATAATGGAATGGTAGTTTCTGGAGGCGCTCTAGCTCGAACATTGAAAATCCCATTTCTTGCCTAAAGTTAATATTTAGAAATTTAGTTAAAGCATTGCAATTAACAAGTTAACTATAAAATAATTGTCTATACTGTGCAAGATGGCTGTCAGCAATATGCTAATGATTTTACTCGCTTGCCTCTAGTATTGTATTTTTTAACTCTTGCCTCAAGTTAGCTGGGACCTCTAGTATTGTATTTTTTAACTCTTGCCTCAAGTTAGCTGGGACACACGATACATTGTGCTCTCAGGATTTGTAGACATACACCCATTTGAAACCTCCTTTAACGGATTGATATTCACCTTTCAATGCATATAAGGAACTAAAATAATATCCCAGTGCAAATGTCGGTGCGCGTTTGTGCCAAAAAAGTTGCTTCCTGCGGTGTTCAGCAGTCATTCAGCGCGGCGATTAAAAAAATCCTGCAGCCCGATGAAGCTGCCGCACATTACCGGGCTTAGCCACGTACGTGCAAGCAGCAGTGCACACCAGTATGTGCTGCTGCCTTGCTCTAACCTATTGCAGACTTCAATTACCACCCCCATTTTTTTTTCTTTTTGCTCACCGCAGCTAGGGGTCAATGCATGGCCGCCGAGATCTCACTGTGGTGATCTCGGAGCTCCATGCTATGTGCCTTATCAGATGGCTGGCAGTAGGGATATGCGGGACAAACGCTATGGTGCGTCGTTGCTTGCATTTGGTGGTGAGAAATGATTAGCACTGGACGGTCGCCCGCGAGTGCTAACAAACGCTGATGAGGCTGGATGTGGCCTTCTAGAGTGCATCAGCGATGTGGTGACCTCGGGAACTGCAAGGTGGCCAAGCCAAGCTGGTGGCGGTCGTTAGCCTATGCATCATGTGCGTTGTAGCGGCCAAGGCAGTGAGCTCGGTAGTCCGCTACGTCCTGCTCGTTCAGGGCGAGAGTATTTTCGCTGTTCACTGTTCTATGGTTTCACGGAAACGTGGACAAGCCACGTGCTGATCGGAAGCGAAATACATCGTGTTGCGACAGAATCGGCCTGTGGTGCTGGCTGGTGATTTGCACGGTACGGATGAGTCAATCTTCATTGGATGCATGGCTCTGTATAGCATTACTGTGGGCTGCAGTGCTGCCATCTTATTTGCATGTTAAAATTTTCACACCCAAATGCAAATACTGGAATTAAGGGCAATAATGGTTATAACAGAATAATGGATATAACAAGGTATTTCCGCGCCTCCCTTTAACTTCGTTATAACAAGGTTTTAGTGTATCTGATGCATGCTGCGTCTTTCTAGAAGCTTCTTGTAGAAATGAAACGATGTTGTTTATTTTATTTCTGATGGAGAAAACATGAAAGCAACAAAAAAAAAAAAACAGCGCAGTAAGACAAAGACAACACAAAGAATGACCAGGACAAGCGCTGAACTTCCGGTTGATCTTTGTTTCGTCTTTGTCTTACTGCGTAGTCATTTTTCGTTACTATATACCAGCACGCCCAACTCGCCACATTGCACACGAAAGCAGTTGTATGACTACATTCCTTAGTGGCAAGGCACATGCAAACAGGCTCCGTAGCCTTCGCTTCGTTGCCAAGAAAGTCCCTGAGTATAGTAATTATTATCTCAAATGACCAAAAGGGGTGCTACTGTAGTGACTTTCCTGTCTGAAAAAGTAGCAGAAGCCTAGATGTGAGAGATGTTTTAAGGGGGTACACTGTTCTTGAAAATGTGATGAATTTCTCTTGTGCATATTTTTAAGAGAAATTCACCATTGATTGAGTTTCTGATGCTGATTTCAAAAATATGATTATGTTTTTCCTGTGTCAATTAGTTTTAGAGATAATTAAAATTAATTACCCTTTGTTTGCTAGTACAATGGCACAAAATAACCCTATTAGAGAGCTACCATTGACACATGTTTAGATGCTAAAACATATAAGCTACACAATGGTAGGAGTTTTTTTTTTTATTTTGTGATTTTTGGCAAGGCTGCAGCAGTCTGAATATCAATGTTGCAGACACACCTTCGTTATGCTGTAATTGAATGACGAATTAAAAATTTTAAGTGATGTTATTTGAAAATTCACTCCTACCATTGTGTACTCTACAGATAAACCTGCATGCCACAACAAAAATGGCTGTGCTAGCTGCTCTGATGGCAGGGATATTGCTCTGCAAGTTTGCCACTGCAGCAAGATTTTCATAATGAGAAATGAGAGAAAAACAGAAGAAGCCCAATTTGAGTAAAGTGAAACACAGAGTTACCGTATCTTTGTTAGGTGATTTGTGGCCACCAGGGATATAATCTGGATGCTTACTGCTGCACTTCATGTAGTTCAGCATGAAAACAGCCCATTTTTGGTACATTTTTATAGTCCAAATATATAGCTTGTCTTTGATAAAAACTGTTACTGTGTCTGAAATATCAATTCTAGATGCGAGAAACTTGTTCAGCCCCTTCAGCACTGCCCGTATGCCATGGAAGTACCATTTTTCAAAAGCTAATTTTTTTCATGATATTCTGTCTCCAAGACCAGTGTCCCCCCTTAAGAGAGCACTCCCTGAACTGGATTTGCTTACATTCCAGAGAAGCTCACTATGGTGGCCTTTGGGCTAGCTACAACTTCAGCAGCTTGCGTGAGTGGATGTTCATGCAGGTAAGGCACATGCTAACCTTGTTTGGATGCACCGCACAATTGTGGCAATAATTGGTGATATGCTGCAAGTTTTATGCTTCTCTGTTCATTATGCTGGTACTTGGATAGTGTATTCACAGTGCTTGATATTTGCAGAATGAATCGCGACCACCAGGGTCACAGGAGGATTTTGCACTAGGGCGTGGTGAAAGTTTGATGCTGACCGCTGAGAACCCTACTTCAGTTCTCAACGCAAAAGAGATTGTGAATGTGTAAGTCATCGTTACATACTGTTATGTAGCATTGCCCAAACTGAGCATGATGCGATTGCAGTGGCAAGAGTGGCAGTATTGTACCATGGGATAGTTTCTAATATTCATTGTACGGCGTGGTTATAGTTAAGTGAAAGAATCTTGGGAATATGTGCTTTTCAAGGAAGCATGGAAGGGGCATTGCTGAAGCAAATCTGACATGGTTTAGTGCACAATGAGGAGCTGTTGGCAAAAAAGGAAGAATACTGGGGGATCGTCAAATGTTGTCATTCACTGAAGAAGCATGCTTGGTGCTGAAGTTGAAACTCTCACATTATAATAGGAGAAAGGCTGCATCACTGCTCGAGCCATTATGTAAGTGCGTGCAGAGTGTAAAATTTTCGTTTTTAAATGTTGACAAAGGCTTGTATTGTTTGGGACATTTAAGGGGAGACAATATTCAAAAAATGAGTGTTCTCTCAAACATTATACTTATATTTTTTTGTTTGCTTTGGGAGCTGACTTTTTTTACTTTCATGAGAATGAGTACTATTGTTGAACTTCAAGCATTTAAAGAGCACAAGGTGGTTGCTAAAACTAAATTCTGCACTGTGTAGAGCCTCCTGGTCAATGCAGCATGGCCAGGCCTGGGAAAGTTGAAGCTCCTGCGATCGCCGCAGATGGTGAAAAAAATCAACCGCGGCACGTTTTACTCCTCTTTTAGCGGTCGAAGACTTTAGTTCGGATGTTCCCTGCTAGGGGCGCTCAATGTGAGCAAAAAATTAATATAAAAATTACACCGTCTCCCGCTAAAGGGAACCATGTGTGGAAGCGAAGCAGTGGGGAGATGGTTAGCTTGAGAGGGAGTTGGTGTAATTGTTCGTGGTAGCAACCCGAGCGCTCATCGCGGTGCTGCACAGGAGAGAGAATGAGGTGCACACGCTCCGTCATTTTCATACCGCGGAACTACCGTGGCACTCCCAGCGGAGTATGCAGCTGTCACACCAGCTGTTGTGCGTGCCGCTCCATAGAGTAGAGGATTCTTAGAGGAGAGAAAGGGAGGGGACGCTCATGCACTGTTGGGGTGCGGGACGCGGGTGCCACTCCGTAGAGTAGAGGATTCTTAGAGGAGAGAAAGGGGGGGAGCTAGCAGATGCTGCCTGCGTCAGCGTTGTCTCTCGCGGGTGAGGGCGCATTCTCGTTCTTTGCCAGCTTGGGCCAGCTGTTGCGCATGAGCAGTGGGGACGGCGCAGGGATGGAACAGGCTTGACCATAAGCTGCTTCGCATCTAAAACATATTGAAAGTATTTGATAAGCTTGGTTGAAGTGTCATTTTTCATAGAGCAAGTCTGGATATGTTTTTCTTGGACTTTAGGGATAACACACGTGCTCGAGTCTTTGAGTTTTAGATTACACTGACGTACAATGAACAGCAGCCCATTGGTATCGATTGTGTTTCGGCCGCTTGTTTGGTTGAAATTGTACCGCGGTCATTTCCTTTGACCATGCAGGTTCGCTTTACACTACCTTGTTTACATAGCCGCTGCCACAAGGCGAACACGTCTAATAATGGTGAATTTCACCACCTGCGACAGTTCACTGGCGTAACGGTTGCATAGCTTTGGCGTGAAACATTGACTGCCGGAACTAAGCACAGTGTGCCCGAAGACAACGTAGGAAAACGGATTGACCTTGCACCATGTGGACATAAGCACCGGTGAGTAAAAATGCGCTGCTGTGCTTATTCAACAATAATTATTGTACATCTATGCCACACGCGCACATTTTATCGCGATCGGGGCAGATTTCGATTAAGCTCAGTGGTGCTCAGCTGCTGTATGGTTATTCTTGAGTGGGATTAGGGCTGATCGGAATCGTGATGATCGCAATCTGGAAGCCATATCATGATTTCGTTAATGTTAGCGCCAAACTTGACTCGGATCACTCCTGATCGCGATCAATAGCGCCCGTGTAACAGCGCTATTGCACACAAAACGTCTAAAGAACACATTTCATTAAGTTTTATTACTTGTCCGTCTAATCAGAAGCGCAGCTTCTTGTTTGATATTGCATAAAGATGATAATGTATAAAATGTTTAAATATCTCACAAATGTATAAAATATCTTTACCGTGAAACGTCTGTTACAGACCACAGCATGAGCTTTGCCTCTCTCTGCCAAATGAGTCTACAGCAGGAAATGTGCATACATCCATGGTATGTTAGAGGCAGATGTACACAAGAGTATGGAGAAGGATTTCTATATTTCAGTATATAAAATAAGTTCATAATTCTTAAAATTGCATGTTTATGCAGTGGGACAATTTCCTTGCTTATTGAAGAAACGACCCTTGAGCGAGGCTTGGTTAAGCACAGCACACTAAAAGGCACAACCACTGAAATAGATGCTGAAAGGAATGTTACGCGCATGCTATTCATGCTTGCAGAATTCTTGTTGTCCATGCTTGTACCATGGTAACCATAGCTCTTCCTTTTTTTGTTTATCAACCACAGCCTTCAAGAAACTGCACATATCTGCACACATGTGGCTGCTGTTATCTCTGGACCTACGTCAAGTCAGCAGAGATTATGTTGCCACTGGAAGGAACCTCAGGGACCAAAATCCTCATGCGGTACGTTCGTGGACATTTAATTTATGGTTCTGATTTGCTTGTTTATTAGACGAAGTTTTTATTTACCCTTTCCTTTTATGGCTTCCTCATGACCTCATTTATTTTTCATTTTATTCAGGACAATGGACAACGAAAGGATTGTTAGTTTTCAAGCTACCCCTACCAAGCCTCAAGAAGCTCAAAAGTCGCTATAGTGACAAGACATCTTCCTGAACTCCATGAGTCACCAAAAACAGTTTACAAGCTCACCAGGTGAAGGGATGCGATGTTGAACCAGTACAAGATTGGCTGCACAAGTGATTTTTGATGCATGAAGTAACCGGTGCAAGGAAAATGTGCCGGCTTAGAATTCCTTGGATAGAGACTGCCACATAGTATGCTTCTGTAAGTGCGTGTCCATGTTTTTACCGAGTATTGCATATGCGACTTGGTTTATTGGCGTCTGGACGACGAATAACGTCAAAGGCGAGCTCCGACAAACGGCGAGCGTCAAGCAGCCAAAATCCCGGCAAGCGCTCGCTCGAGGCACGAGATCATCGCCGACACTGTGGCTTGCTTCCTTGTCTTCTTCTTCATTACAATGACCCCTGATGACGAGTGTAGCCATCCTGGCTAGTTAAGGCGCTGATAGTATGGGGGGGTCATAATAGGGTTTGAGGCGGCTGACGTGGATGATTTCTCGTCCACGACGACGTAAGTCCTGGGATGGAGTCAAGGGCTTGACTTCGTAATTGACAGGAGATGTCTGTGTGAGGATGCGGTAGGGGCCATGGTAGCGTGCGAGGAATTTTGACGAAAGTCCAGGCGTGCTCCGGGGGACCCAAAGCCAAACGAGGGCTCCCGTCGGGAAAGTGGAAAGCGAGCGGTCACAATTGAGTTGAAGCGTCTGGCGACCTTGAGCGTCTGTTGTCATAGAACGAGACAACCGTTGACAATCTTCCGTGTACTTAGCAACATCAGAAATCGGGGTGTATTCACCGGAGTCAGGTGTGTAGGGCAGGACAGTGTACAGCGTACAGGATGGCTCGCGTCCGTACACAAGAAAGAACAGTGAGAATCCGGTGGTCGCTTGCGTAGCAGTGTTGTATGCATATGTGACAAATGGGAGGACGATGTCCCAGTTGGTCTGGTTGGATGCATTGTACATTGTCAGCATATCACCAAGAGGTCGATTGAAGTGTTCTGTCAAACCATTCATCTGCGGATGATATGCGCTCGTCGTGCGGTGAATGATGTAGCACTGATCGAGCAACGCTTGAATAGCATCAGAAAGAAAAACACGTCCCCTGTCACTCAAAAGTTCCTTAGGAGCACTGTGGCGCAGGACAAAGTGGCGTAGGAGGAAAAATGCAACTACTCTTGCAGTAGCTGTGGGCAATGCCGCAGTCTCAGCGTAACGTGTGAGATGGTCCATGCCAACAATTATCCACCTGTTCCCAGATGTAGTCGAGGGAAGCGGGCCGTATAAATCGATGCCAACGCTGTCGAATGGACGGCCAGGGCAAGGGAGAGGCTGGAGTGTGGCAGTCGGGTGTTGAGGTGGAGTTTTGCGCCGTTGACACACAATGCAAGCACGGATATACTTGCACACAAAGGCATACATGCTGCGCCAGTAGTAGCGTTGACGAAGGCGGGTGTAGGTCTTGAGAAAGCCGGCATGAGCACTTTGCGGGTTATTGTGGAAATCAGCGCAGATATCCTTGCGCATATGTCGTGGTATCACAAGTAACCACTTGCGGCCATCAGGTGCGTAATTTCACCGGTAAAGGAGATCATCTCGAACGACGAAATGGGAAGCATAGCGACGGATACTTCTTGAAGTGGGCGAAGGAATGGGTTCGCCAGAAAGTCAAGGAGTTGGCGAACCCACGTATCCTTGCGTTGCTCCGACGACATGTCCACGAAGTCAATCGGCGAGAGCGAAGAACCGGACGGAGAAGCCGTGTCGGACGCCAGTGGTGAGCAAGACAGCGCGTCAGCGTTGGAGTGTTTACGGCCTGACTGATATACAGCACGAATGTCGTATTCTTGCAGGCGGAGCGCCCAGCGACCGAGGCGCCCTGGCGGATCTTTCAGCGACGAGAGCCAACACAGAGCATGGTGGTCTGTGACAACGTCAAAGGCACGACCATAAAGATACGGGCGAAACTTAGCCAACGCCCAAATTATGGCGAGGCAGTCTTTCTCTGTAACTGAGTAATTGCGCTCAGCTTTCTTGAGGGTACAACTCGCATAAGCCACAATGTATTGCTCGTAGCCTGGCTTCCGCTGAGCCAATACGGCACCAAGACTGATGCCGCTGGCGCCAGTATGGACCTCCGTAGGTGCACTGGGGTCAAAGTGTCGGAGTATAGGAGGCGACGTTAGCAAGCGTCTTCGCGTCGTAAAGGACGCGTCGCACTCAGGTGACCACGCAAGGAGGCCGTTAGAGGCTGTGAGAAGATTCGTAAGGGGCGTGATGATGGTAGCAAAGTCGCAGACAAATCGACGGAAGTACGAACACAAGCCAATGAAACTTCGAAGTGTCGTCATGGAGGTGGGCTTCGGTTACTCGGCAACTGCACGAAGTTTCGCGGGGTCCGGGAGGACACCGTCTTTGCATACGACGTGGCCTAGTATCGTCAGCTGGCGCGCCCCAAAGTGACACTTCTTGATGTTAAGTTGAAGTCTGGCAGATGTGAGGGACTTCAGAATAGCAGGTAGACGAACAAGGTGAGTGGGGAAATCTCGAGAAAAGACTACGATGTAGTCAAGGTAGCAGAGGCAGGTATTCCATTTGTAGCTGCGAAGGATGTTATCCATCATCTGTTTGAATGTAGCTGGCGCGTTACACAATCTGAATGGCATCACCTTAAACTCGTACAGTCCATCAGGAGTAATGAAGGCAGTCTTCGGGCGATCAGGTTCGGGACTTGCCAGTAGCCCGACCGCGAATCCAAAGATGAGAAATATTCTGCTTCTTGCAGGCAGTCGAGAGCGTCATCAATGCACGGCAACGGGTAGACATCCCTCCGAGTTATCTTATTGAGGCGCCGATAGTCCACACAGAATCTGATGGATCCATCCTTTTTTGCGCACGAGTACAACAGGCGATGACCAAGGGCTCTGTGATGGCTGAATGACGCCGCGTGTAAGCATGTCATCGACTTGTTCATTGATGATACGTCGTTTTTCCGCTGATACTCAGTAAGGGCGCTGATGTAAGGGAGCATGGGAGCCGGTGTCGATGTGGTGTGCAACACTCGTTGTACGACCTAAAGATGGCTGAGCGCAATCGCAGAAGAGAGATGAGTTCTTCGCGATGTGTGGGCGGTAGATCGGCGGTGACAGAGGGGCAAAAACTGTCCGGAGCTGGTGATCTTGAAACGGGTGACGTCATAGCATTCACTTGAAGGCAGGGTTGGTCTTCAGTGAAATCCAGGGAATACACGAATTCGACATCTTGTACATGACCCAAGGACTCACCATGGATTAAGGTAACAGGCGACGAGAATGAGTTGGAAACCATCATTGTACTGTGAACGGAAGGCATAAACCACGACGACGAAGAAACACATCGGAGGGGGCAAACAAGACCATTCTGTCAGAGGTGGCCGGGCAGGAGACAGCTACGAGGGTCCACGTTTTTGGTGGTGTATTGGTGTCTTCAGCAACGACAAGTTTGCGAGGGTCGGGCATAGGGTCAGCTGAAATGGAGTCTTGCAGCGGAGTAAGAGCCACTTCTGCCCGAGAACAGTCTATGACGGCACGATGATGTGAGAGGAAATCCCATCCGAGAATAATGTCGTGGGAGCACGACGGCAGCACATAGAACTCTATCACATAAAGTATGTCTTGAATAACCACGCGCAGTGCACATGGCAGAAGGGGAAATGCACTGTGAGCTTGCAGTGCGGAGCACTAGTCCCGGGAGCAACATGGTCTTATGGCAGAGGTTCTCAAAAATTACAGAAACGGCGGCCCCTGTGTCAATAAGCGCTAGTGTGGCAGTTCCTTCAATGTTCACGTCGATAACATTTCACGGCGAAAGGGACGAAGGCCTTTGATAGTTCGAGTCGCGTGCAGCTCTTGTCTCCGGAACTGCAGCAGTCAGTTTCCCTCTTCCATAGTTGGATGGTGATGCATGGGTGATAGCGAGCGTCGTCGAGGTGATGGAGAGCGACGGTTTGAAAGGGGTGGACAATCCTCAGCGGGGTATACCTTGGTGGTGTACGGAACGACGAAGGAACAGGCGCGTCAAATGTGTCGTACGGTCAAGGAGGATACTGGCGACAGAAACGGGCGACGTGCCCAGCGACACCACAGGCGAAGCAGATAGGCTTGTTATCTGACGTCTGCCACGCGTCCTGGCGTCGGAAGAGCGGAGCCTGAGGCCTCGTGTAAGGGGGCGTCGCAGCTTGCAGGGTCGGTGGGACGGTGTGGATCAGAAACGCGGGTCGGAAATACGGCACAGGCTGTTGAGGTGGCCTAGCAGCGACAGAAGCATAGGTAAGAGGCGCAGTGATAGGTGGTGGCTGTGGCATAGGCGGGAGGGTCTCGGCAACACGAGTGCGAATGACCTGTTGAAGGTCCGGAGCCAGAGACAGTGTAGGCGCGTGCGTGAGAGGTAGAAAGGAGAGCTGACGTGCTACCTCTTCATGGATGAAATCTTTGATTGTGGATAGCAACGGTTGCTGATCGGCAGGGTGGGGGACCAGCTGCAAACTTGCCAAACTAGAGTGCGCACCAGAATTTGCGAGGGTGTGGCGCGCTGCTTACGCAACTCATCAAAGCTCTGACACAATGAGATGAGGGCGTCCACCGTCGTGGGATTTTTTGCGAGAAGCATCTGAAAGGCATCGTCCTTGATGCCTTTGAGAATGTGCTTGATCTTCTCGTCCTCAGTCATTGCAGAGCTCACATGGCTGCAAAGGTTGAGCACATCCTCGATATAGCTCGTGAAGTTCTCTCCTGGTTGCTGAGCACGTTGGCGCAGGATCTGTTCAGCACGAAGCTTGCGCGCTGTAGGTTGGCCAAAGACGTCCACAATAGAAGTCTTAAAGATAGGCCAAGTTGGAATAGTGGCCTCGTGGTTGTGATACCACAGTTGAGTGACATCAGCGAGATAAAACGTGACGTGACTCAACTTCATGGGATCGTCCCACTTGTTGTGTTCACTTACTCGTTCATAGACAGTCAACCAGTCTTCAACATCCGAGTCACCTGAGCCTTGAAGATTGGCGGGTCCCGTTGACGGTGAACAGCACCGCAGGTGACATGGATTTCCGAAGGTCCAGGCTGGGCAGGGTTGTCGTCAGCCATGATAACGTGGGGGACAGGGACAGGTCAAAGCGTCTGGGAGCGAAGTTCCAGGTTGGTAGTGGGAACCCACGCACTTCCACCAAATGCAACGTGGTTTATTGACATCTGGACGACGAATAACGTCAAAGGCGAGCTCCGACAAACGGCGAGCGTCAAGCAGCCAAAATCCGGGCAAGTGCTCGCTCGAGGCACGAGATCATCGCCGAGGCTGTGGCTTGCTTCCTTGCCTTCCTTATCTTCCTCTTCATTACACATATAACAGGGTGGAAAATAAGCCAGCAGTAGCATGTCCGAGCATGGCATTTCTTCCTTGCAGTGAGTGTAGATAGTTATAAATGTGAACACTATTTTGCACAGCAATGGCAGGGACTGCTACAGTAAGGCATAATGCTGTCTTCTAGTGAGCTACTTTGTGAAAGCTTTTGAAAGAGAAAATTGTGTACAGGTACTTTGCTCTTCTTTAATAGACACCTGCCTTGTAGTGGTCACATGGAGAATAACAGCTATGATTCTACTCCCAAGTACAGTTTGATTATTAGAGCAGAAACAAGGCTGCAGACTTCAGGCAGTACTTTGTGAAACA
This sequence comes from Hyalomma asiaticum, assembly GCA_013339685.2. Classification (NCBI taxonomy): domain Eukaryota; kingdom Metazoa; phylum Arthropoda; class Arachnida; order Ixodida; family Ixodidae; genus Hyalomma; species Hyalomma asiaticum. The sequence continues at coordinate 43,419,723 of CM023483.1, forward strand.
CGCTGTGTACTTTGTCATGCATTTACAAAGGTCATTTCTTGTTGCAGTGAATGAATTCTGCTGGTATGTTAAGGGCTTATGTGAGAACAGCCATTCCGTCCACAAAGTACTGTTGCATGCGTGCATGCAACTTCTTTTGTGTATGAGGCTCAGTCACAGGAATAAGGCAGTTAGTAAAATCAGTTACAGACAAGATATTGCTACACGCATGCCGCATTTGGGGAGCTCGGCCGATGCGCGTGGCCACCGTCGACGAAGAGAAGAAGAGGAAGCTCGCACTTGGCTCGAACTCTGAGCGGGAACGGTCTGCTTTGAAACCGCTGCTGTATATATATATAGCCAGTATATAGCTGCTAATCGCAGTGCCTCGTCACTCGTCGTAACATTTTGGTGGAGGTGGAACGTTCCCCGTCCTCGCCACGGAGCTCCGTAGTGGCCGCACTGTCCAGTTTTCAGCCATGGCTCCCGAGGAGAACCCTTCGTCGCCATCTACACCTGCGGCGTCCACGACAACCTATGTCATGGTTTCCAGTCTGCGGGCTCCCGCACTTGGCTCGGACTCTGAGCGGGAACGGTCTGCTTTGCAACCGCTGCTGTATATATATAGCCTGTATATAGCTGCTAATCGCAGTGCCTCGTCACTCATCGTTCCTGTGACAATATGTAAAGTACGACATCAAGTTTTAAATAATGTGTTTATACAGTACACAGAAGAGGTATACTCTGTGGGGACGGGTAAAGCGCGACCCACGCGACGCCATGTTTTCCTAGGAATGCCCCCGCATCCCCCTCTCCCAGCTGGATGTGGCGGCAGCCCACCACTGTGGAGGGCTGGCCGCTCTGCCGCATGTGGTTTTAACTAGGCTGCCATTGGACAGCGACTAATTTCTAGAACGTTTGCCCGTTCGGGTTTTGCAGATGCCTCGGGGAGAACACGCTGGGTCTCGAGGCGGTGCGTACGTGCTTTTGCGGCTCTCTGGGCGACGAGGCCTCGTCGCCCGGACCGCGCGCCGTCTCGGGCTCCAGCGACACACGGCAGCGGCCTGCGATCTGCACCCATCTACGTATGTTCCTTTCTTTCTATTTTCCTTGGGGCGCGGTCGCGGGTACGCTGGCCGGGAATTAGGCAGTTCCTTCCTTGCATGGTTTTCGTGTTTTGTGTGTTATTCTGTGTTCGCGTGTTGTTCTTTGTTACTGTCCTTTGTTTGTGTTCGTGTGTGTTTGCGTGTTGGTTATCGTTGTTATTCTTTGTATTTAATTCGACTTTAGATTATTTAACCGTTCATTAAATTACCATGCTGGGAGAGTTGCGCCTAATGTTCTCCTCTTTCGCCGCGTGCGACGGTTCGCGCTGCCCTGCCTCTAGTCGCGCCGCGGACTGACGCGCGTGGCAACGCGGCGATGCATGGCTGAGATAGCGAGTGCGCGGACGCGACGACCTCATTCTCTGCTCGTCGAGTGCTCGAATCCACTGCAGGGGAATGCTAGCGGCGATGCCGCGGCTAGCAGTAGTTAGTAGTAGAAGGAACCCCTACAACTCAGATCCCATTAGAGCGGTTTGGCTAGCATTTGCTAGTATTTTAGATTTGAATGTGTTCTGAGTGCTATTTCCTTGAACTGCTTTGTAGCTCAAAAGGGCCTGTTTTCAGGAGCCCTTTTCCTAAACTTCTTTTCTAGTTTTCTCGAAACATTTCAACATTTTTCATCACACCCTAGGTCATCGCCCACAGTGTCTTTTGATGTAGTAGCCGGATCTTAATAATTCTTGCAGCATTTGAAAGCTTATAGATTGATCAGTGCAACAAAACCAAGAAATTATGATATTTTTATGTAGAGAAAAGATTTAATTAGGTATAAAATTAAGCAACAGTTTCAGATTTCTTATGAGTATACTTGTTAAGGCCACAACTCCTTAACCAATGGAGCTAAAAATAAAACTATGGTTTTCTTGCACTCCCTGGTCTTCATAGAATACTGTCATATCAAATTAGTAGCAATCTTTTATGAGAAAGGTGACAAAAAGCTGGGCAGGATATAAGCTTATGGGACAGTCAAAATTTTAAAATCTAGGAGTGATAGCCCAAAACCAATTGCATATTTGTTTTCAGCTGTGAAAACTATATATTGTATAGAAGTTCCAGCTCAAAATATTGAAAATTAAAAAAAAAAAATTTCAGACCAGTGTCTCCCCTTAAGCAGATTTCCCTACGGGCCTCCTAGAGGAGCTGTTCACACTCCGTTGTCTTTCTAAACGTGCGCCCTTAATTTCTAAATGTTTGTAACAAATTAAAAATATCTGGTGCTTCACGCCTTCCACTGACGTCTAGACATACCTCCTAATTTCAGCTCCTAGGGAAACCTCTGGTTTTGTGTGATGCCCATGCTAAGAGCGAGGCACAGCTAAAGGGTAGTGAAGAACACAACTGTAAATCTAGCAGTGACTTTGACAAATACACGCTCGCATAACCAGAAAAGGTTGACTCGTTTACTTATGTACCAGTTTATCAACAGCGGACAAGCAAGTGTATAGCTTGATCCTTGGAACTTGTCTTGTGTAACACCCTTGAGAAATATGTGCACCATTTGAAATGCTGGCTTCAGGCTGAGGCTTTCCTTGTTAGCCAACTGTCACTTGATTGAAGTGTTTATACCAGTGCAAACCCTTCACCTCTTTCGAATACATAAGTCAAAATAATCTTTTAACGTGATACCCTAAAGTAAACATTGTTGGTAGCAATTTGTCGTAAGGTGAAAGCAGTTCAGACAGGGACACAGGAGAGGGGAAATGGAATGCAATATCAAGATCACACAGTATGTGAACAAAAATAAAATTGTGGTTTATTATCAGCTTTTTCTTTTTTTTCAAAGCCATGTGCCCCTCGCCAAGTGTTGTCATATGTCAAAATAGTATCTCAGGGTAATCTTGCTGACACTACACCTTTGGTGAATTTTGATGCTGCCTGTTTAATAACGCTGAAATCGTTGAACGCAGACATGTAGAGTGAAAGACAATGGGTGACAGTGTACTAGAGATGGGCAAAGTGGCTCACTTGAGTGAGCAGCTCAGAACGGCTCAGCTCACTGTAGTGAACCGGTTCATTTCAACGGCTCATCGGTTCACCTGGTCCGAGGGAAAGCGCTCTGGCGCTAGGAGAGAACGGGACCGGCCGGAGTGGCCGTTCCGCTGCCTTGTGCCCCCGCCCGGAATCACGTCCGTGGTTTGCCCGTGAGACTGGGGGGGGCCAGTGAACATAGCTTGCCTCACCGCGGTGTGCCTTTGGCGCTCTCACTTTTTTGCTCGAGTCACTACTTCCAGAGGCAGGAGCCGTCAGAGACGCGATTTTGTAGTATATGCTCACTAACATGGAAAGCACGTGCTACAGAATCGCGTTGGTGGTCAGCAGCGGGCGCACTAGCCGCTAATGCCCGTTGCTTAAGCTCTTGGCTGTGACAGTAGTGACACGAGCAAAATAGTAAAAGCGCCGAAGTGTTAACTGGCCACTCAGTAACACGGGCAAACCACAGCCATCCCAGCCGTGGAAACTTCTGCCAAAAACACGATGGTTAACTTCAGCTTCCTCCGGCGGACACCCACGGAGGAAGCTTTCCAGCACCGCCTATAGATGGCTCGAAAGTCGCACTCAGCAGAAGATCCAGCATACATATCACGAAAGTGATGGAACTCGTGAACTCAAAGGGAATGTTTCAACCAACACCAAAGATCCATTCGTTTCAGCTGCACTTTATGAACCGGTTCACGGTGGCGCTGCACTGCGGCATTGGTCAAGTGGTTCATAACGGTTCACCGAGCGATAGAGAAAGCACGGCTAACTGGACAGAGAACCGCCGCCCGCTCTCGGCTCACTGAGCGAGAGAAAGCACGGCTCACTGAACGAGGGAGAAACGCCTCTTTCTCTCGGCTCACTGAGTGAGGGAGAACTGCCTTCCGCTTTCCCAAAGAACCGCCGCTGACTTTTACTGAGCCGTGGATCACTCGTTCTTCAGAAACAGAAAGAGCATCTCAAAAGATCCGGCTCTCTCCTGTGCAGCCCATCTCTACAGCGTACACAAATACAGTCATCATCATCATCAGCCTGTTTAGGTCCACTGCAGGACGAAGGCCTCTCCCAACGATTTCCAATCCACCCTATCCTGAGCGAGTTGGTTCCACTTTATGCCCACAAACTTTTTAATTTCATCGCTCCATCTAACCTTTTGCCTACCTCTGTTGCGTTTTCCCTCTCGTGGTATCCATTCCATCGCTCTTACTGCCCACCTATTATCCTTCCTCCTCATGACATGTCCTGCCCAGGTCCACTTCTTTCTTTTAATTGATAAGATAATATCGGCTACTCCTGTCTGTTCTCTGATCCATTCCGCTCGTTTTTTATCTCTTAGCGTTACCCCTATCATTTTTCTTTCCATTGCACGTTGCGTGCTCCTTAGTTCCATGCTCTAGTTCTTTCGTTATTCTCCATGTTTCTGCACCGTACGTTAGTACTGGGAGAATGCAGTGATTGTATACTTTTCGCTTTAATGGGAGCGGTAAGTTTCCGGTCATGATTTCGTAATGCCTTCTGAATGCGCTCCAGCCCAGCCTTACTCTACGGAGAATTTCGTTTTCCTGGGTAGGAGTTCCTGATATTAACTGTCCCAGATATACATATTCGTTTACACATTGTAAGGGTTCATTGTTGATTTTAAATTCCTGTTCCTTAGCTAAGCTATTGAGCATAACTTTGGTCTTTTGCCTATTCATTTTTAATCCAATTTTAATGCTTTCCCTGTTTAGGTCATCAATCATGTTTTGTAATTCGTCACCATCATTGCTAAAGAGCACAATGTCGTCTGCGAATCTTAAATTGTTTAGATGTTCTCCATCTATTCGAATGCCCTTTTCTTCCCAGTCTAGACGTTCAAAGACTTCCTCTAAACATGCAGTGAATAGCATCGGGGATATTGTATCTCCCTGTCTGTATGTGCAGTGCTGTATGTATGTGCAGTGCTAAGCGACTGGAATGTGATACGTGAACCGCACGATGGCCAGCGCATTCCTTGCTATTGGAGTGCGCTGGATAATCACAGAGGAACCAAACTGAATCACAATTCTTCAGCAAGTCTCCCGTTTTCATTGAGTACACCAACGAATCAGCTCGGTCGCCTCAGAGCAAAGCCACAACGCAGAAAGCTTTGTCAGCCACGTGCTTCGAGTGCTACGTTCCATTCAAGAGAAGCCCAGCGTAAACATCATTGTCTGAAACTTCTCTGCTCACGAACAAGATGAGACAAATGTGTTCAATTTCAGCTTGTAATTTTATTAAAGAGATGGCCATTTATGTCGCCTGCAAGTTCAAATCAGTCAGCTACAGCATTGCTCGCTTACGTGTGTGCTGCATCCATCATGATTGCCAATAAAGAACGTAAGCTTACTTACTTCGTGTGTTCATTGCCAGTTGAGGCCTCTTGGTCACCTGGCAACATATCGGAAATATTTATACTCGTATTGGGGTACTGTACCTGAGAATAACGCCTCGGGACAGCAGTAACCGCATGCCTTGGACCAGAGAGCAAGCAATGCGACCAGCCGCACGCAGCAGCAAGTCAACACAGCTGCCATATTGCATTATGTGACAATGATGATAGCTTGGGCAGTGCCATCTCTAGGTCGTATACTTTAGTTCATGATGCCACCACTACCCTTATTTTCATTGTACTGTCAAAGGTACAGTCTCTAATTTGGTTGTAGTATAGGTGTTCTGTGGTGTGGCTGTTTCCCGTTCTGATTCGCATGAGCAGTGTGCACATGTCTCCTTCTCAAAATCGCCATGGTTTCCAAGCACCCACTAAGCAAGAAATTCTAAATGGTGTAATTTTTTCACTGTAACAAACTTTCAACGCTATCTATTCTGGGTATGTGATCTTTTGAAAATACACCCGCCACGGTGGTCTAGTGGCTATGGTACTCGGCTGCTGATCCGAGGGTCGCGGGATCGAATCCCGGCTGCGGCGGCTGCATTTCGATGGAGGCGAAATGTTGAGGCCCGTGTGCTGTGCGATGTCAGTGCACGTTAAAGAACCCCAGGTGGTCGAAATTTCCGGAGACCTCCACTACGGCGTCCCTCATAATCAGAGCTGGTTTTGGGACGTTAAACCCCACAAATCAATCAATATCTATGAAATGCACTTTTCTCAAGATGCAAATTCTGGCAAGTTGTTCAGCGTAGACATCATGTTTTCGATACTTTCATTCTTCAGACCAAGATGAAATTTTCCCGATGCCTTTGTCAACATGTGAAGGGTGCGAGTATCTCCTTCAAGTTTTATCATCGCTTTATTACAAATTTCAGTTAAAGTTCACCAATTAATGGGGTCTGGACATTTAAAGACCTTGTAGTTTTTAATCTTTCGCCATAATTAACATCTCTTATATGCACTTCCTAGCAAGCCTTTTGCAATGTAAAGCTGATGTGGAGGAGTAAGAGGCGTTAGTGACTCAGATTCTCCCTTTGGGGTGGTACCTGGCGGGGAGAAGCTAAACTGGTAATGTAAGTAACGGATCTCTAATGAGAACATCCACTGTCAGTGATGCTGTACTTCACAACACTTGTTGCAAATGTCCAGTGTTAAGGAGAGCACTGGTAATGCGGTCACTATTGGGAGTGACATTGTCAACAGAACCGGTGCTTTTTGAACAGGCCTGAGAAGATTGTGGAGTGCTCCCCACCTGAGCCAGCATTGGCAGCACAGTTGCGCGTAGAGAACTCTGACCAAGGACCATCACACTTGGCATCAGCTGAAAGCAGCACTGATGAGCTGGCTGCAAGCTGCCCATGTCCCTACAGTGCCAGTTCCAGCAGTGCAGGCATTGTGAATGATGGGCCTTTGGAGAGTGAGGATGTCTACCACACTGTGGCCAGCGCTAGGAGCTCTGTTGATGCTACTTACGGTAGCATGACACAGCACACAGAGAGGAGTGATGGCCTGAATGAAGAGGAGCAAGTTGCAAGTGGACAAGAGGACGGGCCCGACAAGGGCAACAAGGAGCTGTGGTCATTAGAGAAACTGCTCAGTGTCTCGCGCAAGTTCAACCTAGACCTCGCACCTAAGGCAAGTTTCTCATTTTGATTTTTTCACGTGATTGGTCAGTGTACCCACATGACAGAATCAGTATAGCTGACCATCTTTGGTGTTCAGGCATGTGGCATCATTGTGTGTCTCATCAACTGGTCGTGTTAAAACAAGGTTTGCTCAGGCAGTGTTATATTAGGAGTTGTAGTATTTGCTTTTAGTTAATTCATTTTTAAAACCTGCACACACAGGGAAAGGGCCTAACTATATCTTTAAATTAGTGCAGTTGGATGGCAAGTTAGTAAAGCTAACTGAATGTCTACTCTAGACTTGCCGCCCTGATAAATTCTGTTAACCATAGTCTACTATCTCGGCCACCTCATCAAGACACATTGACACTTGCTATGGGGCCACCTTGTGATTATGTGTACCTGCTTTGCCTTTATAATTATGCATCTTTACTAATATGTAAAGTGTGCTCTGAGATAACATTGCGCAGTGATTTTTTGTATTGCATGAACTATGAGGTGTTTCTGTATTTGTGATTTCCACATGGCTGATTCCTCAGCGCATAGTGCACCAGCCAGGATACATGTAAGAAAATTCTGAAATCACACTGTCTTCTCAAGCCTCAAGCCAATTGCACGATTTCTCGCAGCATTTTTGTGGTTCCCTTAGGAAGGAATGCTAAGCTATTCGTAGTAATTTTCTGTTAGGGCAAACTGCCAAGAAATGAGTCTAGTGCTACAGCATAACACATGTGGAGTTTTGTTTCTCTCTTAGCTACAAGGCCGTAGCACCTCCGTGAATTCGGCAACTGCTTTCAACAGTGCAACATGGGCTGCAACACTGATTAACGGACATGGCATTTATTTTTGCCGCTTTGCGGACATATTGAAATTCATCGCACCAGAGTTCGCGAGAAGGGGCAGTAGAAATCTGTTCTTAAACACATCGGTGACCTGGCCACCCAGACAACTTGGCCACGCTTTTGTAACAGACCAATGGGTCCCGAGTTCTAATCCTCGAATGCGTTTCTTTTTTTTTTTTGTACTTTTTTGTTCTTATTTTCTGTACCTTTTTGTCTTTTTCCTACGCTCCGGAGGAATCTTATTTTGTTTCTGCTGCTTCCCTTTAACAATTATACCCTCACCTGACTTAAACTTACGCTTCAACATCTCGAAAGAACCCTCCCCCAACGGAGCATTTGTACAAAGATGCGTACGGGCTCTCACCTCCACCATGCCTCACCTGTGTAACTCACCCGCGCACCAGAACAGGAACTGGCCTCCCTTGTGCAACACCATGGCCAGCACCTCCCAAGTGACCGAACCAACTGAACCCTGGACTTACGACGGTGACATCAAAGAGACCCTGAAACGGTTTTGACGATTTTGTGCAAACATGGTGATCCAGTAGAGCGAGTCATTAGGATCATTTGAGGGCAGATTTCAGTGCTGTGCGTAAAGTGTGCAATTTACAATAAGGTTTTCAACATGTGCATCGCAAAAGATCTCAGCGGCTCGCCAAAAGGCGTTTTCAAACGCCCCCGCCATCGACCGATCGAATGAGAGGTCGCTGATTGGCCCCGAACCAGTGACGTGCACGTAATTTTCAAAACCTAGCTGCGAAACGTGCTTCTACAACGTACTCCTTCGTTTCAGCCAACGGTATCCTCGCGGCATCTGGCGGCGTACACACGAGTCGCCAGCACTCTATTACAGAGGCTAGCACTGCCGAGGCGGGCGACCTCAGTGAGGATATCGGGGCGCTATGTCACTACGGAGGGCTCGGCAGAGCGGCTGACGCGGGAGGCGCTGTTGTCGCTAGCGCGCACTCCGCAGCAGATCGAGTAGTGGTAAGGAAGAAGGCGACAGAAATAAGCTCATAGCTGCCTTAGCGCATGGTGCTTCGCTTTATTTACAGTGTGAATGATTTCATAATTGTGTTGCCTAAGCAGTGACGCAATGTCAAAAAAACGTTTCAGGGACCTTTCAACGGAGCTTCTAACTGCGGATGCGACCACACGGGTACGGGAACACAGGACAAAGCCTCTGTACTCACAGACTGTCATTGGAAATAGCGACTCATAACACGCGAACTCTTTCAAGTGAAGCCAGACTAGCTAAACTACTAGAAAAATTAAGGGTTATTAATTGGGATATCATTGGCCTTCGCGAGGTTAGGAAAGCAGGGGAAGGATACTTATCGCTTAATGCAGGGCATGTCCTCTGCTCCAGAAGCAAGAGAAGCACGAATACATGGCAATAACATTGAAGAATTTTATAGCATCAATGAAAGGGTAGCAGGTATCGTGATAAAATTAAATAGGCGATACAAACTAAAGCTAATACAGTTACGCACCGACCAGCCACAATGAAGAGGCTGTAGAACAGTTTTATGAGGATGCAGAAACGGCAATGAACAAGGTACACACCCAATATGCGATTGTTATGGGGACTTCAATGTGAAAATAGGAAAGAAACTGAGAGGAGAACAGGCATTTGAGAACTACGGCGAAGGTGATAGAAATAGCAGAGGAGAGATTCTACTGGGGAATTCGCAGAAAGAAATCGCCTCCGTGTAATGAATACTTTCTTTAAGAATCGTAAGAACAGGAAGTGTAGGGATCCAGCTTAGTACAAGACGTGGAAGTGGTTAATGTGGTCAGAATTAGTGACCACGGACTAGTAAGGGCGAAGGTAACCCTCAATCTAAAGCGGACAAGGACAAAGTTAATCACACAGAAACAGGCCAACCTCGATGGCGTCTGGGCGAAAACATAAGAATTTAGAGTTGCACCTAAGAACAAGTAGGAGGCTCTAGGACAGGAAGAAAATGGGGATATAGAGAAGGATGAACGAAGACATTACTAAGCTGATCACCGAAGCAGCGATCGAAGTAGGGGGCACAGCACTGAGACAAGATCTGAACAAGCTATCTCAATCTGCTAAAAATTTAATCAAACAACGTCAGCAGATGAGAATAACTAACTCAAGAGATAAGATAGAATTTGCCGAGCTGTCTAAGCTCATCTATAAAAGTAGAGACAAGGACATACATTACCATAACATGAAAGAAATAGAAGCAGCCGTCAGAAAAGGAGTCGGCATCAAAACAACTAAAAGGAGGCTTTGTGCAGGAAAGAACATAATACATGCAGTGAAAGATAGGCAGGGCAACACTGTTACTGACTTCAGTGATACAGCCAAGGTGGCCGAGGGTTTCTATTCTGAACTACAGCTCAAATATGAGTCTCCTCACCATGAGTGTAATAGATGTCGATCAGGACACCGAAATTCCATGCGTCACTTCGGACGAGGTTAGAAAAGCAATTCAGGGCATGTCCCGCGGAAAAGCGGCTGGAGAAGACTGCATAACTGCGGACTTGATCAAAGATGGTGGAGCCTTCCTAACTAGAAAGCTAGCGACACTATACACACAATGCCTCGAACCTTCAAATGTACTAGTCAGCTGGAAAATCAAACATCCTACTATTACATAAGAAGGGAGATGTTAAAGACTTTCATGCAGAGGATGTACCACTTCGTTTGCTTAGTGCGTAAGATACCGAGATACCTCCAGGTCATCATCGGATTATTGCCACTGACAGGCACAACGTGCACACACTTCCATCTGAACGCTGGCTTATAAGAGGCATTGCTTTTGCCACAGGCCTGGTTGGGTTTGCCGATGGATCTGTCCATCTCTTTTCGGCAATTCTGATATCCGAAAAAGTGCTTATCCCTAAAGGTACTATACTGGCTTGCACCACTGGATCTGACTCTCTCTGTATTGTTCCCCTAAAGACAGCTTCATCTGTAGTTCCTTCTGTCGGAAGTTCTGCTTCTCTATCTGCTCTTGCAGCGGCCATTAGTCCCGACCTGTCGCCTCTAGAGTCGCAACAATTGCTTGCCTTACTGCAAAAACATAAAGCTTCGTTTGGTGCACTTTCCGCTTCATTAGGACAGGCCTCCGTTACCACACATTGGATATAGACAGATGGCAGGTCCATCGTGTGTCGCCACCCGTACCACATATTGCTAGCCGAACGGAAAGTCATCGAAGAAAACTTCACCGACATGCTGCAACGGGAATATAATACGCCCCTCTACAATCCCATGGTCGTCCCCTGTTGTTTTGATGAGGAAAAAAAAAAAGAAAAGACGGCTCTGTGTGATTTTGTGTGGACTATCGAGCACTCAACAAGGTCATGCAAAGTATGTTGCACACCGACAACGGGTTGGATTCCCTGCAGGGGGCCAAGTACTTCCTGAATCATTTATGTTGGGCTACTGACAGATAACTATGTGTAAGGACGACAAATAAAAAACAGCATTTTCAACACCAGATGGGCTTTACGAGTTCAACGTCATGTCATTCGGCCTCTGCAATGCTGACTCCTAATGCCCGACATCGTTGACAGCTGAAGCAGTTCAAGTTCGACAACACTGTCCTATCCTGCTATGTCTATCACCTTGATGATCAACGCTGGGTGTCTATCCTGCCTCGCTCACTTCAGGCCCACATCCTCAGAGCATCTCACGACGACATGACTGCTGGCCATCCTCGCGTGCAAAAAATCTATGAATAAAAGGTCCTTTCTACTGGCCTGGCTTATATGCTAGTGCGGCACCATATGTCGCTTCTTGCCCACTTTGTGAACGTCGAAAGCTCAATACGTCTGCTCCAAGCGGACAGCTTCAGCCTGTCCCGTGCCCCATTTGAAGTCATCAGAATTTACCTGCATGGTCACCTTCCGGTGATACTTACCGGTAATAGGTGGACCGTAACAGCCGTTGACCACTTGATATGGTGTGCGGAAACAGCTTGCGTGAGTTCTGCCTCAGCTTCTGACGTCGCTGACTTTATACTGCAAGCCCCAATACTGCGTCACAGTGTTCCTCACGTTCTCCTGAGTGACCGTGGAAAAGCATTCCTGTCACAGCTGGTAGACAAATGCTCAAAGCACCTGGCACCACTCACAAGACTACGTCGAGTTATTGTCCGCAAACGAATGGTTTGACTGAGCGATTTCATAGAATGCTTTCCAACATGATAGCCATGTGTATACAACCAGACCACAAGAACTAGGACACAATGATGCATTTCATGATGTTCGCATACAATACCACTGTCAAATGCACAACAGGATACTCGTACTTCTATCTTGTCTATGGCCGTTGCCAGTCTTCCTTCCCTGACGCCTTTCTTTGCTGTGCCCATCAAAGCCTCTTCATCCTCCTCTGAAGAATACCTGTCCCGTCTCCTGCGCTCTCGCCAGCTCACACACATTGTTGAAGTTGAAGTTGAAGTTTATTTGTTCTTTTGCTTCTTACATGTACTTACACTTTTAGGGACCCAACAAATTTGTTAAAGGGTCCCTAACGGCATTATAACATAAAAAAACACTAAACGGCAATTGTCATTGGCGAAACACTAAATAGGAATTAATATCAAAAACATAAGAACTAAGCTAACACATAATATAGCTATACAACAAATCATTAAAACATAAATGACGCAGTAATTTGATGTAATGAGCAGAAAAAGTTCTAAATACGTGATATGTATAAGTGCGAAGTTGAATACATGTGAAAGTCAACAAAAGATATCTCTTAGCAGGACAAATTGTTATGGAGCATATTTTTCAGTTGTGCTAGGAAAGAGGGAAGTGACGGGGCTGTCTTTAGGTTAATAGTGAGGCTATTCCAAATGGTAGTTCCTCGGAATTCCACAGTTTGACGACCATAATTAGCATTTATTTTTGGTAGTAAAAGAACGCCTGAAAAACACCCGTGAGCTCGAGGTGACGGACGAAGGGACACCGACAGTAAGTTCAGACTACCGTGAAGTACCGTGACTACCGTGAAGTTGTTCTACTAACTACTAGCAGCGGAATCACTGCTAGCAACCTCGTGCCACGGGTTCGAGCACTCGACGAGCAGAGAATAAGGTCATCGTGTTCGTGCGCTCCCTATCTCAGCCATGCATCGCCGCGCTGCCGCTCGCGTCAGTCCGCGGCCTCTCTCGAGGCAAGGCAGCGCGAACCGCCGCACGCGGCAAAAGAGGAGAACATTAGGTGCAGCTTTCCCAGCATGGTGATTTAATGAACACGTTAAATGAAACAAATTTATTTATTTTATTTATTGGTACTGCAATCCCCTGGAGGGATTTTAGCAGGTGGGTACAAAAAAAAAACGTAAATATCGGCATATAACACCAGGCAAACAGATGGAACAGCCTATCACATTTCACATAGTAGGCAGCCATATAACACAAAGGAAACAAATAACTATCACTTGCGTTTTACAATGTAAACAAACGTAACAAAATATTACCGATGGCACATCACTCTCATTTTAAGAAAAGAAAACAAAGCTATCACACAAGTAAAATTATTTTCTCTGTTTTTCCAGACTAGCGGCAAAGGATGTTAAAGATTGTGTTGTGACTTGATGATTATTTAAACTATTCCAATCCTGCACAGTTCTGGGGAAAAAAGAATATTTAAAGCAGTTATTGCGGGTACGGAAGGGAGTTATTGTACGATCATGGCGTTGTCTAGTGGCGTAACCTGAAGAAAATGAAATAATTTTTCCAATATCTATCTTGTAATGCCCATTAATTATTTGATATAAATATTTTAATCGGGATATGCGGTTTCTTTCTGGAAGTGGAGGTAAGTTAGCTCTGACTAACAGTTCATTCACCGAGGTTCGTCCGTAACTGTTATATATGAAGCGAACGGCTCTTCTTTGTATTTTTTCGACTTTATGAATATTGATTTGAGTAAATGGATCCCAGATCACCGCAGCATAATCAAGTATGGGGAGGACTATCGATTTGTAAGCAAGAACCCGGACAGATGGAGGGGAGAGTTTCAAAGTCCTTCGTAAAAAGAACAGTTTCTGATTAGCCTTGGAAGTTACTTTGTCAATGTGTTTTGTCCAGTTAAGATCGTTTGTTATCCATAACCCAAGATACTTGTAGGATTGAACCTCTGAAAGAATGGCATTGTTTGCAAAGTATTGAAAATTTAATTTGTTTTTCTTATGAGAAATGGACATGTACACTGTTTTTTCAAAATTGATTGACATTTGCCAAGCCTCGCACCAGGAAACAACCTTGTTAAACGACTCGTTTAACAAAACTTGGTCCTTTGAGGATTCTATTTCAGAGTAAATAACGCAGTCGTCTGCGTAGAGCCTAATATTTACAGGGATACCATTTACTATGTCGTTAATATATAAAATAAATAGAAGGGGACCCAAGTTCTGGGTCCCCTTCTATTCTGGGTCCCCTTCTAATGAATCGAGCTAAAGAAATTGGCCGTGTATCTCCGTGCTTCGCTGCAAATGTCGTCGAAAGACAATAGTCTTCTACCGGCCGTACTACATGAGTCCCGGTTCATCTGCGGTTCGGCGTGAGCTTCGGGCGTCTGTTCAGCCGCCGGGTATGCCCGCTTAGCCTCTCGGTCAGTGACAATTTGCACATCGCGCACCTCGTCTGTTTCCTGTTGCCTCCGGGCGCGCCTCGATTCACGATCTTTTGCTAGCTGCTGGGCTCGTGGCTCTGACATTTCCTGGGCACGCTTGAGACGACAGGCATCAGTGCGCCAGTGCTTCTCCGCTGCAATCTGCTCGTCGTTCTTTTCCCTGCGTTGTCTGGGCATGTCTTGTAGACCGGCCTCGTCAGCGTTGAAGATTTCAGTGCGTGAAAACTTCTCTGAGATTTCCGGCCACTCCTTCGTCGTCCACTGCTGGATGTCCTGGCTGCTTATGGCCTCGCTTTCACCAGAAATGGTTTTGCCGACGATGTCGCGTTGCTTAAATCGGTGAAGCCATCCAGTGTTGTCGGCGAAATTGTCTTCACCAAGTGCAGTGGCAAACCATTTGGCCTTATCCATCAGCACTGGGCCATCCACAGGAATGTTCTTCGCGTGCACTTCTAAGAACCAGGCATAGAGTACCTTTTCTACTTTCCCGTGGGCAGGTGAGCACATACAACAGGCTCCCGACGTTTGCTGCTCCGCTGCCTTTGCCTTAATATCCGCCTTGTTCTTCAACAAGGTGCTCAGAGTGCTCCGGGGTATCCCGATGTCATCCGCCACTGTTGGAACCTTTTTTGACCGCCTCAACATGCTGTATGGCTTTCAACTTCACGCAATGTCAAGGTTCTTGCGCTTCTTGACACTGGCCATTGCTACATGAGAAGTTGAAAATTCAAGCAGTCCGCAGTGCCTTTGCACAGCATGCACAGCACACATGCAAAAGAGGAATGCGGCGGTATGCAACAACTCACGGAAGTGAACTCTGGCAACAGAGCGCTCGCGATCAGCCGTTCCTGCTGTCCGAGCTGAGGGTAACATGGAGAAAGCATGAGAAAAAGAGAAAGAAAGAAAAGAAAAGCCGTTCTGCAAGTTCAAGAACACGCCCAACAGGTGTACAGTCCGAGCCCTCTCACCCTCGCGTTTTTTTAGCGTTTTGGGTGTTGGCGGGGGCGCAGTGCTGCGAAGGTGGCGAAGGTTGCGGGGTGCAGCGAGCGCCAAAGTGCACCTTCCAGCTCGCGCTGCGTTCGATATATCTGAGGGCGGGTAAAAATACTGTTCAATATGAACGTGCGAATTTCTATCCTTTTACAAAGGGTTTTGAAGGGGATAATTTACGAGTTCGATATACAGTTGCCGACGGCTTATTCGGACTCGACGGGAGCCACCAGAAAGTCCGAATACTTGAGAGTCCGAAAAAAAGGATTCACCAGAAAAAAAAGTACTTTTATGGTTCCAGTGGATGGAAAAAATTGTCAGTGCGCGATTGTGCAGGTGCATGCTTATGCGCGATCAGGTCAGCCTGTATTTCCGACAGTGTCTGGCTATCGCTATAGGCAGAGAGGAGCGTCGTCAAGGCCTGCACCAAGTCCACCCTGGATGGCTGTGGTGTGGGCGGTTTGTCATCATCAGAGTCTCTGTCCATTTATGGCAGCTCCAGAACCTGACGGACGATCTCCTCATCATCCAACTCGGCACAGGGCAGGACGGCACTGTCGAAGTTAGCAAACTGTTCAAACGTACCAGCGGGGATATTGCACTGGCACGGAGGTCGTCGATAACGTTCGTGTCAGGCGGCAGCTCAGCCGCGGGGTCGTGGCCTGGGGCACTGTCCTCGTCATCAAGGACAAATCCTGCATGGCGAAAGCAGCTGCGGATTGTGTCCACCGTCACTGCCTTCCAGGCATCAGACAGGATGCCAATGGCCGACAGCACATCCACAACGTAGTTTTTGCTGCTGTCCACACAAAAGAGCAAGCGATTCAAAAGGTGCGGTCGGTAATGAACCTTCAAGTTTTTAATGACGCCCTGGTCCATGGGCTGCAACACACTTGTTGTATTTGGCGGCAAAAACTCTAGATCAATCGCCTTCAGATTGGTTATGTGCCCGCGGGCACCACAGTTGTCAACGAACGTGAGCACCTTGCGGTTCTGAAGCTCGTGATTTTGGTCAAGCTTCCGGATGTGCTTTTCGAAAAGATCCTGGGTGATCCAGGCCTTAGAGTTTGCCTCATACCAGACAGGCAGCGTCTTGACCCCTTTAAAACATCTAGGATGTTTCGACTTTTCTATAACGAGGAGCGGAAGCTTTTCCGTTCCTGACATGTTGCCTCCCACGACAACTGTCTGTCATGAGTAAGAGGGGCCCAAAAACACAGGCCACCAGGCGAATCGGAGAGATAGGCGAAGTGGGGGTGTGCGGGAAGGCATGCGCTGTGGACACGTTGATGCCCACAATTGGTTGAGAGCGGGCTTGCGGCACGCGACCCGAGCAGCGATCGGTGATGGAGAAGTCTGAGCTGGCATTCTCTGCGTGGCACCGGTCGACGAAGGGTGTCTTGCCAGCTACGGACTGGTGACGAGGAGACAAGGGCCTCGGGCTCCGGGGTGCCGTCGATCTGGCTGACGATCGAGCGAGGGCTTCGGAGTGGCAGCGGCCGGACTGCAGCAGTTCCCGGTGTACCCGCAGCGCTCCACCTTCGTGGGTAGAACGGGACGACCAGCAGAAGAATTGCTGCAGAGGGCCAGGTCTTTGTTGGAGACCGAGCATCACTTAGGAGGAGGCCTATTGGCTAGGCCTAAGCGGTGATTCGCCACGTCACATGAGGAGCAAGGCGGCGGACACGGACGAACCTTGCGTGAGCGGCGGCCACCGCTAGCAGCATTTGTCGACGACGGCTACGAGGACACAACACACCGAGAGAGCACTGACTCTGAACCGCACCGCGCCGAATGCAATGTAAGAGCGTCCACTACAGTTTGAGTGGTGACCGCGGACATAAACACGAGGCCCATGGTTCGGTGACTCCCATTGGAACTGCGCCCAATGCGGAGGATTTGTGGTTAGGCTGTTTAGGTTGTTCACTTAGCTTTTTTTTTAGTTTTCTTTTGTGTGCAGGTTGATGTTTTTTCGTCCTTTTCATGTCTTGATGCTCGTTTTATAAAGTAACGTCTTTGGTTTTTGTCAATGCCTTATGCCCTCTCACTCTCTCTCAATCCATTGGAGCAAGCGCTCCAGAGATCCTTCCACGCACTCGTGACTGTCAGATGCTCCTTGCTATGCTTTCCCCCGTGGCAGGGCTCCCCGAACAAAGCAAGCGTCTTGTCAGGCAACATCTTATAAAAGAGGCCCGTCTCATCGCAGTTAAAGACATTGTCTGGAGAGTACTGGCACAGCAGTGCACACAGCTTGTCTGCGCGCTAGTTTGACACAAGAGTTAGGTTGACAGCCCCACTCTCGCCACACATTCACTTAAATGACACGTCGTACCTTTTTTTGAAATTCAGAAGCCAGCCATTGCTGAATTTAAATCCAGTGTAATGAAGAAGAAGCGCACCGTGCACAGCCCCGCAGCCGTATCGCCAGCGCATCGCAAGTGCTCGGGCTGGACGTTGTTACTGCCTTGGCTGGGAGGCCTACGCTGTCTCGTCTTGTGTGAACCGCACCCGCTGCGTCTACGACCGCGTTGGTCTTCTTTATTATAATTGGTGGAGGTTTGCTGGGTCTCCCGTAACCCTGGAATTGCGCAACCAAACCTTACTGGCCATCATGACCACCGAAGGCAGCACGAGCTCTCCACAAGCTGCTCCCCAGAACATCTGCCCTGGCACGCTCCGTCAGTGCGATCCTACCATATTCAGCGGCGCCGATGGTCACGACGTTGATGACTGGTTGACGTCGTATGAACGTGTCAGTGGCCACAACAAATGGGACGACGTCACGAAATTGGCAACCGTGTCGTTCTACCTCACAGGCATCGCTCACTTGTGGTTTCACAACCACGAAACCGACATCCCCAGCTGGCCTACGTTCAAAGCAAAAATCAGCGAGGTCTTCGGACATCCCGCTGTTCGAAGACTTCGCGCAGAACAACGCCTGCAGTCGAGAGCCCAACAACCAGGTGAAAATTTCACTAGCTACCTGGAAGATGTCATTGACCTGTGTAAGTGCGTCGATGCTGCAATGACGGAGGCAGATAAAATAAAACATATTGAAGGGCATTGATGAGGATGCATTTCAGATGCTCATTTCGAAGGGCCCTTCTACTGTAGCCCAGGTCATTAACCTCTGCCAGAGCTACGACGAACTTCGGAGGCAACGCCTCATTACACGTCGGCCCCTTCACCAGCCAGAATCGTTGTCCGGTCTAACTACGGTGCTACCAGATCCAACCCTTCTCTCGCAGATAAAGGCTTTCGTGCAGGAAGAAGTTGCACGACAACTCTCCCTCATCCCCACCCCCCCCTGAATCCACTTCTTCGCTTAGTCCGACCCTACAAAACTTCGTACGCAAACAAGTGCTCGACGTCGTTCCACAACAGCAGGTGCCTCACGTCGCTGCACCATTGACCTACGCCGAAGCCGCCACGTGACCACGACCACCGACATTCCGGGCTTCGCCTACAGTACCTAGCCCAGTTTACACTACCGCACCGCCGCTACCTCCCGTCTATCGGGTCGCTAATCCCTGGCGCACAGCGGACAATCGACCTATCTGCTATTCCTGTGGTATACCGGGACACGTCGCACGCTTTTGCAACCGCCGACCACTTCACCCACGTGTCAACCCTCGCCCGCCCGTATACGACTGTCCATTGTCGTCCCCTCCAGACCAGGAATTCTACTCATCCCGGCCAAGCTTTTAATCCTCTCCTGGACGCCGTTCCCCTTCTCCCCGTCGTCGCTCGCTCTCCCCGATGCATCGACGTCCCTCTACCACTGAGATGGAAAACTAAGTGGCGCAGTTCTCGAGGCAAGAACTGCGTCATCGTCGACAAGATCAAGCCCTCTTTTTTCGCCGCCAAATGTTATTGATGTTGCTGTCGAAGATGTCTCAGTATTTGCGCTTATTGACACAGGTGCCGCCATATCTGTCATTGCTGAACGATTATGCCGCTCAATATGAAAAGTTACGACGCCATTCTTCGGTCCCCTTCTTCGCACTGCCACAGTACAGCACGACCAGCCGGTGGCTGCGTGTACCGCCAGAGTTG
Organism: Hyalomma asiaticum; assembly: GCA_013339685.2. NCBI lineage: Eukaryota > Metazoa > Arthropoda > Arachnida > Ixodida > Ixodidae > Hyalomma > Hyalomma asiaticum. Next base: position 43,439,335 of record CM023483.1, read on the forward strand.
AAATTCAAGGAAATCATTACACAGTCGAATTCGTCGTTCTTCCCCACTGTTCCCACGATGTTATTTTAGGGTGGGATTTTCTCTCCCGCCACCAAGCTGTCATTGCAGCCGTACCGCAGTCGCCTTCTCTTCTCTTCCCGATACCATATCTCAAGACGTTTCGGGTACCAGCGCCAAGTTGACCCTCACTGAGGACATTCAGATACCTCCGCATGCATGTCTCCTGGCCCCTGTGTCATGTTCCGTTGCCTCCGACGCTACCGTACTGTTCTCACCGTCAAATGCTTTCGTTCATCGTCGTCTCTCACCGCTCCCAACCGCACTGCTTGCCCTTCGCACTCGTTCGACTTACGTCCCCGTACGCAGTCAGTTTCCCTTTGCGCTTACTTTGTTTCATGGTGAATGTCTCGGCACTGTGGAGCCTTACGAACCCCTTACAACGTTCGCACTTCCTGAGGAATTGACGGAGGCCAGCGCCATCTCTTGCAGTCCCGTAACGGCCTCATCACCTGATGACGTTTTTAGAAATGCCATCGACGCCACCTTAAACCCGCAACAACGCCGCGACGTCCTCTGTCTCCTCGAGAAATTTCGGCGTGCCTTTGACAGCCACAGCACTGCTCTAGGTCAAACATAGACTGTATGTCATCGAATAGACACTGGCGATCACTCACCGCTCCGACAGCGACCATACCGCGTATCGTCGACAGAACGCCGCGTCATTGACGAGCAAGTAAGCGAGATGCTAAAGCGTGGCATCGTTGCTCCGTCCAACAGTCCGTGGGCATCACCGGTTGTTTTAGTGAAAAAGAAGGATGGCTTGATACGCTTTTGCGTGGATTACCATCGCCTAAACAAAATAACCCGAAAAGACGTCTACCCCTTGCCACGCATCAACGACGCGCCAGACTGTTTACAAGGGGCAGAGTTCTTTTCCTCCCTCGACCTACGCTCCGGTTACTGGCAGGTGCCTGTGGCTGCAGACGACAAGCCTAAAACTGCTTTCATAACACCAGACAGCCTATACGAACTTAACGTCATGCCATTCGGTCTCTGCAATGCGCCCGCCACATTTGAGTGCATGATGGACGCCATACTAAGAGGCCTGAAATGGAACATGTGCTTGTGTTATCTGGATGATATAGTGGTATTTGCGCCCGATTTCCCTACCCACCTTCGTCGTTTAGAGCAGGTTTTAAGCTGTATAACCGACGCCGGCCTTCAACTAAACTTCAAAAAATGTCACTTCGGGGCTCGTAAGCTGACCATTTTAGGACATGTCGTCTCGAAGGACGGCGTTCTTCCTGATGATGCTGAACTACGTGCTGTTACAGAATTCCCCAGGCCTGCTTCTCTAAAAGAGTTGCGCAGTTTTATAGGCCTCTGTTCCTATTTCTGCCGCTTCATTCGAAATTTTGCTATGATTATGGCCCCGCTTACCGAGCTTCTTCGTGGAGACCACAATCTTTCCGGGTGGTAATATCCATGTGCATGGTCAGTGTCTGCTTTTTGTCTTAGTAGATTGCCAGACATGGGTATCCGCTTAGATACAGTGGCGCTCAACCACATGTTCAAGGCTTCTTCCAGCTTAGGATGGCTGCCATCGCGGAAATTTTTCTGCTTCCCTGCAGACACTTTCTCTGCTGCCTCCAGGGTCTTCCCCTTGTTCTTCAAGTACTCGGAGACGGTTTGCTTCGAAATTGAGAACTCCCAAGCAACTTCACATTGAGGTCGGCCGCTTTCCACATGATGAGTAATGGCTGCTTTCTTCGCCATCGTCGGAGCCTTGTAATTGCCGCGTCTGGTCGGCGCAGATGGCACGGGTGGCGAAGGAGCCATTTTGCACTACGCGACGACTGGACAAGATCAAACAAGCAAGTCAGGCCTAACACGCAAAGCAAAAGAGCAAGACTTGAAAGGTAGCTGTCGAGAAGGCCTAGGTCAAGTAACAACTGACAGCGCTGACAGCGCAAGGGCCGATCACTTTTCCAAGCACACTGGCTTGGCTTGGCCTGACCTGCTGTTTGGCTGTGGTATACAGTCAGTGGATACTGGACTGGCTAAATCTGAAAAAATGACAACCAATACGTTCAATCAACAAAAGTATAGCCTTCGAGATCGGCAACTGTAACTTCTGGGTGCTGCGTGGATTTAGAAACCAGCAATCCAACCATAGCAAGCGCGCCCTTTCAGTGCTGGAAACCTAGCAAAATGTAAACATTGTGGCCAGGTTGTCACGGCCATACCGTGGCGTTTGACGTCGCATCTGACCAAGCCACCGGAGTCCGAAAAATCTAACGGCGTGCTGTAGGACGTCCGAATTATCGGTCGTTGGTATACATTACTTCAATGTATACTTTAGAGCAACCAAAGAGATCTCAGTCACAGCTCTGCCTTATATTATGTTTGGGGACGATCAGACTTGTTTGTGTTCCGACTAGAGAAGTTTCCATATACACTCGACGAGAGCGGCACTGCATTGGTGATTTACACCATCGACGGCTGCCGGCGGTCACCATTGTCTGTGTTGTAGTCCAAGCAACTTACTAGCTGTGGGACGACCCGGCGAACAATGCACTCATCTATGAGATCGGTGCGCAAACGCAAAATGATGTTGTCGTCTGCAGGAGCAAAGTCCGAGATCGCGCGTTAGGTCCTCCATCCGTTCGCTTGATCACTGCCATCAATCATGCTGTCACGGTCATCTACGGTCACGGTCATCTATGAAGTGCAGAGACATGAGCCTGAAGAACCATGTGATCTTTTTAGTCTTTAGTCTTCCACATGTCGGACATGTGCGAGCATAGATGTATGCAGCGTATCAAAAATACGCTTGATACTGAGACAGCTGAGACTAGACACAAGAAGCCACATGCGGAATGGCGACCGAAACCTCCATAACAACAAAAGATCCCTACCTTTCACCAAGCGATGATGATAGTGCTAACCGAAAATGAAACAGTCATTTTCAGCAGCTAAAGGAGAGCGGGCATGGTCACTGAAGCTGAAGTATAGAGTGTATGGAAGGGAAAATTAGCATCCACCCGTTGTGTAGCACAAGGCTACAAGGAAATTCGTACGGATTTCTCAGAAATGAAAGCGACTTGTAGCCTCGTGCTACAAAATGGGTGGATGCTAATTTTCGCTTTCGTAAACATTACTCCACCTTGCGGGTTTCCGCAGAACTCATTTGTCATAAAGCATAGCGTGCACTTTTTAGCCTTACATGGCGGTTCTCATAGTAGAGCAGCATGGCCCAAAGGAAGCGATTTAGTCCAGGAAATTGAACTTTAGGGGGCAGATTTATACAGTAGAATCTCGATGATACGAATTCGTAGGGAGCACGTAAAATATTCGTACCATCCCGAATTCGTACAAGCCAAAACAAGTTAAAGCTGATCATGAAGATGAATAAGAACTTCATTGGGGTCAACTACTTCTTGCTGAAAAAGTCCATGATGTTCTTTTGAACTTTCTGAACTTCGCTGTGCCTCAAGAAAGCCGCCTGAAAGTAATAAAACCATGCTGCGGTTTCTTCACTTGAGCTGCCGGTGCTTACAGTGCGACGCAGTACACAGAGGGCGTCAAGGTTTTCCGATGTTGACGGTAGGAGATCACACTCACCGGCATCTTCACCATCACTCTCAGACTCGGTATCCTTTGCCTCGTCGACCAATTCTTCGATGGATCGCAGCCCACAGGTGGCTACATTGTCGTCCATGGTAACGAAGTCTCGCACCGAAGCTCGAGTTTCAAGTTTCTCCTAACCCTCGATGTGCAAATCGTCATCAGGCTCTTGGTTTTCTTCCGTCGGAGCTGCATCCAATTCCGCGAAACATCCACACTTGCGAAAGTAGTTCGCGATCGTGTCCTGGGTCACATTATCCCAGGACATGGCCAAGAAATGTAACGTGTCAAACAGGCTAATTCACAAGTTTTCATCCTTGCGCTCAATTTTCGTCAGGAACCTCCGCACAAGCAATCCCTTGAAATGGTGTTTCACATTTCGGATTATTCCCGCATCCAGTGGCTATAGACAGCTCGTGGTGTTTGCGGGCAGGAACCTTACAGTCTTTGCAGTCTTTGGGAATGGGCGGAACACGGGTCGACAAAAAGCAAAATTTTTGTGTTTTTCGCTGCCATTTTCCGGTCCAAAGTCGTAAGGAACTCGTGGAAAAAGATCTGCAGTAAAAAATCTGAGTCATTCGCTCGCGCACATGAAGCGGTCATTTCGTGCGTTCGTATCATCCGCAATGGCTGGGGAAGCTGTTCAGTATAACACGGAATGACGGCGCATTTTATACAACGTAGTCCGTCCAAAACAACATTAAATTCATATCATCGCGAAATTCGCATCAACCGTAATCGTATCATCGAGATTCTACTGTACTAAAAATTGGCCGCAAGAATGCATCAGCTCTGTGGAAACCTTTACGGTGCATTTGTGAAGTGCTGATTATTCATTAAGTCTGGATTTTTGGAGTCTGAAATATCAGTCGGCGACTGTGTAGGATAGGCCCTTTCCAACTAGCCCAATGTTCCATTTCCATTTTACTGGAGTGTGATTTGTCACATTCAGCAAGCAAGCCTTTCCATGCCCTTGTGTTATTGATTAGAATTGCATGCAAAGGGGAAGCGGGAGGCCCACTTTTGTAGTGTTTCGCACATGCGCAAGACCGTCATTATAGCAGAATTGAAAGTAGAGACAAAGTCACTTCGTTGTGTCTTATTTCGTTATACATTTAAACCTCTGTATAATGAAATGCTTGGTTTTTACAGCACAATGTTCATAGAACACCATGTATTTTTCACCTTCATATAATGCATGTTTATCCGCGATTTCAGTATAACAAAGTTAGTGCAGCAGCAGAGGAAGACCGAGCCGACAATTTAAACTCTTGCCAGTGCCAGCAGTAAGATGGGCGAGTAGCACGGGGCTTTTTCAAAATGTGTTTTTCAAATTGTGCACCATGCCTGCCAATGCGGAGCAGTTGGTTGGAGGCAAGGCGGAGCCTGAATGCTTGCCTTCTTGCCGCCAGTGCACGGGGAGACTGAGAGCATGCATCCAAACGGCCATGCTGGCCTTGCGTATCTCATTGCATGCCTTGCGCATTCCTCAAGCAGTCTGGTCCCATATTTCATGTCATGTGTTTGTGTCCAATTTGGTGTTTACTTATCGCCAAGTGTCAAGAGACAAGCAATGTGTAGCCGTAGAAGCACTAGTAAAATGCAGCGGGCTTTTGGTTACCTTGCGAGAAATTCTGATCGCGTGGAAAAAAAGACATCGCTGTTTATTTGCTGCATTTAGCACAGCTCACTTGTTGACAGCTCGTACAAGAAAAAAAAAAGCTTGTTTAGACTATCTGAAGAATGGAATGCATTCCCTGTGAAAGCAATTGCTAATGAACACTTTTTTCCACAAACTGGTTTTCTTACTTGCTCGCAGTGGCCCATCGCACAGCTACCAACCCTATAAAATTATGCACGTGTTCTTTGGAATATGTGCTGAACCAGTGCATAGTTGCGACTGAAATTGGCGATGTTGTACCATGTCTTGCTGAATTCTTCGTACATACGAGTGCAATTTTTCAAAACAGAAAATGAGGCCAAGTTGATAGCTAGCAATTTGGTGAATGTGATAACATCGACGTAGCCCCTCTTGATCTAGGAATGGCCTGATGTTTTGATGGCAGGCCCACACGGCTGAACAGGTGTGATAGCCTTGCTTATCACTCATCACAGTGTGTTGCGCCTGTGTTTTTTAAAATGTTTATACATGACGTACGGAGACAAGGGCCTCAGCGGCGCAATGTTGTCGCCGCTGGATCTCCGGCTCAACTTAAAAATTTTTATAAACGTTACGAAGTTAATTTGTTCATACTGCTATATATTATTCAAACATTCTTGCTGTATTTCTGTGTTAAAAAAAGAACCCTTGGGCGGTACACCTTGCATAAAAGCCCAAAGTTCAATTTAACGAAGTAAGTTGCCTATTTTACTGATGTCGTTATAATGAGGTTTAACTGTGCCCATTTTTGACCCACACTGCAGTACCTGCTGAAGGTGCAAAATTGTGAATGCACAAAGACGAAGGCAGTGTTGTACCTCACTATAATGCTGTAGAGCCACATGTGGGGCAAAATTTTCTTGAAGGAGTTAAAAGAAGGAAAAGCCTCTTCCACTGGCAGTGTGATGCTTGGCCTGGCACGACTGCCTTTAGACAGCTGTGTTTTGTTCTAATGCGATGGTGTTCGCTTCTGTTTTGCACTTGGCTCATCCACATTGCTGTAATACTGGCAAAATGGTGATGCAGTTGAATGAAGCTAGAGTGCTTGCACCTGCAGTTCATGAGTTCTTGTAGCCAGAGGCTACATGAGATGTCGAGCATGTGGAAAGCCACCACTTCACGTCGCCTCCATTCCTGGCCACACTACTGATTGCATCCTATAAGGACTGGACAGCTGAGCTTAATCAGTGACTTCAATTCCTGTCTGCTACAAGATGGCAAAGTTGATTGCTATTTGGCTTTATGTCAAGTGTATTCGCTGACCTACATATATTTTCTTCTTGTTATGACTGGGAAGGCCCTGTCTTGCACTGTTGTTCTCCCTAGGTGATGCAACCGAACCCCTGGAATTTTTTTTTTTTTTTTATCATCAGTCAACTGGTGTGAGGAGCTTTGACCTTGACAGTCAATGAAGTGAATGATGCTTGCTTGTAGTTACCTTGAAAAGTGCACAGCCGTTCTTCGATCTGAATGTAGCGGCTGCACATAGGCTGTTTCTTCTTGTCGTGTGGCTGTCTGTATCTGGCCTATTGTGCATCGCAGCTTCTGTTCAGCCGTGGCCCCCTTGTGGAGCTGCTCATCTCATCGAACATTGCCCGCTATGCTGAATTCAAGGCAGTGACACGCATTCTGACCATGCACAGTGGCAGCCTACAGCAAGTACCCTGTTCACGTGCTGATGTGTTCAGCTGCAAAGATGTGACCGTGGTCGAGAAACGCATGCTGATGAAGTTCCTGACCTTCTGCAGAGGATTTGAACAGCACCCCGAGGAGTACAGAGGTGAGTGAAGGTGCCACTTTGGTGAGGTTGAACCAGGGCTACTATATGTACCAAGTTGTGGTGGTAGGGAGTGACACATTTACATATGTACTGGGTTCATGAGGAATTTAGGAACTGTATTTTTTATCTCCATAGAAACTGGCAGTCTCTTCGTATTGTCATGTGGTCATGATGGATGGCGTAGCAGAACTTGATGCCTTGACAGTGAAACACACAGTGAAATGATAGTGTCATGAACAGGCATTGGTGGATGATAAAAAACTGACCAGCAGTGAAATGTCAGCTTTTATACATTCGTCACAGTGCGTTCTGGTATTATCTCTGAGGTTCTAGAAGGTACTTCAAGGGGCACGTGGGCCATGCAAAGTGTGTGGAATGGTCTACACCATTCCTGAAGCAGCATGCAAGATAAGGCGCAGCCTATGCAGCACCCACAAGAAGGTGATAATGGTGCTCCCCATAGACAAACCAGAACAAGTGTGTGTCAATATCTACCTATGCATGCAGCTTCTTGTTGGTTGACACCTTATCAATCATATTGCACAGTTTGTTCAAAAATAAAAATGCGCAGGTTGACGCAGGAAATGAAATGCCATGCAGTTCTCGTCACCTTGACGACACACCACAGCGACTTGGAAATTGCCACTTTCCTGATTGTAGTGAAGTCTTTTGTCTACATGGTGTGGACAGTACTGGTGTGTTCTGGCAGTGGCGTGGCATCTGGTCAGACGTTGTCATAACCAGGGTGTCGAACCAAAAAAAATATGGGTTCAGGTTCGGGTTCGGGCTCAGCGTGCGCATTTCTCTCCGGTTCAGTTTCGGTTTCAAGAAATAAAGCTTTGAACCGGTTTGCGAACCAGTTCCTGAACCAGTTAGGCGTAGTAAACTTAATATTTAACTTTGACAGTGCTTTTATGCTAGCCTGAAACACTCCAAGCAGCGTTGCTTAAGTGACGACATTCAGCAGTTTACCGGGGCTGGAATTCACACACACAAAAGAGAAAAAGAGCCATGTAGCACTGAAGTTGTCCAACGTATGAAATTAGTGGCAATATCGTACAACATATCCTACAACACTAGAATTTTAAGACAGCCAGACAATGGCAAGGACCACTGATGTACCTGAAGCTTTTATGACCTGGCCCTATAGAACTTACATTTTGTAATTTTCCATTTAATTTCATCTTTGTTTTTGATCCCACGATGCATAGTACATAGGCAAGCTTTTTTTTTGAACTGAGGAAAGGATTGCTAGCACATTGGAAATCACTAGCGATGGTTCCATATAAATGAATGAAGCATGGTGGAAATAGCTAAAGCTTGCATGCAGAGAAACAAGGCTACATTATGAGCACCGCGCTAGTCTTCGTGCACATCCGACACATCCGTCCTTGTGCTCTCGCTCTTGCACATCTTTCTGTTGCTGGTTGTAAATAAAATTATTCAAATGTTCGAAGAGCTAAATTTTCAAGCCATGTCACGTAACTGTGTTAAAGGAAAATAGCTGTTCATTAGTGAGTAAAATAAAAATCACATGAAATGTTTGCTAGAGCCTGCCGGCTACAAAACAAACGCCCTTTCATTCATGTGGCACCACACGAGCATTGCATCCAAGGATTCACGTTGAACTTATTGATAAAAAAGGGACAGTTATTCGGCATAAATGCATCTATTGTGGAGTGCATCTCGTTGAGCAGACTAGCAATTATATGTGAATAAAAACAAGCAAAAGAGAAAAAGACGAAATAATTAGCTTTGTCTAAATTGAAACATAGAATTGATCTGTTGCATAAAGGGGATACTTGCCTGCTCACAAGCTTCTTGAATTATGCGCACAAATGTCGCTGAGTTACCCAGCAAAACTAACACTGATATCAGACTCGGTTGGCCTTGTTCGTTAGCACATATACATTAAGCACTTGCTGGTGTAAACATCGCAGTTTGAAATAATTATATTTTCGTAAGTTCATTATAAATTGTTTTCTTCATTTTATGGTGGAAACAACTTATGTTTTCATGCTCCACAATTGCGTGCCAAATTGCTTTAACTTTCAAAGGTGATCCCGAAGAGAAACGATAAGTAGTTATGAATCGCTTAAGGAAAGAACGCTGTTTTCTTTACCCTTTCTAGGCATCTCTTCCTAGAGTCGTGGGGCAAAGGGAATGGAGGAGTGGAAAGGAGGGCACACCGTATTGGGGGCTCCCGAAGTTTTTATCACCTGGGGTTATTTAGCGTTCACTGGCATTGCAGAGTGCACGTCCCTTAGCATTTTGCCTCTTTCGAAATGCAACCACATGGCCGGGTTTGCACTCGCCTTTCATGTACGCATTCAAGCACCATTAGGCCCCCGCAGCGGAGAAAGAAGGGACGATCGTAAGAAGAAAATGAGTCAAATAAGTAAACCGATAAAGGCCAACGCAGAGAAAGGCCGAGGTCAATTGCAGCGACGAGGTGGTGCTGGAAGATCGCTGCACCGTAGCTGCTTGGACCGCTTTGTTCCGAACCGGTAACCGGTATTTTGTTCTGGTTCAGGTTCGGCTAGGCTTCAAGCACGTTCCGTGAATATCGGTTCAGGTTTGGGTTCAGTTCTGGCCAAATTTTCTGTTTGGGTACAGTTTTTGGTTCGGTTCGACATTTTGACCATAACCCCCTGATTTTCATCGGCAGCTGTAAGCCATTGTGAGTGACTACCTAGGGAGGGCAATGCAGCCCATTCATTGTAAAGGCATTCACAATCGCAAGGTTTGCTGTGCATAAGGACTTGAGGCGCAGTTCAAGTCATGTCTGATGGAACTTTGGAAAATCATCTGCGCAGGTCAAAGCGCTTGCTAAGCAAGCTGAAGAGACCTTAGGAGCCTGTAATGCGCCGCCGCCGCCGGTGTCCGTAACCGCTATCGCGGCAAGTTTTAGAAAAATAACTAGGGCCAAGGAGTATTCCAACTCGTCCTCTGCGTGGATTCGAACCCACACTCTCTGCGTGGCAGTCGAGCATTCTACCACTGAGCTACGGCTGTGGTTGAAAAATCATCGCTAAAGGACCTAAACAGGTATAACGTCTGCTGAGGGATCGCATTAACAAATGTAATGTTACGCTGGCAGAATAATAAAACGCCACTATACGTCGTGGAAAGTGGATTGCATAATGAGTTCAAGGAATAATTTCAACGGACACAGGGGTGCATGCTTCGTAGCTCTGCACCCATTACAGAGGCACCATCTACATCATCATTATGAAACAATCTTCTTCAACTTTACCATCATCATTATTACGAACCGCTGCCCTTTATTGTGTCGTATCATGCCATGCGGCATGCGGCAGGCGACGTGTGCAGCCCTGACAGCAACTTGACTTGGGTCTTTGATATACCTCATGGCGCGTCCTCGTAAAGGTGCGGACTGCTGCTGAAGAAGCGAATTGCAGAACTACGCGCACGGCTGCAGCAAGACGTCGGGCACAACAGACAGCTGTGCAGAGAGAAGCCCAAACCGCAGCTCGCTGTCGATGCTGGACCGAGAGTTTGGTTAGTTCTCGGGAAAACGATGCCAGGAGACTCTCTAAGATGTGCAGTTATACAGATTTGCATGTTACAATGCCGCAGTAATTATGGCGTAGTGGGTACTTCCCTACTTGGCTAAATGATGAGTTATGGCGGAGGGGATAGCTACCACCTCTAGTTGCACTTGTTTCCCCGAGAGTTTAAAATGGCCTCTAAGAACATCGGTCCTCCAGCTTACGCTGCCACTGTCCTGCGGTTCCATGCAGGCCTGGCTCTATATTGGAAGTACCGCCGCTTTCAGAACTGAACGTGTGCAAGACATTGCAAAGCGTTTTCTTTCTGGGTGGTTTTCACGTGGGTTGTAATGAAGAACTCCGCCACTCAGGCCGACCATACTGCCATGTTGCGTACCTTTCTCTGCATAGGAGAGGGGAGAACACTTCGCCGCCCTTTTGTGTCGCTGACCGGTGGTGATTTGCTTAGCTTTATATATATATATATATATATATATATATATATATATATATATATATATATATATATATATATAGAAAAAATGAAATTGTTATTTAAGTCTGGAAACATGGCAGCCCACTTCGAAAAAAAAAAAAAAGTAAGCAAGTGTCCGTGTTCTGCACAGCATCGCGATACAAGCGATAGATCGTAAACGTGTTCCACTAGTGAGATACTAATACATTTTGCAAATGTATCTCGATACAGATATGCAGATAATCAAAAGTATTTACACGCAACATTGCGATATTCTTGTATTGCTGTACTGCACAGCCGAGCTTTTAAGGGCTGTTGCTGCTGGATATTTTTTGAACAAGCAAGTATCTGGAACGGTATTTCCAGTTACAGTTGCTGTGTAAAATGTAACAGTGTTACAGTTACAAGTCCCTCTAAATTAAAAGCAACTAGTTACAGTTATAAGTTACTGAAAATAGTAACTAGATACCGGTGACGCGTTACTAATAACTAGTTACCGCCCAAGACTGGCGTCATAGTGGCGAAAACTGTGCTCGGTAGTCCTCCATGTTCTGCTCATTCACGATAGATTGTTTCACTGCTGGCTGTTCAACAGTGTTGCTATTTCGCTGGTTGGATGATGACGTGGTCAAGCCACGCACTGAATGGAAGTGAAAGACAATCTTGTTTTGACAGAACTTGGCATGGTCGCGCTGGGTACCGATTTGCAGGGTACTGATTTCTAATTTTTTTTTTTTTTTTTTTATACTGCCTTTGTAAAACTTCATTGCATACATGGCTTTACCACGCGCCACTGTGCCGTCTCCTTATTTGCATGTCGAAATTTTCGCAACCAAATGGTAAATATTGCATTTAAGGGGAATAATGGCTATAGTGAACTAATGGATATAAAGAAGTAATTCCGTGTCTATAGATCATGTTGGTTTAACTTGTGCATGATATGTCTGACGAAACTGTAGTGCAGGTTTCAGGGTTGTCAGAAAAGTTTTATCTACTATTTCAGTACTGTATTGCAGTATGTTTAGTACCTGCTTGATCCAGAGTTGTATTCACAAATCCTTGCTGCTTTGTGTGAGAAGGATGCTTTACGCTATCTTGTCATTTAAACATGGTGCTGTTTTTTTTATTAATGCTGTTGTGATAAAATAAAACGAGCGAGCCAGTAAAGATATTGTGGGCGGCAGAGAGCCTGTTCAACCGTAACAATATGTAAGTTTATTATAGGTGACGCAGATATTAGAACAGCTTTGTCAGCTCAGTAATTCGGAATTGATGAGGTTTGGGGGGTGGGGGATCAACCAGGTTTTGAAGGCAGGCCCTTCTTGGAGTTTCTCCAGTCAAGGCAGCTGAGCAAGAATGTTGAGCACTATGTGCTGCATGCCATCGCCATGGTGGATGGAACCGTACCAACACTGCAGGCAAGTTTCTGGCAATCGGTACTTAGCAACGGGGAAATTTGGTTGAGTGGGTTACCCATGATCAACTGTGCAGATGGTCTCCTTCTTGTAGTTCATCTGTCTGTAGTTACTTGATAAGCGGTCTGTTGGCCAGTTCCCCAGTGCACATGAACTCTCTCCTGTTCTCATGTGCTTATTCATCCTTACCACAAATGTTTCATTTGCAATTAAACCCCAGTGTAAAGAACTTCAGTATTGGTAAATTCAGTATATAACACGGAACTTCAGTATATAACAAGGTGTTTGGCCTTCTATAGCTTCATGAACACCACATTTTTTTGCTTCAATATAACAAAGCACACCTATCCACTATTTTAGCATAACGAGGTTTCATTGCTCCCTCAGAGATGGAGGCAATAGATAAAGGAGCGTAGACACCAAAATCTTATATGATAATTTTATTATGTTTTGTAAAAGGTTGGTAATTAGGGTCCTGGTAGTGGCCGGCATGTACGCAGTTATGTCGCCCAATAATTTAATGTTACATTATATGGCACAGTTGATGATTTTCAAAAATGCCGAAAGAGCGAGCAACTCGAGATTGACGACACAGTCGAGTATTGAGTGACATTAATATCACGTCTTTTACGTAAGTGATGACGACAGCAGCCCTTTCTAGGAGGGCGCGTGTGGCGTGCCCTCCTAGTAGCGCGTTCCTAGTAGGTAACGCGCTACTACAACGGACGGACAGACCCAAACCTTAAGGAGCTTCGCCCCTAAAAGTTATCGTGTGAAATGACTCATCCATCAGCCTGGCATCCTTTGACTTGCTGAAGAAAGAAAACATCAGTGGCTGTAAGCTTCGTGCAAGTCCAATTGAGTGCTTTTACCTTTGTTTTTCCAATGGCAGTAAAGTTGTCAGTTAGCTCCCAGTCTTGTTATCCCTGCTTGGTGTTCTATTCTAGTGCTGTTTTTTATTTTTTGGTGTGTACAAACTACCCCTTGGACATGAACGTCTTGACAGAGCTTGATTTGGTCGAGCAATATTTGAAGATGGCTCCAGCCACAGGTTCTGAGATTGCCCGACATTTTGAGGCCATTTCAGCCTCTTCCAGGGCGGTGACAGTCTGGTTTGCAGAGGTAGCTTCACTTTTGGTTCTCCCTGCACAGGACCTCCTTTCCTTCATGTATACAGAGGGCATTGTTCCAGGCAACTGGTGATATGTCCAGTAGGTGTGTTCTGTATGTGCCACAATTCGAGCAGAATCCTTTCTCCCAGACTCCTTTTGGTGTTATAACTACAGTGCCATAGATGTCAGTTTTATAGTCATGCCCTTCAGAGTCCTCCACCAGTGGGCTGCGTTGTGTTTTAATTCTTCGCACATCGTTCCTGTGCTGGCACATTCTGGCGTCGAAGTTCTTGCTTTCGCCTTGTTCTGATCGTGATTCCACCCTTGGCTGAAGCATCGTCCAGTGGACGGAAAGTGGGAGTGACTGTTCTCGTGCATGGGCTTGGAAGCGGCCCCGCAGACTTGCCGGTGCCAATGGTCCGACCTGCACACCGGTGGCACCCTTTGGTTCCCTGGGCTGAGGCGCCTCTGCTGACCGTTGGAGAAGAGCCCTGCGACACTGCTCTGTCCGTCCACTGTTAGCTGCTGCTGTTGCTGGCGTCAGGGAAACGGAACGGAGGCTACCTCCTGGAGCCCGGCCAGAGCATAGGAAAGCACATGCTATCGTGGTGGTGCAGTTTGGACAGGCACTGATTCGCTGACAGGCATCAGGTGACTGCGGGCCTGCTTCCTTTCCTCCTGTCTGTCTTCAACCTATGGCAGGGGATGCAAGTTTTTGTCGGAGGCTGCGGAGCTCAACCAGAGAGACGCCGACTCGACTCGCGAGAAAGAAGAAATTCTTTAAGTCTTGTACATATCATGTAAATATCATGTCAGTACAGTTTGTTGTTTCTTCGCCTAACATCTTGAATGTCTGGCACTGCTGACTTCACCACCTTTGTGGTGGCTTAGGCATCAACCAACGCCTCCTAGAAATCAATGCCTGGAATGTCGCTCGTTTTCCCATAGGGAGCTCCCTGCCGCGTGTTTCGACGAAGCGCCGTGCGAGAGCGCTCGCCTCCGGACCACCTGGTCACCTGACATCATAGGCGTAGCCAATCGCCTAGCTGGGAGCAGCCGGCCTGCGCGCTGTCCGGACCGCCGACGGGAGCGTGCGATGGTAGTTTGATAGCAGACGCCGCCACCTTGAAACGCATTGAAACATACCTCCTGCTCTGCAGCAAAATGTTCCACTAAAACAAACCGACCAACGACAAAAATGCCCCATAAGGTTACTTGTATGACGTAGTTATTCAGGCCCATAAGCACAGCAGCATTGTTCTTTTTTTTTTTGCACCCGTAACAACACGCGCCTATGAACAGTCGTGGAAAATACGTTATCTCTTGGCGAACGAAAGGCACTAAGAGCGCGCCTGTTTCTACCTCGCCCCTACGCATCGATGCTATCGCAGACGTTTCGTTTACGTAACTTAGTACACACCTAAGGTGGCGTGGAATACATGACATACGTATGTTTTCCAACAGTTAAATAAGCGTTCCAGTATAGGTTTATTGCTAATGTTGAATTGTGTTGGCGGAGTCCCTCCGAAAATGGACTTTGTCCGGTTCAACAAGCCACAGAAACAGTTCACTGTGTACTGTTGGCCCTGTCGTGCTCGTGGACACGCTGGCACTCAAGACGTCTCGCGCAGGGCTCGGCGTCGGTTCGGCGAACACGCTTGGCACTACACCGGGCTTGAGTAAGCGCCAGGTGAAGCCTCTTTTGAAGTCACTCGCATGGAAGTGGCGACTGCATACAACGCAGTGTCCCTTGATTGTTGCGCTGGGAAAGGTGCCTAATATTGCGTGCAGCCATTTCTCATGCAAGGAGATCTCTGCTGGCACTTCATGAAAAGACACACCCGGTTGCTTCCGTCGGCAATTCCATGAGCAGCCCGGCTCACAACAGCAACGCATTGCCGCTCAAATGAAATGGAGAACTGGCTCCGCAAAGACAGACGGCAAAAAACATCACGCAAACCAACGTAAGTCTGCTCAGATGGAATTACCGTCATTTGGGTGAACCTTTATTTGATGTTAAAAAATGATCTTCAAGAAAGTGGAATTTATTTCATATGGCAATTTGTTACCTCGCAACAGCGATAAAGAGAAAACGTCTGCACATAGCAGCGGTGACAACGCGCAGTCAGCAAGGTGTCGTCTGCTCGCGAGGAGCAGCCGCTCGCCTCCCGGCGGCCGCGCGTCAGCGTGTTTACAAGGAGTGACCGCCAGTGGCGCGCGTCTGCGGCCCACGTTCCAGGCATTGTTTTTCTAGGAGGCGTTGCATCAACATGAAATTGGCTCCCACTCACAAGACTATGTAGCTCGCTGGGCACTCAGAAAATGAAACCTTGTCGACAGCACCCTGGTTCTTCTCTCTTGGAGGTTAATCTTTCAGCTGTGGCAGCAAGTGGATAAGTGTGGACATGTATTTGTAAGACGCCTTTACTCCAGCTTTCCATGCCAGGTCGTTCAGCAACTCCAGGGAAGTAGGGTATCGTGATGCTGGGTATTTTGTCTCTCTTGTTGCCTACTGTGGAGATGGAGGGAGGCAGTGGTGCTTAGCTTTACTCTCGGGTGCTGCTTCCCCAACAGGCGGCGCAACACGCTCCTGATAAAAGCTTTCAGGTATCTGTCATAGCTTCAACCAAACAAGCCCGCAGTAATGCACTTTTTCAGACAGGAGTGTTGAAAATTAAACTGGCATTGAACTGTTATCTCAGTGGTATCCTGAATGGACGCCAGGTGCTAGCATCCCCTGACGTTCGCTTTCGCTGCTTGCATTTGCTTGACAGGGCCAATGGAGCTAGCACGTGGGGCTGGTAGAGGCGAACTCTTGTTATGTATCATTTCTGTATTGTGCTGTGCCGTGAAGTTGCTTCCTCCTGCTTACATTCACATGTACTAGAGGCATGGCACAGTAGCATTGGCCACATTTTGAGGCACCATCCGTAAGACTGCACCATTAATGTTTAGATTTAAAATAATGCTGACATGGATGAAAATGATTACTCTTTATAGGACTGCACATGGGCACAAAGCGATTTTATGTGCACATTAGTTATAAGAAGTAAAGTATACCGTGAGTGAAGTGCAGAAAAACAAGCTCAAGAATGACTGGCAGCTATGATGAACACTGCAGTTCTTGTCAAGATGGCCACAAGGGATGTGTAGGTATTTGTTTGGAAGTTCGTGCCTTATGGAAATAGCCTCAGCAAGCTGAGGAGTCTGGAATTTGTGAACCACTTGTGCAAAACTGAGAGGAGCTGGGGCAGAAGAAATACTATGCAACTGCTCTCTTGGAGTGCCCAACGTAGCTGCTTCGGGAAAATCAAATACAAGCAGCACCTTGGGAAATCCTGGGCTCCTGAGGATGAAAAAGGAAATATGCCTGTAAATACACTTCAATATTATGGTCAAGTGGTTTTTTAGCAGCTGTGATGATACCATTTAATTGGCAAATGGTGCTGCCCTTCACCAAAATGGTGAAGTTGAGAGAGAGCTTTTGTTTGGCAATTTGTAATAACCGAAATGCTTTACACTTTTTTTACTTTTTTCTTTGGACAGGCATTGAAATCTGTGCAGAAGTTTCTTGAATCGCTGGGAAGGTACGGCAACAGCCCATTCCTGGCTTCATTGTATGGAAGTGGAGAACTGCCTCAATGTTTCTGCAGGTGAACCATTTTACTGCACCATCATTATAGTAATTGAAAGTGTGTTCATTAGCTTATCCACACAGTGAAGGGTTTGTGTAGGTAGAGTTGAATAACGATGCATTTGTTATGCCCCCTATTCATTATATAAGCATGCATGTTGGTATAGGAGGAAAGGCACATTATTATTGTGTCTGTAGCACCGGCGCATTGGTATAGCACCTCTTCTTCATCACTGTGGGCTCTGTTACGACCGAGCCATCGGAGACGGAGTGGCGCCTCCAGAAGCTCGTTTGCCACTACAGAAAACCGAAGACGAGACGGCACACGTCTCGAAAGCCGTTAACGAGCCGGGCTTCGGTAACGACTTCCACGTTACTACAGCAGGGGGTGGCGAGTGATCTTCACCAAAAGGGGTGCTGTCATATGGTCTGACTGCGAGATGGATTGCCTCGGCGACCTTCATAGTTGAAAGGGCGGTCCATAACCTTCTCCCTCCTTTGGACCCTCAACATCGGATTGGAAGAGAAGCGTCAACTGGGTCCTCCCTAGAAGGCGTCACAGGACGACGCGGACTATTTAATCAGCGGGAGAACCCCAGCACTGGGATTCGGATAGGATTTGGCATTGGAGATTCGGCATTCAGCTACCATGTAAATAAACCACTGTAAATATTTACCCCTCCCAACTCCTCGTACTCTTCTTTCCTGCTCCGTGGACTCCTGGCCTGAAGGCGACACGAGTCCATGACAAATGGTGGCAGTGATGAGGCCATGACAACTGGTGGCAGTGGTGGGATCATGACAGCTCCTTTTCATGTCTGTTTGCACCCACTTGACTGCTCTTGTTTTTCAGGTTAGCTCCTGCACAGACGATTGTCGGGACCATCGAGGTTCCGGCAGACTAAAGACAGACACGGGCATGGAACACAAACAGCACACATTTGCAACTCCTGTACTGAAGCGCAGTACTTCCCAGGAGCCTCATTTTGCAAATTATGTGGGTAACAGTATTAGAGTCAGAAATATAAAATAATCTTGTGAAAGTCGAGCATATTGTCACGTGGTAGTCACGATGGATGCAGGAGAATCGCCCAATAAACAGTGAATTTCACTGTTTATTAGGTTAAACTATGCCCAGCAAAGAAAAGCATATCCCACAGCGAAACAATAGCCGTATGAACAGGTGTTGGTTGGTGATAAAAAAAAACTCGCCAGCAGTGAAATACATCAGCCTTTGTATGTTCGTTGCAGTGTATTGTGGTATCATCACTGAGGTTCTAGAAGGTACTCGTGTGTGTCGCATGCAAGGTTTGTAGAACGGTCAACACCATTCCTGAAGCAGCATGCAATTTAAGCGTGGCGCGCACTGCGCATCACAAAAAAGCGATAACGCCGCTCCCCGCAAAAAGCAAATGTGCGTGTCAATATGTCATGTTTAGTGACTTTTTGTGCACTGCTGTTGGTGCTGCCAGTGTCTACTGGGATGGCCTGGCCCAGAGATAGGGTCTGCATTTCCCCATAAAGAAAACCAGCCATGGGATGGGGGGATTGTTTCCCTAGAGGATTTTGGCACATTTATGGAAGAACACAACAATGAGTTAGCAAATTGGTTGGCTGGTTGCTCTGAAACTTTGAGTGATTGAGGCTTTGTTAGTGCTTTTAATATACTGCACTGAAATACACGCACTCATGCACACACACACACAGTTTTCATGCATGAAGAGCTCTTCTTTGCATCTGACTCTACCAGACAAGTGGCTTCATATACACAAACAAAGGTTAAACATGCACCTATTGCATTAGAATGGCCGAAAAACTGGCCAGTGACGGCTGGTCTTGGGTGCGGAACGACAACTGGCCTGCTGTCAGATACCTGGCTGGTGCTAACCCTGCTGCACCGCTCTTCATTGTCATCATCGGTTCCGCACTGCTTGTTATGCCCGCACAGGTTGTTGCTGTGTAAGCTGAAGCACGTTCTTCTCACGGCTGCCTCTGGTTGGGCCCACTGTTGTCTCTGCTCATACTCCTCCTCTCGTGGCCATGCTGCCTCCTGTCTACTTAAGTTCTGTTTTCTCTGTGCTTTCTTTTTTCTTATTCGACTGTGTCATCACACAATCCTTTGTCCTTTTAGCCCCTCGCGCTGTGTTGCTACCCCTCCTTTCGTCAAGTTCAGCATCACCCCACAATTTTCTCTTAACTTCTTTCTCTTTATTTAATCGTGACAGCTGGTTGTGAAGGCCTACACTCCTTTATGTGATCACACACTTTTTATTCATTCACGTGGTCCTTCTAAAATAATGCATCCTTTGTCCTCTGTGGCATAGTTATGAGCTTGCTTTTCATGAGTACCGTATTTTCCGGCGTATAAGACGCATATTTGTATAAGACACACCCCCAGTTTTCGCAAGCTCCATGCAAAAATTAATATATAAGACGCACTCACTGGTGTATAAGACTCACCTGCATTCACTCACTTTCTGCAAAGAAACTTCATAACGTGAGGTTGAGCGAGCATTATAAAATGCCGTACTTACGTTTCTGAGCGCCAGTCCATAAGAAAACTTATACTACACCAAACTTGCGAGAAAAAAAAACAATGCACACCCACTGAAACGTTACACATGCCTGCAGGAAAAGCATTTTATTCGTTGAAGCCCTCAAAGTCCTCGTCCTCCCGACGCGCTTTGGAATAGTTCAGCGAGCTCTGGCAGCAGCAACGCTGGGACTTCCTCTGCTTCCTCTTTGGAATCGCTGCTGCTGCTGTCGTCGTCATTGAGGTCAGGGGTTGAGGATGCTAGCAGGCCTGCCTTGCGGAACCCCACAGTTACGGTGGCCTGTGACACTGCACACCAGGCTTCGCGCACCCACTTTGCGACTCCACAAAACAAAGCACGCCGCATGCGTCCGGTTGCAGTATATATGTGCTCGCCGTCGGACATCCACGACTCCCACAGGTGCAACAGAATAGCCTTGAAACTGCGGTTCACTGAGATGTCCAACGGCTGAAGCATTTTTGTCATCCCACCTGGGATAACCGCAGCAGTGCAGTTTTTTGCCTTGATGTGCTTCAAAGTGAGCTCCGTTATATGCGCCCACATGCTATCCAAGACCAGGAGGCCCTTCTTCGCATGAAAGAAGCCATCAGGTTGCTTAGAAAAGCATTTTTCGAGCCACTTTCCCATCATCTCTTCGTCCATCCAGCCTTTCACGTTCGCTTCTATGACGACGTCAGGCGGGAAGGGCTCTTTTGGCATCGTCTTCCGTTTGAATGTTATCATTGGCGGAAGTTTTTGCCCGTCAGCGCATCATGCGAGCACAACCGTGAAGTGCGCTTTTTCGTGGCCGTTAGTTTTGATGGCGATGGACTTGTCACCTTTCGGTGCCACGCTCCTTTCCATCGGAATGTCAAGCATCAGTGGCACCTCTTCCATATTTATTATGTGGCTGCTGCCGATGCAATCGTCTTCAATGGCTTTCTTAACGAAAGCCTGGAACCTTTTAAGCTTGTCCTTGAAGTCTGCTGGCAGATTCTGGCACATGCTTGTGCGAGTCCTCATCGCCAGCGCTTTGCGGCGCATAAATCTGGAGCACCAGAACGGCCCGCCAACACAACAAAATTAACGGTGCCCATCTCCTTAGCTAGCGCCTGCGCTTTGAGACGCAGCTGCACCGTTGACATCGCCCTACCTTGGGCACGTTGCTCCAGTCTCCATGAGTGCAGACGTCCCTCAAGGACTGGCCATCGTGATTTCTTGCTGCAGTCAGCTTTCTTGTCACTCTTCATGGCCTGAAGCTTAGCAGTTGACTGTTGCCATGTGCGGATCATCTTCTTGGTGACGTCGAAATGACGGCCCGCTGCCCGGTTCTCATAGTCCTCTGCATACTTCACAGCAGTAAGCTTAAACTTTGATGTGTAACTTTTCCGTTTAGCCGGCATACTGCAGGTAAAGATAACAAAGGCGCGGACTTCTGGAACACTGTAGCGCGGACCAACCGAACAAATGAAGTTGCAAATGGCGACTAGCCCAACTCGCTGAACGACAGCATGGCCGGCGTGGGCTGAAGCCGAGCCGAACCTGTTGCGCACCTATTGCCATCGTACGCCAATTTCACTGAGTACAGCTCTCTGTGGTACAGCCTCCGAAACTTGCGCAGCTTCAGTGAGCTGAGAACTCGCACAAGGACATAGTTTTTTTTTCCGTTTTATGTACTTTGGTTTTGTTGTGGAACTGTAGTACCGGCATGTTGAGTCTTCGTTATTATAATTATGACGTATCATTCGCAACGGACTGCTCTAGTCATTTAAAAAGAAAGACTCATCAGCATCAACACGAGTATCTCCCAAAATAACTACAAGAAAAAAGTACGTATAAGACGCACCTCCGAAAATTTTGGAAAATACCGCGTCTTATACACCGGAAAATATGGTAATGAAATCAGCATTTCTGATGATTTATGAGCAGAGTTCCATTTCTTTGTCTTGCCAGCAAAGTACAGAATTGAAATGATAGGCAATAAAGACGCTCTTCGGGGAATGTAGGGTAGGGTGGGGTGAAACGTGATAGAAATTTACAAATGGTGATTAATTTTTCAATTTCATTTGATTCCGTAAAAGATGAGGTATTTTCTTTAGGGTGTGGGGTATGTAGTACGTAAACGTGGCCATGTTGCAGCTGTTCAGGAATTTAAGAAGAATAAGAAATTTTGCAAATGTTTCATTCTGCCCCAACCTGCTGAGCAGAATGAGATGGCACATGGGGAAGAACAAGAAGATTGCCTTAAGAAACTAATTGGTTGAGTTGCTGCAGCCACACAGCCTTTGTGCAACACATTTTGCACACTGGAATATCTCAACAGTGGTATGTATCCCCTGTGATGTTAGCTCCTCCGTAGATGTGTTTTATTGGCACATGTGACAACTTCCACAAAGCACTTCAAACAATGTCTGCACTTTCCTGAAAGAAAAATAATAAAAAATCGCACAGCTGAGCTGGCAGCTACTCAGAACTGCCACCAAACTCTATGGGGGCGGTTGGTGCGAGAGGAGCCCAGTACAAGGGAGCGACCGCAGCTGCTGCCGTCGGTGTGTGAGAGAGAGGACAGCTTCACTATTGTGAAACATGAGAAAGTGCATAGCACAGGCGCCAGAGAGGTGCTGTGGGAGGAGAAATCATGTGCTTGGCAAGGTGGTGGTGGTGCAGTCTTTGGTGTGTTGGTCGGAAGCAGGAGGAGGTGGCAGTTGCCAACAAGGTGCGCCTCTAAAGCTATATGCACCTAAAATATATAGTGCGCATAAATAATCGAATGGCTTAATTATTTTGGCGTACATAGGCTCCTTTTTGTCGCATTTTACTCCTTTGAAATCCCAGAATTTGAAAATGTTCCTTCGCATTCCTCGTTCCTTCGCATTCCTCGCACAAAGCCTGCACCCAGCTTGTTTCTCATTCCTGCCTTGCCACTCAAGCCCTTATCCCGTTCATGTGACTCGATAGTTCACACGTGGCAACGATTAAAGAACCAGCCATTGCACCTCCGGTGCCTTCCTTATCTAGATCGTTTCTGCCCTCTCCTCATGTCGTCTGTCTCCTTCCCTTTGAGCCACCTACGCTGGTCGTTGTTAGCTTATGTGTTTATTTATTTATATGTTTGTTGGTTTGCCTCCTCCTTTCACTTGTACTTTGCACTTGTATTCGGATGGCCTTTATGCTCATTCGACTTAAACCTCCGAAGAAGGCTGGTCCTCCAGCCGAAACGTTAGGAATAAAGAAAATTTTTATCTGTTAACATTGCAGTTTACTTCAAAGTTCTTATAATGCCAGAAGAAAATTTTGTTGATCTATATATATATATGCACACACTAGAAAGACAAAATAGGGACTGCTTAGAGAGAAGCATAGAGCCTCCCTCCAACAAGCGACAAGAATGTGCATACAGCAGCTCACATAAGAAGACAGACCGTTTCTTGGCTGCTGTTACAGACTGAAAGTCAATGAGGAAGTGAAAAGCTTGTCGCTCAGGCTGGAGGCATACAGCAGCAAGGACAAGAGCAACAAAAAAAAAAAAAAAAGGAAGAAAGAAAAAGGAATGTCTGTACTAAAACCCCTTGCTTTAGTAGTACCGAGAAATGCGTTTAGCTCTCATGGTTGAAGCTAATTGAGTAGGGAGAGAGAATGAAAGAAGAAATCTGCGACATTCGTACCATATGCTAATGGCACTGACTAGGAGCGTTCAGGGGGTGTTGGCGACATCAGCGTTAGACCGCGTGGGAACATGAGCGGTGCGGCGTTTTGGCACGAGTACGTCAGTGAGTGCGCGGCCGCACTCCTCCTGCACATCGTTGTGCTTGCTGCACAGATGTTTACATGCAGCATTTCTTTACTTCTGGGTTTTGGTACAACTGTAAACAATGCAGTGATGCCCTGTCGATAGGCTGTCTTTAAAGGACATTTTAAGTCGCTCTAGTGAGCGAAAAACTGCGCGTGCATTGTGCAAGCACGGCAAAACGTCGCAGACTTTGTGCAGATATGGGAGAACCGTGACCTTCTTGACATTTATGCCCTCTGTATTCCTGGCAGGCTTTTCTTTTCTTTATCTTGTTGAGGAGTTTATCAGTAACATCTGTGATGATCTTTAAGGGAAACCAGCTGAATGCAGTCTGTTTATTTGGCTCCGGAAACCCTGATGCATGGCATGTGGGCATGACATGGTTAGGGGTGATTCTAGGCAGGAACTTGCTCGTACCTTGCCTCACACATTGCCTTCGCGAAACCATGTGTGATCACAGAGTTCTTTAAGAAATAAGTCTGATGGTGTCGGAAACATTTTTCAAGTGTTTTGATTGTTTTCGCGATAATTTGTCATCATCATCATCATCATCATCAGCCTATTTAGGTCCACTGCAGGACGAAGGCCTCTCCCATCGATTTCCACTCCACCCTATCCTGAGCGAGTTGGTTTGTAACCTCGGTTAATTGGAGCATTCTCTTTCTCCTCTCGTTTGTTCCCTCTGTCATCCTGTCCTCTTATCCCCCCGTTTCGGGGGCGGTTGATCAATGCTTAGAACTGCAGTGGTATCAAAAGCAATAAACTTGTTGAAAGTTTCTGTATGTTTCGTTTTTCCTGTGTTGGTCTAACCACATTGCACAAAGATGCCTTTTACATACCACATTGCCCACCAATAAAAAGGGCATTAATTTTTATGTTTTACTTGGTGAGCCTGCATGCCAAAGTATACAAATAGTATGCCAGTGTAACACACAGTGTGGAATCGACGAGGTTCGACTCACCGCGAAAGTATGCCGCATGTGTAAAGTTCGTCCACGCCCAAGCCTGTTTCATTCACGAGTCGTGTCAAGAACGAAGGGGCAATAAAGTGAATGGCAAAGTGTCCTCTGGGTTGTCCCAGCCAGCCGTGGCGGCTGAATACGATAGAGGTGAAATGTTGAGACCTGTGTGCTGTGCGATGTTGGTGCACGTTAAAGAAGCCCATGTGGTCGAAATTTTCCGGAGCCCTCCATTGTAGCTTCTTTCGTAATCATAGCGGGGTTTTGAAAGGTAATGTCAATGAGTGGGTCGTCTTGGCAAAGCCCCCACCATGCGTGCATGAGCCGACCGTGCATGAAGTAGAGTGCGTGTGCATATGTATCCCCTACAGACAAGCAGCATGATTCTTACTAGTACACAACTCATTAATTGATGCCCTGGTCACATATGTATTTATTTTATCCACTTAGGAAATGCAGGTTATTAAATAAGTCAAAGACACGTTTCTTGACCTGCACTGGCAGTAATGTCAGTACAGTCGACTCTCGCTACAACAAAATTGACGGTGTGCGGAAAAAATTTCATTGAAGCGAAAATTTCGTTGTAGTGAAAGTGAAAAAATACAACTGACGTGAGTTGGTAGAACAACGAAACTTTTGTGCCCGAATCTTACGCGTGGGACGCGGCATCATGGCAGTAGTCGGAAGGGTTCGGAAACCGCGAGTACTGAAACCATACCTGCCGAGTTTGGAGAAACGAAATCGGGGAGATTTACGTATTTAACTGATTTTACTGTGCCCTCGATTGTAGCGCACACCCGTTTCCCGTGACCAAAAAAAGAATAAGAACAAATGCCGTACTCGCGTAATGAATGCACTCGCATAATAAACGGACCGCCGACTTTGAACCCCTGCACTCCCTCGAAAGGCCGTGCTGTGGCTTTCCTGCTTCGCTTGATCAGTGGTGTCTCGAAAGCGTTGGGCGCGCCGATTCATAACTCTCGCGTCCCGACAAAACTGCCGCATGTTGCCGGACGTAGCCGTGTGCAAGCGGCGGTGACATTTACTCGTGCTGTCGCAGTTATATGTGTGCTGCACAGGCTGGTGCAGTTAAGCCTAACCATGATTGGGCGTGGTCTCAAATTACCGTGATGTAATCTTGGGTGTAAGTTATGCAGGGTGCACGAGTGAGAGGCTCAGGCTAAGCACAGATATGAGGGAGAAATGTGATGATGAGCCGTTTTGCATGCAGCGATGGGAAACATCTATTCTCCCGCTATGGCCACCCGCGAACTGCTGAAAGATGGTGCGGCCAGGCGTCTCAAGAGATTGCATTGGCGATGTAGCAATTTTGGTTAACGTTGTCATTCGTTCGCACTTGAATCTAACGCGCGTAGGATTTCTGGACCCGTTTTATCGGAAAAAAAGGTGCGCGTTAGATACTAGTAAATAGGGTACTCAATGGGGTGGTCCTTGGACCATAAAAAAAGAAGTTGTCGACCGTGGAGTGGGGGAGTTATTGCGATAGCAATAATATGGACACTGTTAGTGGGTTTTTGCAGATGTCGTTTTTCTGTACAAAGTCCAACTCGGATAACACCGTCCACACATTGTATGTTTTACGCGCAAGCAAAAGCGGTTAACGCTTGTGACGAACGTGGCTGAAGCAGAGAAGAAACGACCCGGCCGTCTCCGCCGAGCGAACCGAACAATGCGATCACATTGCACCGCGTGTGGTGGTTATCGTCGCTTGCTTCTCAAGCAGAGAGAAAACGCCCAGCCCTTCTTTCGTCGGGCGAAGGACCAAAAGGGGCACCGGTGGGAGAGGGGCGGTCGTGCGTACTATCGCTACAGACATCGGTAGACGGCATCGGTGGACATCGGTAATCAACCACAGTCAACAGCGGCCATTTCTGGTGGTGCCAACACATGATTTCGACTTTGTAGACGTATTTTTATCTTCTGAAATGCGCCAAAATGTTTGGGATTGTGTTTACTGCACAGCAAATTGAATTTTCGAGACTGGAATTGCATCTTCAAATTTCGTTGAAGTGAAACGGCACAAAGAACTGTGTTCGTTGTGGTGAGCATATTTATGCATTGACTCCTATGGACTGCTGACGGGAAACCAAGAATTTTTCGTTTTACTGGCAATTTCGTTGAAGCGGCGTTCGTTGTACCGAGAGTCGACTGTACTGCGAAGTCTCTGGTATGTCGTGATTTTCTGCTCGTATCTCTTTGTGCCTCATGTACACAGATCTTTCAGCATTTCTGACCTACACTACTGAGCATTTCATAACTTATCATTATTGTCTCTGCTGAGGGTGTTGAATAACATTTTTATGCATTCAGCATACCTACCTTAATCTCCTTTCCTTACATAACATTTTTGCCTGTGACACTGACTTGTGTGTTGCAGGCTGTGTGCAGTTTATGGAGGCATCTATCACCTTCAGAGGGGCCCCAGTGCTCTCCTGCTCAATGAAGACGGTGCTTGCATAGGAATTGTGTCCAATGGCAGACGCTTCAATTGCAGGTAACAGTGTCACGAACGTATTGTCTCATGTTGGAGCCAGCATAAACAGGAGCTTTTGGACCTCTTTCTTGTTAACAGCGGAACTATGCGTCGCGACCCCCAGGTTCAGGTACTCGTAGGCATATCTGACCATAAAATGGTGTCCCTAAATATGAAAATAGATTTTATGACAAGACACAAGATCCAAAAAAGGAAGATTTTTGTTTTCTCTCGTGCCAGTTACGTTGACATTTTGGATGCTATGGACAAAAGCTTTTCTGAATTTACGTCACTTTACGAATATGCTGAACATACAGTAGATAACCTATGGTGTTTTTTTAAAGAGTTAGTGTTCAAATGCATATACAGTGAACTCCCGTTCAGACGAGCTCGGTTATAACAAATTCTCGGATACAACAAACGAAATGGGTATGTTTGTTTGGTTTCCCATAGACTCCATGCAAAAGAAATCCTCTTAAGACGAACCCCCTTACAGGTAACCTTCTATTAAGAAGAACTTTCGCAGTGCTGTGGAGAGCCACCCCTAGTTTATTGCAGGCAGCCCCAAGGGCTGGATAGCTGTGTTCATTTGTTGTCTCCCCACCAAGGAGAGTACAAAAGAACCAAAGACTAAGTAAGCAAACCCACTGGGGTGCCACCAATAAAACTATAGAGTTTTATCATTGGGGACCCCAAGGGCTAGGGGCACCCTGCCTTCTTGGGCCCTTTTGTTGTCTCCCCACCTCCTGTTCAGCACCTACAGGGAGAGTACAAAGGAACACAAGGCAAAAGTATCCAAGAGGGCTTACACAGAGACTGTGTTGAGTAAGGTTGCCCCCACCCCCACCTAGTAGAGGAGTGGTAAAGCAAAGCAAAAGAAAACAAAAAGGGAGGACCAGGGCTCCCACAAAGGGGCAAGAAAAAGGGGGCGGATATAAAAAAGTGAATGCTGCTTTTTATCCACAACAAAGTCTACACATTAGACTCTTTGGCTGATCAGCACCTCCTGGGGCAAGTGCAGGAAAACTGCCCTGAAGAAAGACAGGCCTAGTTTCCAGCCTGGGCAGTAAAGGAGTCCTGGGGGACATGAATGCTTATGTGAGTACAGTCAAACCTCGTTAATACGTAGCTGGCCGTGAATGACGTTTGGGTACGCACTAAGCGATGTACGAATTAACCGTCAGTGCCGGTTTAGCGGCTACTAACCAGCCAAAAATGAACGTCACGAACGCACTCATGTACACACAGGCACGCAAGCTTTATTCAAGGGCAGGCAGCAAAAAAATCTGTTATTTTCACTTGCTGCCGTGGTGGCTTCGCCGCGACGACGGCATCTCAACAGGTTTTGATGCCGTCGCCGCGACGACGGCATCAAAACTCGGTAGGGTCGGAGGAGTGCGACGCGGTTACGCGGTTAAGTCTAGAGGAGCTCGAGTCGGAGGTTGATGATGCGGGCGTAGGCGCCCAAGAACTGATTGATGATGCGGGCATAGGCGCCCAAGAGCTGTTGAGCGCAGCGGAGGAGAAAGCGCACCCAACGCCGGTGCAGGAGAATCAAGAGTGCATTGCAAGCTGCTGCAAGCACGTACTTGATCGCGAGTGTATTGCAGGTTGCTGCAAGTACATACTTAACGGGGTCTGTTCTGATGAGAGCCCCACAGTGGAGGATGTGAAGCGGAGCCACGATCCGGGCGACGAACTCGTGAAGTTCGAGAGGGAGAACAGGGAAAGCGAAGTCCGCGATCGTAGCGGTACAAGTAAGAGTGAGGAGGTCACTGTTGAGGAAAAGGCAGACGCGAACGCTGCCAACGGACTTGACGCGAAGGCGCGTTGAAGAATGCGAGCTCAAAAGAAGCGAAACGCGAGCGAACGCGGCGAGGTTAAGGCGCGTCGAGCAAGTAGACGCCGGAGAAAAGTAGGTCGCGAGAGGGGAAAACGCAGGGGACTGCGTCGACGACAGCGTGCGTTAAGATGCACGAGAGAAGTGGTTCAAAAAGAGAGGCGTTTGTGTCTGAAAGTGGACAAACGCAGGAGCTGCACAAGGTGGTTCCGATGGAGCGCACTAAAAACATACGCGAGAGAATGCTGTGTGAGGAGTTTGACATCTCGCAGCGGCCTCACCAGGCATTCGCGAGTGAATTCAACAAGGAAGAGGCGTCTGAGAATGTTTGGCAACACGAACAAACGCCGTCGCCGTAGCGAGCGTTTGAAGGAGCGTGCAACAGCATGGAGGCGCACGAAAGAGTTGCGCAAGACGCCGAATGAGAGGAGGCTCAGACCTAAGGCAGAAAGATTCTTTTTGTGGCCACTGAAGAAAAGAGATTATTGGTTTAGGAACAGGATGGCTTCTAACGGAATTGAACAGTGACAGGATAAAGAGAATAGATGGCCAGAAGGAAACCGTAGAGCAGGTAAAGTAGGAAGGGCTGGACAGAGTACTTAGTGATTTGAAGGCCAAGAAAAATTAAGAGTGATTAGTGGGACTATCAGAAATTTGTATAAAAAGGTTGGAGGAGGATAAAGAGCAAAAGGGCGAGGTAGAGAGGAGGAGATCCGCACGAACAAGAACGATAGGGAGATGAGAAAAGGGTGAGCAGTTAACTAGCTAATGGGAAAGGAAGGAGAATGGTGATTGTCAAGGTTGTTTATAGGGGTAGCGGAGAAAGAATAGCAAAAGCGGATAGAGCAGTGTGGAAATCCGCATAGAGAAGAATGCTATAGAAAAATTTGATATCTCTGATTACAGCCGCTGGCATGAAAAGGATTGTAAGTAATGGCTGTATGTCCGCACAGCAAAGGGTGTTATTGTGGTGATGTGTACAGTCATGTATAGTTGTGTATGTATAGTTATGTATAGTTGTGTATGTCAGATATAGGGCATAGACCAATCCTTTAGAGAGTTAGAGGTGGAAAGGGAAACAAAAGAATGTCTTGGCCAAGCTCGTGTATAAGGAAATGTTAAATAGTATGTAGGGCCGACAATGCGAGGGTGGTAAAATATGCATTAGTAGCATTAGTCAATGATTGGGAGACGCAAAGAAGGGCTACAGGGCTGCATAGAAAGGTGCTGCAGTGATCAATATGTATAGCTATGTACATAGGTTGCTATGTACATAGATATGGTTGCAAGGAAATATGTATGGTATTGGTAGTGACGATATAATGAATTGATACCGTGTATTGATGTAGTGAGATACTGATCTAGGCAGTTGTAGTGTACTGTTCAGTGGACAAAATGTGAACTCAACGAACACTGACTTTTGCTATGTGTGAAGTGATTATGTATTAGTGTTGTGTGTGGTGTGACCAAAAGGTGTGTGAAGATGTGTCAATGTATGCGCGAAGAGTGTGGTGGTGGCCAGTGCTACAGTGAGCCGAGAAATTAAGACATCACAAGTTTATTTTCAAAAAGGCGAGAAGATTTGGCAAGGTACCGGAGAATTCAGAAGAGGAGGACCAAGCAGTTTTTTCAAGAAAAAAACTCTTAAAAGGGGGGCCAATGTCATGAGTAAGGGGCCCCACAAACACAGGCTAGCAGACGAAACGGAGAGATCGGCGAAGTGGCGCGGGAAGGCACGCGCCGTGGACACGTCGATGTCCACAATTGGGTGACAGCGGGCTCGTGGCACGCGGCCCGAGGAGAGATCGGTCACGGAGAAGGCTGAGCTGGCATTCTCTGCGCGGCACCGGTCGACGAAGGGTGTCTGGCCAGCTACGGTCTGGTGACGAGGAGACGAGGGTGTCGGGCTCCGGGGTGCCGTCGATCTGGCTGACGATCGAGCACGGACTTCGGTGTGGCAGCGGCCGAACTTCAGCAGTTCCCGACATACCCGCAGCGCTCCACCTTCGCCGGCAGAACGGGACGACCGGCAGAAGAATCGCTGCAGAGGGCCGGTCTTGGCTGGAGACCGGGCATTACATATGAGGAGGCCTAGGCTGGGCTAGGCCTAAGCGGTGACTCGCCACGTCACAGGTGAAGCAAGGCGGCAGACGAGGACGGACCTTGCATGAGCGGCGGCCACCACCAGCGGCACCTTCGATGACAGCTACGGGACACGACCCACCGAGAGATCACCGACTTCGAAACGCACCGCACCGAATTCAATGTAAGAGAGTCCTACATCAGTTTAAACAGCGGCCGCGGACACGGTGTTGAGAGACTCCCGTTGGAACTGCGCCCAACGCGGAGGATTTGTAGGCTTGCTAAGTAGCGTGTTCACCTAGATTTTTGTAGTTTCTTTTGGTGTGCGGTTTGATGTTTGTTCGTCCTTTGCGTGTCTTGGGGTTCGTTTTATAAAGTAACGTCTCTTTTGTTTTTGTTAACTCTTAACGCCTCTCGCCTCTCACTCTCTCAATCCATCGGAGCAAGCGCTCCCGAGATCCACACTCGCACTCGTGACACATTTTCAATAGTGCGAATGATTTCCAGTTTTTCCTTAACACTCAAAACGCAATACTTCGGCGTAGCAGTCCTCACGTGCGAATTAAATTGCACAACACGCGCACTACACAATAAAAAAAATACGCCGTGCAAAAGACCGTTGTTAAAGAACACACCACTGCACAAAAGCACACCACCACCGGCGAACACGGGAAAATGAAAGAAAAGAAAAAAAGAAAAAAAAAGGAAACGTGGCGGATTCCAAAGTGCAAAGTGAGAGCAAATTCCCCTACCGTCAGCCGCTGCGGGCTAACAAAAACCGATCTCGTAGGCCATACAAACAAAAAATACGTCAACGTGGCGATCTCGAAGGCCATGCTTTTGCGCGCTTTGATAAGCAACAGCCGTACGAACAGAAAATACGTCAGCGTCGCCATGTTTTGACGTTGCTGTCGCTGCAGTTTGCCAATCTCGAAGGCCATACTTTTGCGCGCTTCGATCGGCAACAGCCGTACGAACAGAAAATACGTCAACGTGGCCATGTTTTGACGTCACTATCGCTGACAATTTTAGTCCTGTCGTCACCGCTAGTGAATCGAACGTCTGCGCAAGTGAAATTTTGCCGATTTTCTGCCTGTGAACATATAAAAACAAGAAAATGGTACGTACTAACCGTATGTAATGCAACAAGTGACTACGGCTTAAGCGGTCAGCCAATACATGGGGTTCAATGGGGGCTGGGTGGGGGAATCTTCGCGACTACGTTTAAACCGGAGTTACACATTAAGCGGGTACGTATTAATGAGGTTTGACTGTATCCTCAAAGATGTGCCACAATGCCTAACACATTGACTGGCAACACAACTGACATGCTCACTGAAGAAGTGCTTGAAGTGCTTTCGAAGAATATGGGAGGTAGCTTGTGCCTGCTTAAGTTCTCTAATAAACAACCTTTCCTAGCAGCATGGAGATACTGGAGGATACTAGATGAAATGTTATTTATGGCTGCTTGCCAGTGCTTGAACGCAGTTTTCAAGTTGGGTAAAAATATGGTTTCATTTGTATTTTTTTGCCATTTGCAGCTCTATGTCACGAATTACCGCCGGAGAAGATCTCGGAGGGTTGTAATACCGAGCGTTGGAGAGGGAGTGAGAGACGCCTGACGACGGTAGCGTTTTGTGCACAGCAAACCCAAACTTTTATAAACAACGCACAGCAAACCCACAAAAATGAACAAAAATAAAAATGATCAGAATATATACAAGCCGGTAAACTAACACAAAAATACTCGTCAGCTAACAGTACTCAAGTCTCAGTTCGGCGCAGAGCTCAGTCCTGAGTCTGGCCACGTTGACTTCACCGGCGCTGTCGCGATTAACAGATGCAACGCTCTTATGTGCTCGGCGATGTTTCCTTCAGGGCAAAGTCCGTTGTCGGTCCGGTCCTCGTCTCGTTGTCTCCCAGTTGTCGCCGGCCTCCCTTGCGTCGTCCCGAGGGTATCGCTTGCTGCCGTAGCTGACGCCTGGTCACGTCGCTACGTCGCGTCTCCCTGAGTTAGGCCTACCTCGGAGGCCTAAGTACGACTACGGTCCCTCGCTCGCTGTGGCGGCATGACCTGGTGAATTGCTGCTGGCTAACCCCTTGAAGGGGGATTATTGATGGTGCGCCAGGAACCGTCTGCTGCAGGACCTCCAAAGAGCCTCGCCCGAACGTCGTCGAGGTCCACGGCCACACGATGGAGGTACCAACGTCCCGGCTCCCGAACCGAACACCTCGTCCCGTCGGCAGAGCGTAGCTGCCGATGCGTCCTTCCTCGGCGGTCACCACTCAGACAATTGCCAGCTCAGCGCTTTGTCATCTCCGACTGTGGCGTGGGTCGCGTGCCACGAAGCCCGCCGTCGACCAACCACGAACACCAGCGTGTCACCAGCGCATGCATTTTGGCGCATCTTAGTTACTCTGCACGCCATCTCTCGTACTTCGCCCTGTGGCGCGTGCCTTGGGCCCCTTTACTCATGACACTCTACTTGATTGACTTTTTGGAGTAAGATGTTTGGATCCACCTGAGTACATGGCCAATCCATTCTTGGAGGCACTTCTGATAAGTTGAACAAATTGTCATGGTCCCCTCGAGTTCGTCTTAAAGGGAGTCTAGTGTATAACTTCGTTCCATGCAAGCAAAAAGTGCTGCAAAATTCTAATCCTTGAACAGCAAAAGAAATTATATGATTAAGTAGTAAGCTGAACAAAGCTAGAAAACAGCACAAACGACGCCCCTCAAAGAACAGCACAGATAAAATTTTGGGACTGCACATGCAACTCAAGAACTTAATCTCAGAAGCTAAAAACCACTATCTAAAAGTGTCTTTAACAAACTTTCTCCTTTCATCGCCTGGAAAGTTCTGGCATCATATTGCACAAAAAATAAAACTTCGTTCAGTCTTTCGATAAACAATACAAACATTGTCGACAGTGCAGAAATCACAGAAGCGTTGAACGTCCACTCCAGTTCGATGTTCACAAACGATAACGTAATCGCCCCTCCTTTTCCATCATTAGACAACATAGCTCCCATAGACGACATTAGCATTTCTGAAGAAGGTGTTCTGTCATTGGTGCTGGACATTGATACAAAAGAATCACCCGGAACTGATGCTATACCCAACGGATTTCTTGTTCCTTATGCGGAATGGTCCTCCGAATACCCAACACTTAGGTTCTCCAAATAGTTGTCTAGTGTCGATGTTCCGAGTGAATGGAAATATGCAAAAATAATTCCTATACCTTAATCTGAAAACAAGACACTAGTGTGATCATGCAGACCTATTTCTTTGTTGTGTACATGCGCAAAACTGCTTGAACACACAGTATTTAAACACATCTTAGCCTTCCTTGACAGCAGCAATATAATCGACCCATGGCAACACTGTTTTCGTGAAGGACTGTCGACCACCACACAACTTCTTGAGACAGTTCACGACCTCGCGAGCGCTCTCGATAACCATGGTCGAATTAATACTATATTCCTTGATTTCAAGAAAGCATTCGACTGAGTTTCCCTTCATAAGTTGCTTATTAAATTAAAACCAACACTGAAAAATGATTATTTACTCGCATGGATTCAGGCATACCTTTCCCATAGGTACCAAAGCATTTCTGTAAATGGCTCAAGCTCCACGCCTACTGCAGTTCACTCCGGGATACCTAAGGCCACCTCTCCCCACTTCTGTTTTTAGTATTTATTAATGATATAGTCTGTGACCATTAAAATAAGACTTTTCACAGACGACTGCATCCTTTATCACGTCATCAGTGACCCTAACGACCAGATGAACCTAAACAAATTCTTGGAAAAGACACACTCTTGGTGTTTGACTTGGCAGATGAAGATTAATAAAAAAAAAAATTGTCGCAATGAGAGTTACACGCAAAAAGAGTCCCTTTCCTTTCACCTATTGCATCAGCAATAACCGTATCTCTCTCGTTCACAGCAACAAATACTTAGGTGTTATAAATACCTCTGTCTTTGTCAGGGCGGCAGCTGTTGCCACCCTGATGAAGACAAGTCCGCTTGTCAAAACGTTGGCTCCTGTGACATTCCCTGTTCTAAATCGTATTTTGCGATTTGTTCATATATCAGTACACTGTATCACTACCAGCCAACACCTATGCATACCCTCACACTTAACAATAGCCCTGTTTGCAGCGGGGACCTGTAGCCATTCCCTGCAAAGTTCCATTATCTCATCACATTGGCTACCACCATGAGTATTTTATCACCATAGCGTTCTCTGCTATAGAAACGTTAACATGCACCTACACACAACTATACACTTCACAATATATTTTTCATGCTATAACGTTTTCTGCTATGCCAATTTCCTCAATATTTCTATAGTTTTGCAGTCAGACCAATCACTTTCATTCCCCTTTAGATCATTGAACACTCTCTGTTCTTGTCTCTCGATGTGCTTGAGCATGTTTCCATGTTTTTACCCCTCCTAAAACCGTCACATTATAAGGCCTCGTGCTTCATTTTTCTTTTTTTTTTTTACTTAACCCTATGTCATCTTTTGCTGTTGGTTGCTTCTCCACTATTTCTATACGATTTTTTTAGCAAATGCAAAAGCTTCCCTTTCTCTTTAAATCACTAAATGTTCTGTCCTGCACTTCCTCCTATCAGTTACTTTACCGCATTTGCTATTGGCCTCAAGATCAAACACAGTCGGCGCCTAGCGGCGAGTGGACGAAACTCCGAAGTGTGGATAGCTCCTTGCGTCGTCTGTTAGCCACTGTGCTTTTACATGCCCGCGTACATCACACACATCCTCCAATATGTTTGTTCCCTGAGCTGGTGCAGTGTTGAATGCTTTCATGTATTCTTATCCAAGCATAGAAGTATTAGTTATAGCATTATTTGGCATTGTGCTGCATTCTTTGTTCTTTCTTAAAATCACTGAGCGCTTGTGTCATGAGCATGCTATGTCATCGTCGTACATCCAGTTTGGCACAGTAATTTCAGTTTTGATGCTGCTGTGCATTTCCAGTGTACGGCAAAGTGCACTTAGCATCCTTCTGAATAAGTGGGAAAATGCAGTACTGCAGAGATATCATCTTGCGATATGTGATTGTGAGCATGATGGAATATATAGCAGACATTCTTTGCTTG
Source organism: Hyalomma asiaticum (assembly GCA_013339685.2). NCBI lineage: Eukaryota > Metazoa > Arthropoda > Arachnida > Ixodida > Ixodidae > Hyalomma > Hyalomma asiaticum. The sequence continues at coordinate 43,475,377 of CM023483.1, forward strand.
AAGGACAAATTTTTTTTATGTGTGTAAAAAAAATAAACCTTTTCTTTTCATGGTCCTGGAAGTAATTATGTGAAGAAAGCAATGCGATGAGTGTTAAAATGTTTAATTAATAATTAATATAGGTGTCTGTCAAATATCATAATTGTGCTCAAGCAGTGTATACAGTCATGTAGCTTGACTAATTGAGCCAGCTAACTGCCTTGCATTTCATGGAACATGACATGCAAAGCATTGAAATGTAGGTGTGCGTGTAAGTGATACAGTGGAGTACACAAGCTGCTACTTCAACGCAGTGCGCAGTAAGTCCTTTTTTGTTGTTGTAGGCAATAGTGAAAAATCAGCAAGAACTCAATACTGTAACAGTAATACCAACATTATAGACAGTAGAGAAGTTAAGAGAATTTACATTGTCATGTAACAGCAATACCAACATTGCAGACAGTAGAGAAGTTAAGTATGGTGAAAGAAAAAAAGACGGGGAGAACTGCTGAGGAAGTAAACTGTGAGGCTGTGGGATGGTCAGTGCCCCGTTGAATGACATATCACACTTCATTCACGTGCAATAAAAACATTTGGCGTGCTTCCTGCACTGATATAAGATTGAAGGATACATGTATTACTGTTTGACTGCAATTAATGATCTTATGTAGTTGACAACTGCTTCAAACCGCTCACAACAGAGTGCCGCTGTGTGCATTTCAATGTACGCCGGCAAACGCCTGTCCACACTCATGCGGTGATGGGGTGCTGCCATCTACATGTTGATCTCGAGGCCAATACGCCTTTTGCTTCTGCTCTACTGTTTCCGTCCATATTGCTACGAAGCGCTGCGATAGAGGACGATGTAGACAGCACCGAGGAAGACGACGTTCGCTGATGTTCGCGCGGACGAGGCTCCATCTTGTATGCCTGCGTTCTGCCCATTGTACAAGGCGTGTAAATATATATTAACCAGAGTCTTTCTTCCCCGTAACATTTCCCGTCACATAGCGCACATAGCGTAACTTCCCCGTCACATAGCGCGCCCTCTCACGGAGCTTCTCAAGAAGGACGTCACCTTTGTCTGGGGTCCTGAACAATCTAGTGCATTCGCTGAGCTGACGATGTGTCTCACTTCGCCACCAGTTCTTGGCCACTTTGACATGTCCGCTCCAACAGAGGTACGCACCGACGCAAGCGGCCACGGCATCGGTGCGGTTTTGGCGCAACGACAACATGGATGCGACCGTGTCATTGCGTACGCTAGCCGCCTTCTGTCACCGGCCGAGCGCAATTATTCCATCACCGAACGCGAATGCCTCGCCCTTGTTTGGGCAGTGAGTAAATTTCGCCCTTACCTTTATGGACGGCCTTTCACGGTAATCACCGATCATCACGCCTTATGCTGGCTTTCGTCCTTAAAAGATCCAGCTGGACGGCTCGGTCGGTGGGCTCTACGGCTGCAGGAATACTCGTACACAGTGGTGTATAAGACGGGCAGACTTCATGGAGATGCTGATTGCTTGTCACGCCATCCGGTAGACACCCCAGACATCCCTGAGACCAGCGAGTCAACCTGTGTGCTAGCTCTTACCACGTTTAGCAACATCGCCAATGAGCAACGCCGTGACCCTTACCTCAAAGACGTCATTTCCAAACTCGCAGGCCCCACCACTCCAACACCTTTCCGTATGTTTGCACTACAAGATGGCATCTTATACCGTTATAACATGCACCCTGACGGCCCCGAACTGCTACTGGTCATTCCTAGACAAATGCGTCAGACTGTCCTCGCTCAGATGCACGATGTTCCCACCCCGGGTCATCTGGGCGTTGCGCGGACTTATGACCGTGTTCGCTGTCGTTTCTTCTGGCCCGGTATTTACCGTTCCGTTTGCCGTTACGTCGCCTCGTGTAAATCGTCAGCTACGCAAAAAACCAACCGCCCTTCCAGCTGGCCGCCTTCAGCCCATTGACATACCATTGCAACCATTCTTCAGGGTTGGACTTGATCTCCTTGGCCCGTTCCCTTTATCGCTCGGTGGCAACAAATGTATAGCGGTTGCTACGGATTATACCACCCGGTACGCAATCACACGGGCTCTCCCTACCAGTTGCGCAACTGACGTCGCAGACTTCCTCCTTGAAGATGTGATACTTCAGCACGGCGCACCTCGACAACTGCTTACCGACCGCGGCCGCTCCTTTCTGTCACAGGTAGTGCAAGACATCTTGCACTCCTGCGCTACAAAACACAAGTTCACAACGGCGTATCATCCTCAGACAAATGGACTCACAGAGCGGCTCAATAGAACAATAACAGAAATGCTCGCCATGTATGTTTCTCCGGACCACCGTGACTGGGATGCCGCTCTACCATTCGTCACATTCGCCTACAATACGTCCCGCCATGATTCTGCTGGTTTCTCTCCATTTTTTCTTTTGTACGGCCGAGACCCCATCGTCCCTTTTGACACGCTATTCCCAACCGTTCCTGACGCGATGTCAGAATACGCCCGTGATGCCATCTCTAAAGCTGCAGAGGCGCGTGAGATTGCTCGTCGTCGTCTTGAGACTTCGCAGGAAAAGCAACGACGCGCATACGACGCTCGCCACCGCAATGCCCACTTCAGCCCTGGTGACATGGTCCTACTTTGGAAACCATCACGGCAAGTTGGCCTTTGTGAGAAGTTGCTGTCGCCATATTCAGGCCCCTACCGTGTCCTACGAAAAGTGACTGATGTGACCTACGAGATCCAACCTCTTGACGACATCTCAGCACGACCTACTTCTGATATCGTGCACGTCGTGCGCCTGAAGCGCTTTCACCCGAACCTGCCAGGCACCGAGACGGCGCCTTCGCCGCCGGGGGTCATGCTACGAAGCGCTGCGATAGAGGACGATGTAGACAGCACCGAGGAAGACGACGTTCGCTGATGTTCGCGCGGACGAGGCTCCATCTTGTATGCCTGCGTTCTGCCCATTGTACAAGGCGTGTAAATATATATTAACCAGAGTCTTTCTTCCCCGTAACAATATGTCTTTGTCCTTGGGCGTATTCCTATAGTCGTCTCCTTTCAAAAGCCATTCTTTCATACACCCACATTTTTTTTCTTTAGTGTCCACGAAAAGAATCTTGTCGTCTTTGTCCTGAGCCTCCTCTCGTTGAGCATCTTGCGCAACTCTCTCGTGCACCTCTTTGCTGTTGCACGTTCCCTCATCCACACACTACGACCGCTGCATTTGTCCCCACTGCCAAATTTTTGATGCGTTTCTTCTCTTTGCGCTTTGTACGCCTCTCCCGAACCACTTCTCTTGTGTGTCTCGTCATCACTGCACGCTCTCGAGAATGCCTGTTGCAGCCGCTGGGTTTGCCCTCTTTCAATGTCGTACGCGCCATCAAGACCCTCTCAGTCATGCTTCTACTTTCTGCACATGGTCGCAACTGCTTAGCCAATCTGCAGCGTTTCTTGTTATTGCCCATGACACGCCTCTCTGAGGCCATTGTTCACGACAGGGTCGCAAACGCCTTGAACATCCACCGTGTTGACTCCCTTTCCAATTCCTCACTGCTCTCCCAAGCGAACGCTTCATGAGAATTTTTCTGCAAGGTGCTTGCGCTCCAAGTCCACCTTTGGAAGCGTCCACATCTGCTTTTAGAAGCGAAGCTCCTTAGGGCCTAGCCTTGGCATTTTCCATGTCTGTCACGCTACACAAAGCTGAAACTGAACACCACACAGAACAACATGAGTGTCGTCAACGGTGCACGTTGCCTATGGAAAGGCTCTTTCTGCGATGAACGCTGTACCATCTCGCAAGGAAACAGAACGTGCCCTCGCCCGCGAGAGACAACTCCAACGCAGGCAGCGTCTGCTAGCGAGTTTTTTTATTGAAAAAACCGACTGCTCGCGCTGCACAACCATTCACCGGCCACCCCATAAATATAGATCTGGATCTTGACCTGCAATGTAGTGCCGGTGGGAGATTTCTCTTGTGCGTAGTTGAACAATAAAGATTGGCAGCGTGCGCGTTAACTAAAAGTAACACGCGCGCAGGTAACACGCAAGTTAACTAAAAGTGGGCACGATCTAGGATGTGGGAGCGCGTGAAGCTCATAAAGACCAGGAGCATGAACGACAATGTGTTTGTAAATATACACAAAAGTTGTCACTTATTTACATGCTTGAGTGGGCAATGTCACGGGTGATTTACGGTAACACTGAACGATCCCCAGTGCTTCACCCACTCGTCATGATTCACTTCGTGGAGGAGGAGAAGGAATGAACTTTATTTTGGAAACCAGCAGGTTTAGGTGGCCTGGCCTAGGCCTCCCACGAGGGGACGTCAAGGGCTTGCCTCGATGCCGCCTTGCGGGCATGCTGGGTCGCCCAGGTTTGTTCGTCGAGGGCGGATCTTCACTTCGTGGAGATACATGGATTTTTTACTCAACTGAGAACTCCTCACTCCCATTGCTGTTTAGCTTTTTCTTATTTTCCTCTCTCTCATTGTTGACTACTTCTTCACCGTGCTCTCGCTCTAGCTTTGCGCTATCACAGCACGGATTGTGATTCAGTGACCCATCTTTCAACCTGAGGCACACGTCGGAACAGGCCCTGTTAATACTCATTTTGCAGCATCCTGCATTACACTCACGGTGGTCCTGCACCTCTTCACCAGTCGCGCTCAACAACTCTTCGGTGCCTCCACTGGCCTTGCGGTACCCGCGTCACAATGCTCTGACCCTACCGAGATGGTTTCCTGGCTCATCTGAATTTCCTGAAATTGGCTAATTTCCCCCTCACATTCCCTAAATTCAAGTGATTGCACTGCTGACAAATTTAGACATGATGTTTCCTTATTCCTAACCTTGCCCCTTGTTCCTAACCCTGCCCCTTGTTCCCTTGTTCGGCCTGATGTATCTCTTCCTTTAGCAGAGCTACAATTCGCTCATGTTCTCGCTCTTGTTCCCATTCACATTCTTCAATATACCTCAAAGCGTCCTTTCCCGACAAGTGTCTGCTCTCAGCAATTGCCGCCAAATGCTCCCAATCCATCCTGGCAACCCCTGACGATTTGTTGTGACTGGGCCGGAAGATGTTCCTGGCAAAGGCTTGCCTTTTTTTTTTGTCATGTGTGTGCCATCTCGGTAGCGCTTGCTCAGATGGCTTGAGGCACGCTTGACAGCAGCGTTGTCGGGACAAACGGTACTTTATACATGGGAACACAGGAAAGATATAAAGCAAGAGAAAACAGACAATTCACTCACAAAAAAGGAAAGTTGAGTAAACAAAGTCGAACAACCAGAAACTTGTCGGGAAAGGATGCCTTGAGGTATATAGAAGAATGCGAATGGGAACGAGAGCGAGAACATGAGCGAATTGTAGCTCTGCTAAAGGAAGAGATACATCAGGCAGAACAAGGGAACAAGGGGCACGGTTAGGAACAAAGGGTAAGGTTAGGAATAAGGAAACATCATGTCTAAATTTGTCAGCAGTGCAATCAGTTGAATTTAGGAATTTGTGCAATCCCTAAACGTTCCTCCACGTTAGGCGCAGTCCCAATGGGAGTCTGTCCATCCTGGGCCTCACATTCACGTCCGCTGTAGTTGCCCGAGTAATCTTGAACGTTCTTACTGTCACCGTATACGGGGATCTTGGAGGGCTAATACCGAGTGTTGGAGAGGGAGAGAGAGACGTTTGACGACGGTAGCGGTTTGAGCACAGCAAACCAAACCTTTATCACAACACAGCACACGGCAAAACCCACAAATGAACAAATATATACAAGCAGAGAATAGCTAATACATAAAATTGGCTACCAGTTGCACCCGACTAGTTAATATACCAATATTTTCTAAAGTCTCAATTTGGCGCGACACTCAGTCCTCGGTCTAGCCACATTGGTTTCGGCGACGCTGCCGCGAACAACAGAGGAAACGTTCTTACGTGGTTGGAGCTGCTTTCTTCAGGGTAAAGTCCGTTGCCGGTCTGGACCTAGCTTGATGACTCCAGGTTGTTGCGGGCCTCCCTTGCGTCGTCCACAGGGTACCGCCTACTGCCGTAGCCGACGCCCCTCTCAATTGGTGGCGTGGCAAGTCTTCCCGAGTTAGGCCTGGCCTGAAGCCTAAGTACAAGTACGATCCCTCCCCTTGACCTGACGTGACGGCCCGGTGAATTGCTGATGGCCGACTCTTGAAGGGGGATTGTTGACGGTACGTCAGGAACCGTCCGCTGCAGGACCTCCAAAGAGCCTCGCCCGAACGTAATCGAGGTCTACGGCCACACGATGGGGTACCAGCGTCCCGGCTCCCGAACCAAACACCTTGTCCCGTCGGCAGAGCGTAGCTACCGATGCGTCCTTCCTCGGCGGTCGCCACTCAGACAATTGCCAGCTCAGCGTTTTACCATTTCTGATCGTGGTGCGGGTCGCGTGCCATGAAGCCCGTTGTCAACCAACCACGAACACCAGCGTGTCACCGGCGCATGCATTTTGGCGCCTCTTGGTTACTTTGCACGCCATCTCTCTTTCTTCGCCCTGTGGCGCGTGCCCTGGGCCCCTTTACTCATGACACTTACTTTCGTTGTAGCGCAGGTTCGATGACCGAGTCCCTTCAGTTGAGTTGCGTCCAAGTTGCCGTTGTCGACGAACTGGACTTGTGGTAGTCGCCGGTCACATGGAGCCCATCAGTCTCCGCTGCCTGCCCTCCAGGCTGACGTGGCAGTCGCCAGCTCAGCATTAGGCCTAGCGACAGCCTCGGTCTCTGCTTTCAAGTTATGTCCGGTCCCTAAAGTGCTCTGGCCCTCTGCTCTGATCACTCTGCGGGTCGTCCCGTTCTGCCGGCGATGGCAGAGAATTGCGGGTGCACCGGGAACCGCTGCAGTTTGGCTGCTGCCACTCCGAGGGATCTCACTCGATTGTAAGCCTAGTCGACGGGCACTGTGGAGCCTGGCGCCCTTGGCTCCTCGTCACCAGTCCGTAGCTGGCAGGGCAACCTTCGTCGACTGGTGCCACGCAGATAATGCCAGCTCGATGTTTTCCAACTTCGATCGCGGCTCAGGTCGTGCGATATGAACCCACTGTCCACAATTACATGCGTGGATGTGTCCACAGCATGTGCTTTCTGGCGCTTATCTCCTCCTCCACGCACCACCGTTTCTTTGTGCCATCTGGCACATGCCGGGCCCCTTTACTCATGACAGCGTGTTCACTTTAACCTAAAGCTGTGTCGTCCATTGTGGCCGGTTTTTAAATCTTAATGTTTTATTTTATTTCTGCTTGTGGTGCTGTAGCCAGTGCTTGTTTCCGTTTTATTCATTTGCATAGTGGGTGAATATGCTGGGATGTAGCTCAGTTGTGGTTTTGTCTCTGCTTTGAAAATGGCTTTATGAAGTGCGTGATGTACAAAGTGCTTAATACCAGGCTTTGCATTTGGTTTCAAACTGTTACTGCGTCTGTGTAACTAACTGCTTCATTCTTGCATGCTTTTGTAATCTAGGGAATCTATTATGGAGAGGATGGGGTGCTTTTAGTATTCTACAACGGGAAACTTAATTGCTGTGCATTTAACTTGAAGACTACTGCCTGCACTACAACAGTATGCCAAGGATGGCGCTGCACTTGGAGTATGAAAATAATGACAGTGACGATGCTGCACTTGTTCGTCACACTCAGGTATACGTTAGGTGATAGAACGTGAAGAGATAGAATTTGGGCGCGACGGTTATACTAAAGCACCGATGGTGGTTATACTAAAAATGACAGTATAAAATAAGTGTGCCCTTGGCATGGAAGCAATTTTTTGGGTCTTTTCTCTTGTGGTATCCCACTTGCGTGCTCCCGTGAAACTATTGAAACGCTCTGCTTGTGTAACAATGGAAAGGGGAAATACATGCCGTGCAGACAGTAGCAGGACGCAAGCTTAAAATTGAAGAACATTTAATATTGTACGCTATTTTTCTCAAGTTCATCCTGCCACTATACTAGCTCCCCTGTCGCTGGCCCTATCCTTATATGCGAACCATTCTCAGGCGCGATGGGCGCGCTCCTCATCCTACCGTAAAGGTATGCGGCATGTGGATGAAGCAGATGTGTGTATGAAGAGCTTTCATTCACACAGTTGAAGACATTTGTGTCTGAGGTGTTATTATAGCACGCCATAATTATAACGCCCTCCGCTTCATGGGCAAGGTTGTTGATACTCCTCAGTGACAAACATTTGGGGCGTATAAAGGAGACACTGTCACCCCAGACAGCTCTGACATCAGATGCACGTCTGCTGACACTGTGAACATGAAGCAGTAATATTGCCGGTAATACACACAAGGATTCTATTGCATAAGCTGTCACCAGAAGAAGCAACCATCGAAGGTGCACACAAGCGGCGAATCGCATGCATCCACCACGGCCATGTGTGCAGTGAAAGCGGCCGTCTCTGGAACGAGACCCGCCGATGGTTCCAGCGGCCACCGCTATGCGGCTTTCAGTGGCCTCCCTATAGGCACTACGCATGTCGCATATGAAAATACACTCAGCCTGTGGGGTGCTGACTGGAAAATAGAACTGAAAAAAGTAATATACCATGAAATTTAAATAAGTTGTATCAGTGAAATTTTGATGTATAGTACATCCATGTGGATGCAAACTGGCAGAGGCTGGTCATTATTATGGTTCCCAGTAAATGGACTTTTACACAAATCATCATACGGTTCCCAGTAAATGGACTTCTATATAAATCATCATAACATATTTTGATGTGTACACTCGTTTAATGTAACCTTATGCAGTGCATACTTGCATTATTATTATTATTATTATTATTATTATTATTATTATTATTATTATTATTATTATTATATTTTCACTTTCCTTGTTGCATAAGCATATTTAATGTGTCCAGCTTGCTTGTTTGCTGTGTGTACGTGTGTGTGCGCAGATATGTTGAGCTGCTTAGTTGGTTTTACTAGTTGCTAGAGTGTTTAAGGGCATACTTGTACATGATGAAAACGCAAGCAGAAGCACCTCACGTCTCACGTTACTGGTCGTGTGGTGTGCAGGTGGGTTATCATGGGGGCAAACTACGCTCCTCCTGAAATGTCTTCGCCGAGGGACACACCAAGGTAATGCTGCTGGCTGTGACAACAGAAAGTGTTTCACTGCAACCTCACATGCATTTCCTGTTACCCACAGAGTGTCACGAGCCATTGTGGTCACTGATGGGTCACTTCACCCGGCAGACAAAGAGCAGGTAAATATGATTACTCCCAACTGAGATTTTTCTTTTGGCTGGTAGCAGAGATTATCTAAGGCAAGAAACAGGGAGCATAGTTCTTAGTTTCATTGTCTGCTGCGAGTCTGCATGTTTCTTTACCCTAGGTCCAGTGTTATTGCCATAGACATGCCAAATAACAATAAAAAACCCAAGTGCTTTTCGTTGCCATTCTGGTTAGTTTTCGTGTTGAGAGTCCTGTCGCACTTCATTGTGACCTTTCCAAAATGCTTGCCTTGGCAGATAACGCTACTCAGACTACAGCAGTGTGACCAGCTACCCCAGTCAGTCCTGGTACAAGAGCAGGGGCCTGGCATGATGGTCTGTCCGCCTGGGCTGTGTGAGTGTTGAGCCAGCAGTAAGGTGTAGAACATCGTAAAACTATTTTAACTGCACTAGTACACAGAGACAAAGAAGAGGCAGACAAGATGTGTGCAGACTTGTGACTGAGGTTTAGCAGACTTGGTGCCCTGCTTGAAAGTGCAGTATTCAATATCTTCACCGAAAAGCTGCTCTCCTGCACATGGGCTTCTCCCAGTGGGGATGATTGTTTTTGTGCTATTGGATGCCACTAGTGTCAACTAACTTGGTATTGCATTGAGTTGGCTGGTGGTGTCAAAGAAACTTAATGCGAAGAGCAGTACAGTGTGTAGGGGGTTACTTCTACTGATAACTACTGCTAGCAGCGGCATCACCGCTAGCAACCCCCTGCCGTGGGTTCGAGCACTCAACGAGCAGAGAATGAGGTCGTCGCGTTCGCGCGCTAGCTATCTCAGCCGTGCATGCCGCGTTGCCGCGCGCTTCGGCCTGCGGCCCGTCTCGCGGTGGGACAGCACAAACCGTCGCACGCGGCGAAGGATGAGAACATTAGGCGCAACTCTCCGTGCGTGGTGATTTAATAAACACACGTTAAAACAAAACAAATAATACAAGGCCGAATAAGTCGAATTAAATATAAACAAAGAGTAACGATAACGATTAACAAAACGCGAGCACGATAACACAAACAAAGGACAGTAACAAAGAACAACACGCGAACACAGAATAACACACAAAAATAACCATGCAAGGAAGGAACCGCTCAATCCCCGGCCAGCGTACCCGCGACCGCGCCCCAAGAAAAGGAAAATAGAAAGAAAGGAACATACGGGCGCAGATCGCCGGCCGATGCCGTGGGTCGCTGGAGCCCGAGACGACGCGCGGTCCGGGCAACGAGGCCTCGTCGCCCGGAGAGCCGCAAAAGCACGTACGCATCGCCTCGAGACCCAGCGTGTTCTCCCGAGGCATCTCCAAAACCAGAAACGCCAGAACGCGCAAACATTCTGGGAATTTCTCGCTGCCCAATGGCAGCCTATGTTAAAACCACATGGGGCAAACGGGCGGGCCGCCGCCCCGTCAAGCTGGGGAGAGGGGGTTGCGGAGACATTCCACGCACAACATGGCGTTGAGCGGGACCCGGCCCCACATCCCTCCCTCCTTAAAAGCCCCCCTAAAAAAACAATACCGACGGTGCCGACACACATTAAAATCCGCGAGCTACCCCCAAACCAGAACAAAAACAAGGAAACAAACGCGACAATACAACCGAGCAAAGTCCTTCAAATGTCCGATGAAGCCAGCGCGCGCGACGGCATCTTCACACGAACCCTGGACGCCGGCCGCGGCAGGTCTCACGTGCCGTCGACCCTGTCGACTCCCTGGCCGCACCAAGTGCCGCGACCACGGCTCCGTCCGCAGCCTCGCCGTCGACGCCGTCCCGCTCCGGACACGCAGACTTCGGCCGCCAAAATCAGTGCGGCAGAAACATACGACAAAAACAACAACAAAAGAACAAAACAGTCGCGCAGAACAAAAAGCAAACCCAATTGAACCCACGAACGAGAAAAACAACACAGGGCTTGAAATCATTCTCAATGTAGCGAAAAACAAAACCCCGAAAAGAGAAACGGTACGTAAAAGGAAAAGAACACTTAGTACAGAACCTAGAATAGCGAAGAAAAGCTAGCGAAGAGGGTAGGGAGAGAAAAGAGAAAGACGTCTCTGTCAGGTTATCTCTCCGTCTGGAATTAGTCGGGCAGTAACCAATGTAAACGTGGTCTTCACTAGTGCGATGCCGCATGACCTTACACTAGCGGAGAATCCTTCCACGAACGCACTCTGCCCATCTGTGACACCAAACGAAACGGGAGATCCACTACGTGTTGCCTACGGAATGAACAGACGCGGAAGGGACGGCGACAGCTGAGCATTCACACTGCACCGTGCCAAATCGCAGAGCACAGTAACTTTAGCTAAAGTCTTCCTCTCTGACGACTAGCCAGAATTACTACAGGGGCGCGCAATCGCTCTCCTCTGCTGTCAGGGGGGTGCCACTGCCGACGCGCGTAAGCACGGCGCTAACCGCAGAGGTGGCATGATACTGTGGCCAAGCTCGTACAGACCGCGCAGAGTGAACCCCTTTCTCTCCCAGGCCACGGCTACACAAGCCGCTTCGGGCCCAACCCACGCTCGTCGCAAAACCAGACAACGATACTGCGAGCGCGCCATGTGCAGTACCAACACATTCAGGCACCTCGCCTCCCGGAGGCGAAAAACAAAACCGCGAAAGAAACTATTTACATTATGTACACATGGGTCACTCTGCCGTCAACTACGTCGCTCTTCGGGCCCCGCCACGGTGGTCTAGTGGCTATGGTACTCGGCTGCTGATCCGAGGGTCGCGGGATCGAATCCCGGCCGCGGCGGCTGCATTTCGATGGACGCGAAATGTCGAGGCCCGTGTGCTGTGCGATGTCAGTGCACGTTAAAGAACCCCAGGTGGTCGAAATTTCCGGAGCCCTCCACTACGGCGTCTCTCATAATCAGAACTGGTTTTGGGACGTTAAACCCCACATAACAACAACAACGTCGCTCTTCGGGCCAAACGAAAAAAAGCAAAAAAACAACAAACAAGAAAAATCCAGATTCCTGAGGAGAGCCCAGTGAGGATAGACCCCCTCTTTCATCCTTTCCCCCCGACCGGCCGGCTGATTAACGCCACAATGGCCTCCTTCTCTCCCGCCGCGGGGACGCTGGAACGCTCTCCCCTTCTGCGTGCGCGAAGACTCAGGTGCCCGATGGGCTATTCATGGAAGAAGGGTCTCCTTCTACTTCTTTGTTCGCCTCAGCGGCCTTTCCGCCATCTTTGCCTCCCTCGGTGCAAGTCGGCCATGTGCAACCGAACAGCGCCGTCAACTTTTAAAGAAAAGAGACTTTCGGCGACCCGGGCAAGAAATAGCGCGTCAACTATTCTTTCACTGGTTCTGAATTTTACTGAAGAAAGGCGCGCACGACGCGAAGTCTAAAGAAAACCGTTGGACTCACAGACTTGAACGTCGCACGGGAGACACGATGGTCAATCTCCCGGCCATGGCATGATGGAAACCTTGGTAAATCCAACGAGTTTCCGCCACCAAGAACGAACTGCTGCATCTCGGTGGCAACTTGCATCACGCCTTTCCTCGCCCACGCTTCGCCTCACACAACATCAAAGCGGGTTACCAATCCGTTTGAGAAGCGACATTTGCCTCTCCTCACACCACGATACATCGACAGAGAAAAAGAATGAACAAAGAAAGAGATACGCGCGATACACGGCAGAGACGGCAAACCTCAACCAAAGCGCATTTGACACTGGGAACCGAACGCAACTTCCCCACTCTGCCGACACCTGCTCGTCGTTTGAGCGACCAAGGGCAAGGCCCCTGGCCCCACGTTGGGCGCCAAAATGTAGGGGGTTACTTCTACTGATAACTACTGCTAGCAGTGGCATCGCCGCTAGCAACCCCCTGCCGTGGGTTCGAGCACTCAACGAGCAGAGAATGAGGTCGTCGCGTTCGCGCGCTAGCTATTTCAGCCGTGCATGCCGCGTTGCCGCGCGCTTCGGCCCGCGGCCCGTCTCGCGGCGGGACAGCACGAACCGTCGCACGCGGCGAAGGATGAGAACATTAGGCGCAACTCTCCGTGCATGGTGATTTAATAAACACACGTTAAAACAAAACAAATAATACAAGGCCGAATAAGTCGAATTAAATATAAACAAAGAGTAACGATAACGATTAACAAAACGCGAGCACGATAACACAAAAAAAGGACAGTAACAAAGAACAACACGCGAACACAGAATAACACACAAAAATAACCATGCAAGGAAGGAACCGCCCAATCCCCGGCCAGCGTACCCGCGACCGCGCCCCAAGAAAAGGAAAATAGAAAGAAAGGAACATACGGGCGCAGATCGCCGGCCGCTGCCGTGGGTCGCTGGAGCCCGAGACGACGCGCGGTCCGGGCAACGAGGCCTCGTCGCCCGGAGAGCCGCAAAAGCACGTACGCATCGCCTCGAGACCCAGCGTGTTCTCCCGAGGCATCTCCAAAACCAGAAACGCCAGAACGCGCAAACATTCTGGGAATTTCTCGCTGCCCAATGGCAGCCTATGTTAAAACCACATGGGGCAAACGGGCGGGCCGCCGCCCCATCAAGCTGGGGAGAGGGGGTTGCGGAGACATTCCACGCACAACATGGCGTTGAGCGGGACCCGGCCCCACAAGTGTCATGGAGCAAAAGTGTGCGTATGGCATCTTCAGCTGGTGGCATGTTCAGTGCACTCTCGGGGTGCGGCCCGTTCATCTGGGGTGCCACAAATAGGGTGGGCAGAGCGTGACACGCACACATGCCACGGTGTAGATTAATGGCGGAACATGGAGCAGTCCCATTGTGCAGTGTGCACTTGCAGATGCTCTTTGGCAATGCATCCTTTCATTCAGTGCAGGGATCGTTTTGTAGCCATGTCTGACTCAGCAGTGTGCCTCGGCTGAAAATGCTATTTGTTTAGCTCACTGCACAAATGGGTGGCTTGTGGAAACTATAGCTAGCCGTTATCGGAAACTCCAAAAGTTTGGAAGGCTTCCTGCTATGACACGTGTTCCACAAGAAAATATGATACAGTTGGCTCTCGCTACAACGAACGCCGCTTCAACGAAATTTCCGGTACAACGAAAAATTCACGGTTCCCCGTCAGCAGTCCATAGAAGTCGGTGCATAAATATGCTCGCCACAACGAACACGTCCTTTTGTGCCGTTTCACTTCAACAAAATTTGACGATGCAATTCCAGTCTCGAAAATTCTATTTGCTGTGCAATAAACACAATCCCAAATATATTGGTGCATTTCAGAAGATGAAAATACGTCTACAAAGTCGAAATCGCGTGTTGGCACCACCAGAAACGGCCGCTGCTGACTGGGTGGTTGATTACCAGTGTCTATTGGTGCCGTCTATCGATGTCTGTCGAGATAGCGCGCACGACCGCCTATCTCCCACCGATGCCCCTTTTGGTCCTTTGCCCGACGAAAGAAGGGCTGGGCGTTTCCTCTCTGCTTGAGAAGCAAGCAACGACAGCCATCACATGCGGTGCGTTGGTATCGCATTGTTCAGTTCGTTCGGCGGAGACGGCCGGGTCTTTTCATCCCTGCTTCAGCCACGTTCGTCACCAGTGTTAGCGCGCTTTTCTCGCGCGTAAAACATACGATGCATGGGTGGTGTTATCGAGTTGGACTTCGTACAGAAAAACGGCGACTGCAAAAACCCGTTAACATTCTGTCCATACCATTGCTATCGCAATAACTCCCCCACCCCATGGCCGACAACCTTTTTTTTTTTATGGTCCAAGCACCCCTCGTTGAGTACCGTATTTACTCATAAAACAGGTCCAGAAATCATACGCGCATTAGAATTAAATTCGAACGAGCGACAATGTTAACCGAAGTTCCTACGTCGCCGGTGTAATCTCTGAGACGCCCGGCCGCGCCAGCTTTCGGTAGTGTTTGTGGGTGGTCATAACGGGAGAATAGATGTTTCCCATTGCTGCATGCAAAACGGCTCATCATCATATTTCTCCCTCATATCTGTGCTGAGCCTGAGCCCCTCACTCGTGCACGCTGCATGACACACGTCCGAGATTGCGTCGCGGGAATCGGACCACGCCCCGATCATGCTTAGGCTTAGCTGCGGCCAGCCTGCGGAGCGTGCATGGCAGTGCGCGGCAGTGAGCGTGAGGGAGCTGCAACAGCACGGAGGAATGCAACATTGCGAGTAGATGATGTTACCGCCGCCTGCACGTGGTTACACCCGGCAACATGTGGCACTTTTGCCGGGACGCGGGAGTTATGAATCGGCGGGTGCCAAGCGTCTTCGAGACACCGCAGATCACGTGAAGCGCTAAAGTCACAGCGTGTCCGTTCGAGGGACTGCATGGGTCCAAAGTTGGCGGTCCGTTTATTATGTGAATATGGCGTTTGTTTTTATGAATGTGAGAAGGTTGGTTACTAAGGGGGCTTTTTTTTTTTTCGTGGGTGCACGTTACAATCGATGTTTCACTTTTCTTTTTCCTTCTTTTCCTTTTCTTCTTTTTTCTCTTTTTCTTTTTGTCGCAGGAAATGGAGCAGGCATTACTATCGAGAGCACGGTAGAACCAGAGTCCTTCAATGCTTTTCTGGTCACGAAACTCCGCCGTCACTCTATGGGAGAGCTTCATACGCTGCCCAAAACTGCCGCGACGCGGCGCCACTGCGCCACAGAGGGCATCGTTCGGGCTGCGCGCGTATTGAAACGCGTGCGCACAGCGAGACAAGCTGGTGGATAACGTGTGCGTACGTGTCCGAGTTAGCCAAAATGTTGTAAGACGACGATGCCCAACACGTGTTGCGTGCCGGGGTGCCGTTCCGGGTACAGAGGAACGGCCAAGAAGGTGTCGTTGTTTTCTTTTCCGTCGGACAAGGAGCAGCGCGAGAAATGCGGGCCATACCGCGGCAGGATGTGGCGACTTCAACTTTGAGTCCAAATATACACGTTTGTGTGCAGAGCATTTAGACGCCTCGGCCATTGTCACTTCTTATGATTTTAAGATCGACGGCGACGCGCATTAAAAGAACCAAAAATAACTTCTGGTGTGTTTTAGATGCGAAGCAGCTCTTTGACTAGCCTGTATAACGCTGTCCCTCCCACAAAGTCGCTGTCCCTCCGTACCACAATCATCATCATCATCATCATCCTCCGCACAAGCGCGAGGCAACGCGCTTCCCTCGGCGCAGGTGTTGGAGCGGTGCCAAGTAGGTCACGCTGCAGCTGGGCGTTGACGTCACGCTCCCCTCGCACGCTTCCCTCGCAGGTGCACGCGTACGTCACTCTCTCCCTCACCCGCCGGAACGCCCGGCGCTGCTGGCTCCAACGCCCGCTCGCCTCCCGTGTCTGCGTTTCCCGTGTCTGAGTTTCGCTTCAAACTGTTCTTCCAGCACCTGCGTTAGCGCCGTTCAACCCGTGACGACACCAGTGCGCAACGCTGCTGCTTCGCATCCCGTCAGGGTTCCCTTCGGGGAGATGGTCCAATTTTTGTCGAAAGCACGATCGAGCGGCGTGAGTTAGTGGTTTACTGTCTCTTCTATATGAGACTGCTTATAAAACAATGGCGCCCCGCTGCAGTGGTCTAGTGGCTATGGTACTCGGCTGCTGATCCGAGGGTCGCGGGATCGAATCCCGGCTGCGGCGGCTGCATTTCGATGGAGGCGAAATGTTAAGGCCTGTGTGCTGTGCGATGTCAGTGCACGTTAAAGAACCTCAGGTGGTCGAAATTTCTGGAGCCCTCCACTACGGCGTCTCTCATAATCAGAGCTGGTTTTGGGACGTTAAACCCCACAAAACAACAGCAACAACAACAACAATATAAAACAATGGCTTAATTACAATACACTGTCAACTGTGTTTGACCTTACTTTTCACTTTCGCCACGATCATAAACTAAACGCCGCAGCGATTGACTGATCGGGTTTTACGTCCCAAAACCAGCTGTGATTATGACAGACGCCCCGTGGTGGAGGGCTCCGGAGTAATTTTGACCACCTGGGGTATTTAACGTGCACCAAACTCTAAGTACATGGGCCTCAACATTTCGCCTCAAGCAAAATGTAGCCGTCGCGGCCGGGATTAGATCTCGCAACCTTCGGATCTGCAGATCCGAAGGTTGCGAGATCTAATCCCGGCGGGCCATACCGCGGCAGGAAGTGCCATAACCGCTAGACTACCGTGGCGGGGCAACACGCCACACCGAAGACTGCTATGAGGTTAGTATTACCAGAGTCCTTCATTGCTGGAATTTAAGGACTCTGATATAACATATATTGTACCTAAGGCTCGTAGTGGGATTTAATCGTTAGGTCGATAAACTTGATGCGCATGGAACAGCTGTTCTTTTTTTTTTTTTTTTTTTTTTGTCTTGAAACAAAGGCATTCCACGGAAGCATTTCTTGCAGTAATGGTTTAATTGTTTGGGTTTTCGGTCGAATAAAATGACACCGGAGTCTGATAATGTTCACAGTTTAATAGAAATTGAACAGCCGTGCCGTGCGAACCATCTGGCCTTATGCAAAACTTTGCGCGGTCGAGAGATTTCGCTCACTTGCGGGCGAATGGACGTGTAACAACTCGTATGTTCGCCTCTGTTTACAAGTGGCACAACAAGTGCATTATTGCGAATGTACAGTGTCTGACTTCAGGCAAATTTTGAAAAGCTGGACCAGTTGCAGTATTGCGACGAACGAGCTGCGCTCCCCCGGCCACGACGGCTGCACTTCGACGAGGCGAAACGCAAGAGCAGAAAACAGGCGTGCACTTTGATTTACATGCATATAAAAACGACCCCAGCTGTTAAACATTAATCAAGAATCCCCCACTACGACGTGTCTCAAAATCATGTCATGGTTCTGGTGCGGCAAACCCCGAATTTTTGTGTCATTTTTGACTGCGACTGCTGCGAGCTGCATGTCCAGATCGAGCTGTTAGTTTCTTTTCTCCCGGGTGCTCATTTCGAGGCAGACGGCGCGTTCACGCAGTCACCGACGCACGCTAAATGTTCCAAGTAAATGCGGGAAAGTGAAACGATTTTTGCAGAAGTTTAGAAAGCTTGGAAATCAAAGCAGACCAGCACACTACCACAGCGGTAGTGGACGGCAGCATGCCCTCACGTGCACAGCTGCGCCCCTAGCGGCCAGTGCTGGCTCCATATGAAGCTGAGGCGGCACTTTCGTGACCAGAAAAGCATTGAAGGACTGTGGTAGAACCGAGTAAATATGTAAATCTCTCACTTGGCGGGTATGGTTTTAGTACTCGCGGTTTCCAAACCCTTCCGACTACCGCCGTGATGCCGTGTCCTGCGCAAAATTGAGGCATAAAAGTTTCATTGTTCTACCAGCTCAGGTCAGTTATATTTTTTAGATATCACAATGAAATTTTCGCATCAACGAAATTTTTCCCGCGCACTGTCAATTTCATTGTAGCGAGAGTCAACTGTATATACAGGGCTTGGTCTTTTTACTCCGAGTATGGTATACCAAACTGGAAGTGTCTGCACCAGTGAATTTATCCTCTTGGAGACTAGATGTCACACAAGATTGCGGAGGAGATGAGCAGAGTTAAACTGCTCTGCTCATCTCCTCGTGCTGGTTAAACTTTCTGCTGAGAAGTGAGGGGGCCTGGTTTCAACAGGAAGTTGGTGCCAAGACGCAAACCATTAATCTGCATGGTTGAGTTTCTCAATATGTGATTGGTTGTTTAAATGATACAGTATCGAGCAGTGAACATACAGCCATTACTCAGCACAATTCACTGTACAAGTGTGCTGTTGACAGTGTATGCTGTCATGGTAATACTGTTGTCATGATAGAGGCACAAAATACAAACATTTCACTGTTCACCATGTGGGGGCGAGGACGAAGAAGTGTGCACGTGTGGTGCGTGGTGTGTGCAGTGGTTCGTTCTGCGCGGCGTTCAAGCCAGCTGATTCTCGCTGGACGTCCGGTTCAGAGAATCTTCGAGCAACCGCCACGGCGTATTACGACGCCAAAGACCTGCGTTCCTACTGGGCAACGGGTTCAGGGAGCCAGGTGAGCTGAGCAACTGCTGAAGAAGACCTCAAGGGCCTGTGTTCCGTGCTGGGCGACGGATCCAGGGAGCCAGACGAGGCGGCGGTGCTCTCGGCTACTGCGGCGACAGCCTGGCTACTGGGGCGGTCATTTCCAACCACCGGTGTCGTCGAACCCAGTAGCTGGAGGTACTCTGTAACTACCGCGGCCTACCGGCTGCCGTGGCTGCCGAAACAGGCGCTGCAGCCAACAGTCCTGTGGGTGGTCTCACATCGCCAGCATTCTACCAGCCAGTTCGTCGTCGGAACCGACACTTGCTGGAAGCCTGGAAGCGTCATCGACGACACGCAGGAAATACGGCGAGACATTCTTTCGTCGTCCGGGACGTAATATAGCAGTGGCCATACGACTGCGTAGATACAGTCAGTGCATGCCTGTACATAGGATTTTTGTAATATAGTTTGTGTGTGCATGTGTTCTTGAAAGCGGTGCTTTCCTTGGTGAGGAGGTCCTGGGCCGAAACCTGGAGCAATTCCATCACAATCTGGCGAGCCTGCCAGCATACCACTCGTAAAAGAAAAAAAAGAAAAACCTCGAAGGAAATATCGCTCGTCGAGTGCACCGCACAGAAGCTTACCCAGTCATGGATACAGAGCGATTAGGCGCCATTGGCATTCAGCTAGGATTGTCCGGCGCAGAATCGCGGAAATGGATTGAGACTGAACAGGCGAGACAGAGAGATGAGCGTGCTGCTGAGAGAGAGGCGAACAGGGAGGCAGATGAAAGGGCTAGACAGGCAGATGAAAGGGCTCGGCAGGCAGATGAAAGGGCTAAGGAAATCCTTGAGCTAAAGTTAAAGCTTCAAAAAGGAGCTTCGAGTGGAGCTGCCACAGCCGTCCCTGATCTAATGCCGCCGACTAACGTGTCATCAGTGCTGAACCCACCAAAGTTGCTTCTGTTGTTTGATGAGCATCGTGATGATCCGATTCACTGCGCAAGGATACAAGGAAAAGTTCCGAAAGGCACAGGCAGAAGATGGAGAAACTGGGAACCAGCTAGCTGTGAGACTGTCCAGGTATTTCGACCACTCGCTTGATATGGCCGACGTGTCCAGAACGTTCGAAGGCCTTCGAGACCACATGCTCGCGGAACAGTTTATCCGGTGCTGTAATCCAAACCTTACAGTGTTCCTGAAGGAGCAAGAGTGCCAGACACTTCAAGAACTAGCCGACGCTACTGACCGTTTTATGGAAGCACAGAACTTGTCGAACCTCGGAAAGGGACCAGATGACTTCAGAGACATCAAGAGGAACCCTGAAAATGTTCCCAGGAAAGCACCGCCAAGGTGTATGCTCTGCAAGCGCATGGGCGATCAAGCGCATGAATGTCGCAGCTCTATGAATGAGCCGACGAAATGCAAGAACTGCGGCAAAAACGGTCATAAGAGCGAAGACTGTTGGAGTGTGAGGTCACAGAAAGAAAAGAGTTCAGTATGCGTGGTCAACGGTGGGTTTCACAGTTGTCCTTCAAGTGACAAGGATGTAAACGAGAAAGAGGGGACGAGTCGTGGCCCGCGTGATAAGAAAGTTAAAGAAAACCCCATTTCTGGTAAAAGGAATGCCTATGGCTGAAGGGCAAGTGTTCGGTGAAACGTGTGGGGAAGCATGCGCACCCATTTCCTTCCCTTAACGTTGGCGCGAGCGCTCAGCGGCGACGGAAGCGGAAGGGCTGCGCTGGTAGGTGACGGATACGTCCCGGCCGTCCTTTCCGTCCCGTTCTGCCTTTTGAATGCCGCGCTCCAGCCCGAGATGTCCTCGCGGGGTCAGCTGACTGTCTCTCTGCGAGGGGGAACTACCGCCCTCGCAGAACAGACGGACGGTATAAAAGGAGCACTGGTCAGTGCGCCCACTCTCTCTTGTGCCAGCGGTGACCCCTTGAACCGACTTGACCCCGCGAGACCGACCAAGGAGTAAGCCTACCCTTTCTTTACTTTTTACGTATAGAGCGGAATATCCCTCTACGTAGCGAAGTGTACGCGGTATTGTTCGTACAGCAATAAAGTGTCGTTTACTTTGCTTGGCCAGTTGCCTTATTCGCCCGAACCCGCCGTAGCGGTGAGCATCACGCTACGGGAAGGGGACGTACACGTGCACGGAACGACTGCGTACGGCTGGAGCCGGAGTTAATCTTCAGAATCAGCCGTGCATAGTGCGTTGTAAACCCTTCATCTGGCGCCTAACGTGGGGCCAATTTGGCAACTGGGTTAATTTTGTTGTTGCGAGCGAACGTCAACTCGCCGGCAAGTTTTGACAATATCGGGCATGTCGGAGTTCCAGGATTTGTTCATGTTGTCTGATGTCGCGGTGCAAAATCAGGAGCCTATTGCTAACGCGGAAACGATGTTTGGACTGTCCGACAGCGTGAATTTTGGTAGTTCCATGCGGAATAGCCAGGATGCCGCGGCGACCGCGTGGGCAGGGATTAGGCCTGATACGGCGTGCACGACTCCGCGCAACCCGTCACCCCGCTGACACGAACGAGACGCGACGGCCACATGATGTTTCGGCACTTGCCGCAGATGTGGCCGAGTCTACGGGCAATAGCGTGCCCTCGAACGAGGTGCTTTTGCAAAACGCGCTTCTTGTGATGCAGAGCTTAGCAGGTGCCTTGCAAAACAACGCGCAGGCAGCTCCGCAGAGTGCGAGACCACGTGTTAAGCTGGACATGCCTAGCTACAGTGGCTACCACGATAGCAAGAGCGCGAACGAGTACCTCGATCGATTGCTCCATTATCAGCAAGCGGCAGGACTAACCGACGCCGAACTTCTCGCGCGGGTGGTCCCTGTTTCGCTGACAGAGCAAGCGGCTCGGTGGTTCCGACTGGCCGGACATCGCGCCCGCACGGTAGAAGAATTCCGCGTGAGCTTCCGCGACGAATTTCTGCCGGCGAACTACGAGTGGCGTTTGAGGAGAGAGTTGGAGCTACGCACCCAACATCCGGACGAATCCTTGTTGGAGTATGTTCGAGCGATGGACGAACTTTATCGCCTCGCTAACCCTCTCGCCTCAAACGCGGAGAAAGTTGAGCGCGTTACACGACAAGCGCACCCGACTTTCGCGGCTCATTTTAGGGGATGCAACTACGCAGACCTAGAAGAGCTCGCCGCCGCGGCCAAGCGCATACAGGGGGACATCCTCGCAGCGCGAGCATATCGCCCGCCTCCGTCCGCAGCGATGTCAGTTGAGCCTCGTTGCGCGTGGAACGGCGGTGCGACCGCCGCAGAAGCGCGTAGGGCCGATGCTTCAGCAACGTTCGCTGATGAACAGGTGCCACGTGGTTGGGAACTGTCAGACCGCGCACTTGACCCTTACGCCTTCGCGCTTAGAACGGCCCACGACTCCCCCGTACGTGACGCTCCACGTCAGGAGCGCGAGGCCGGCACGAGACCAGGGGTGCGGCACGCCACGGAGCGGCGAAGCTATGACCAACCAGTTCGCGGCGAGCAACGCCCGGGCCGGCGTGGTTTCAGCGGCCGTTGTTACCAATGTGGTGCAACGGGGCACATAGCCCGCGAGTGCCGTCGCACACCCGGTCAGGAACAGACGCGCGGTTCGGGAAACGGACGAGGCCGCCGGTGAACTACGTGGGACACCGCGCGGCGATCGAGAGTACCACCGATGCGTACGGATCACTAGCTCCCTCAGTCTGTCGCGCAGGAAGTGTCGCAGACTCGCCCGCACCTTTAATCGAGTTAACGATAGCTCGGAAGAAGTTTGCAGCTTTGTTGGATACTGGAGCAAGCGCTTCTTTGTTTGGAGACGAAGTGTTGCATCATCTCAGTGAGAACAATATCCGCTTGAGAGCAAACAACACCGTTTTCCGCCTTGCTTCAGGCACAGCACAATCAAGCGGTGCAGCTAGGCTTGTGATCCGTTGGCAGAGACGCGTGAAGCGACAGCGCTTCGTGCATCTGCCTGGTTTGTCAATGCCTCTTATCTTGGGTCGCGACTTTCTGGCCAAGACAGGTATTGTTATAGACATTGGCAGCGGAGGTTACCGTGAACGCGCGGGAGGCGAGCTAAAGCTTTTCTCAAAAGCGCCCGCACTGGCGAAGGAATGTCATTCTCCGGTTGCGGAGCGAATTGCAGGGAAGGCAAGCGAGCAGAGCGAGCGCGAAAGGGCGCCACAACAATGCGCTGCGGTTCACGGAAAACCAGTGCACCCGCTTTTGACCGAAGCGGAGAACCTGCTGCAGGTGGAAAAGGCTCAGTTGTCGTCGCTGTTGTACGAATACGACGCGATGTTTACTGATCGCCCTGGGTGCACTAAGCTGGTTAAGCACAGAATTGACACGGGTGATGCGCGACCATGGAAATGCAATCCCCGACCGATCAGCTTAACTAAGCGAAAAGCGCTTGACACCGCCTTGGACGAACTGATCGACACAGGCGTGGTGGAAAGGTCAAGCAGCCCATGGGGCTTTCCGGTAGTTCTAGTTCCGAAGAAGGATAACTCTTATCGTCTTTGTGTAGACTACCGCCGGTTGAATGAGGTTACGAAGAAGGACGCGTACCCTCTTCCCTCGATTTCGTCGTTAGTGTCCAACCTAGGCGGAGCGAAGTACTTTACGACGCTAGACGCTAGCCGTGGATACTTTCAGGTCGAAATGGATGAGCGGGACAAAGAAAAGTCAGCCTTCACCTGCCACAGGGGACTTTTCCAATTTAGGAGAATGTCTTTTGGCTTGGTGGGCGCTCCCGCTACATATCAGAGGCTAATGGACCGAGTTTTGGGAGATTCGAAGTGGCAGCACTCTCTCGCCTACCTAGACGACATAGTGGTTTACTCGAAAACATTCGAGGAGCACGTGCGCCACTTGAGAGACGTTCTAGAGAGGTTGAGAGCCGCGGGAATCACTCTGAATCCGAGCAGTGCTCAAATAGCGGCGACCCGAATAACGTTGTTGGGGTTCACGCTGGACAACGGTCGCATTTTGCCGAATGAGGGCAAGCTCGAAGCGATACTCAGGTACCCTTCGCCGAACGATATCGGCGAGCTGAGACGCTTTCTTGGAATGGTAAACTTTTATCGCCAATTCATTCCGGACTGTGCAGCAGCGCAAGCGCCTTTGACAAAGCTCTTGAGGAGTGGCGAGCCTTGGGCTTGGGGCCAAGAGCAGGAGGCGGCATTACGAGGCCTCACAAAGGTGCTCGCCAACACAGCGGAATTGCAGCTGCCCGATCTGAACAGGGAGTTTGTGATTCAAACTGACGCAAGCGACCTGGGCCTTGGAGCGATTTTGCTTCAGGAGCATGGCGGTGCCCTCCGACCGATTGCGTTCGCGAGTCGCTCGTTAACGCCGGCGGAAAGGAACTACACCGTAACAGAGAAAGAGTGTCTCGCGATAGTGTTCGCGCTCCGTAAGTTCGACTATTACGTGGACGGAGTTGCGTTTGTGATTGAGACAGACCACATGGCTCTCACATGGTTGAGGCGCTTGAGTGAACCAAGTGGCCGGCTGGCGCGTTGGGCTTTGCTACTGCAGCGTTACGATTTCACCGTGCGCTACCGCAAGGGCAAAAACAACGCCGCAGCCGACGCACTATCGCGAGCGCCAGTCCGACGCGATGTAGGTCATGAGAACGACCCGCAGCGGACTGAAGGCGAGACGACAGCCGCGGATCGAGTAGAACGAGCGCATCAAACGTTAGTTCAAGGCATGAGCGTGAACCACGTAGGGGCTGTCGTCAGCGCAGAAATTGTTTTCAGCAGAAAGGAGCTGTTCGAAGCTCAGCAGAAGGATCCATTTTGTCGAAAGGTGTTCGACGGGCTCCAGGAGCCGGGTGGCGAGGCCACCGCGCACATGGGGACAGCTGGTATTGCTGTCGGTGCGGAGCGCTCGGCAACAGCTGGTAATGCTGTGAGCGCGCTGGATTCCTATCTGCTGGACACCGACGGCGTCCTGCTGAGGTATATCGCCACCGAGGACGAAACAAATGAGGCGTTCAAGGTGGTTATACCGCGCACGTTGAGGGCGGCACTTCTGCGCTACTTTCATGACACGTGCATCGCTGGGCATGCGAGCGGCCCTAAGACTTACACTAAGTTGTGTCGCTTCGCTACCTGGCTAGGCATGAAACGAGATGTAATCCGCTACGCCCGTTCGTGCCACGTGTGCCAAAGCGTCAAGCCACGAGGTGGACGACCGCCCGGCCTCATGCAGCCGATCAACAGCCAGACTCCTTGGCAGATCGCGGCATGTGACGTCATGGGACCGTACCCCACAACTCCTAGCAGAAACCGGTTCCTGCTTGTGGTCACGGATCACTTCAGTAAGTGGGTAGAACTGTTCCCCCTTAGGAAGCTGACCGCTAAAGTGATCATGGACAAGTTGATGGAGGTTTTCACCAGGTTTGGTTTCCCCGAGCAGCTGATTACGGACAACGCGTCTTATTTCACTGCGAAGGTGTTCGTGGACTCGTGCGCCGCGCTCGGCATTAAGCACAAGAAAACGACCACCTACCATGCTCAGTCGAACCCCACGGAACGAGTCAATCGCAACATCAAGCACATGCTTGTTGCGTTCTCTGAAAGGCACAAGGACTGGGATACCTACCTTTCAGAGATCGGGTTTGCATTGCGATCGACTGTGAACCGTTCGACTGGGTATGCGCCTTCTTCTCTAAACCTGGGGAGAGAGCTGCCGAATCCGATGGAGAGGGTTCTCTCGGATCGCAGCGGAGTGCCCGTCGCGGCATCAGCACGCGCTGAGTATGCGATACAGCTACGTGGTAAGATGGCAGAAGCTTTACGTAAAGCACGCCGTAATCTTGGCACGGCTAGGGCACAGCAGAAGGCGCAGTACGACCGCTCACATCGGAATGTCCACTACGAAGTGGGCGATCTGGTGCTTCGACGCCAGCACGTTCTCAGCGATGCTAGTAAACAGTTCGCAGCGTCGCTGGCGCCGAAATGGGCGGGGCCGTACCGAGTGCGAGAGAAGGTTTCCTCGCTTGTTTACCGGCTTGCAAACATGAAAGGCAAGCCGAGCGGCGGACCGGTGCACGTATGTGACTTGAAGCGCTACGTGTCACGGGAGGAGTATGGGAACGCTAATCAGCACCCCTCCAAGCCGCTGGCGGCGGGTGACAGCGCTCAGGACCAAACCGAGCGCCCACAGCCGCAACCGCGTTGCGACTTACGTAACAGGCGGAGACCCTGCACACCCGGCCGCGTTTGAAATGTTCTACGCGGAGGTAACCCCTTCTGTATCGACTTTACGAACAGATGGAGCAGGGCAACCGTAAGAGGCGATGACGGAGCGAGAGGAGATTGACCGCTCTCACCCACCAGCAGCGTCGCCGCAGCCGCAAAACCGCCGGCAAAGAACAGCACCAACGAAGCACGAGAGTCTCGCCAGCAGGAAACGCCGCCGCTGCCCCGCCACATCATCACGGCGACGCCCGGTCCCCGCGCATCCCACCAGCGTGGACCAGCCGCCTGTGCAGCCTCTAACCTGCATGCTGCGGCCACCACAACGTGTCCACCTGGACAAGCAAGGAAAAAGCGAGTCCCGCCGGATCGGAGGAGCCGTGGCCCAACGAGGCAGCCCGGGTCATGATGCCGAAGGCGGCCCGGGATCAGGGCTTCACAAACTGGCTCCTCCAGGTCGCCACCAACAACCGGAGTGGCGGGGCTCACAAAGGGGCGACCCGAACCACAGGGCTGCCGAAGCCAGCCGCGGAAATGGCGGCAATACCGGAGCCAGCCGCGACAACGGCGCCAGAGGCAAGATCGGAGCCAGGTGCCACAACGGCGACAACAATGGCAAGAGCAGCGTCAGCAACGGCGGCAGGGGATACAGCGGAAGCGGCGACGACGGACGACGGTGCCGGCGGTGGCTACGGAGGCTGCGGCGATGCAGGTGGGGCTCCTGGCAACGCCCACGACAGAGCCGACGGAAGCTCAGGAGGACATGGCTTGGGACACCTCCTGCTTTCTCCTCCTCGAGGACGAAGTAAGGTTTACTCGTCGTGCTGTCTCTGTCGTTGGAGGGCCTTCTTAAGGGGAGGAGGATGTGGGGAAGCATGCGCACCCATTTCCTTCCCTTAACGTTGGCGCGAGCGCTCAGCGGCGACGGAAGCGGAAGGGCTGCGCTGGTAGGTGACGGATACGTCCCGGCCAGGGTGTCGGAACGAAATGTTTTTCGTTCCGGTTTTCGTTTCGTTCCGCAGAAAAATGTTCCGTTCCGTTTTCGTTCCGGAACGAAAATTAAACGTTCCGTAACGGTTCATAACGTTATTTTTTTCAATAATATATTATTGAAAAAAATAACGTTTTGTTCGTTCTTATAAGAACGAACAAAATACTTAATATTAAAAGTACCTTTTAAAAACAGCAAAAGTTACTGAACTAATACATAAAAATGCGATAATAATTGTTGGGATTTTACGTCCCAAAGCCACGGTGTGACTATGAGGGAAGTCGCAAAAAGTTTCGAAGCAAGGACACAACAAAACTTGGTATTCATTTTTCCTCAAGTTTGAATCCCGAATTTACGTCAAAGGGGGCACACGATTTCAGAAGCAGCAGGTCATCAAGTGTACTCGCCGATAAGCGAGACAGCTGCTCTGACAAAACGAAAGTGAGCGCCGAAAATGCCCTCTCAACGCTGTCTTGTGTGGCTGGCACACCAAGGGCCACTTGCGCTAACATGTACAGCTCCGGTTGCCGCTCTTTGCGCTCGTCCCAAAATTTCAACACATAAGCGACGACAACGCCCTCTCCACGACGGCCTGTGTGAGAGGCACGTGAAACTCCGTTTGAATTTAATACAAACAGCTATGGTTGCCACTTTCTTGGTTTCCTGCATTATTTCAACGCATCTTTCCTTTGAAACACCTGCCCGAGATGCGGGCTGACGTTGAACCCTGAGTTATGCATCATTGCTCACGTTGCATGACCTCGGTTGTTCCGGATCGTAAAGTCTTCCCGTGAACCGAAAAACGATAAAAAATATTTCGTTTTTGCTCCGGAACGAAATAATAAATAACGTTCCGGTTGCGTTTTCGTTCCGGTCAAAAATATCGTTTTTTTCGTTTTTCGTTTTCGTTTTTCGTTCCGTTCCGACACTCTGGTCCCGGCCGTCCTTTCCGTCCCGTTCTGCCTTTTGAATGCCGCGCGCCAGCCCGAGATGTCCTCGCGGGGTCAGCTGACTGTCTCTCTGCGAGGGGGAACTACCGCCCTCGCAGAACAGACGGACGGTATAAAAGGAGCACTGGTCAGTGCGCCCACTCTCTCTTGTGCCAGCGGTGACCCCTTGAACCGACTTGACCCCGCGAGACCGACCAAGGAGTAAGCCTACCCTTTCTTTACTTTTTACATATAGAGCGGAATATCCCTCTACGTAGCGAAGTGTACGCGGTATTGCTCGTACAGCAATAAAGTGTCGTTTACTTTGCTTGGCCAGTTGCCTTATTCGCCCGAACCCGCCGTAGCTGTGAGCATCACGCTACGGGAAGGGGACGTACACGTGCACGGAACGACTGCGTACGGCTGGAGCCGGAGTTAATCTTCAGAATCAGCCGTGCATAGTGCGTTGTAAACCCTTCAAACGATTAGGGTCCTCTGGGATACGGGTAGTAACACCGCAATTATCCGGAGAGGCCTGGTTCCTGATAGACATTTGACTGGAAAAAGTAGCAGGGTCCTGCTCATTGATAGCTCTGCTATAGAAGCCAAGGTGTACGTAGATACCCCTTACTTCACTGGCGACATAACAGCGTTATGTATGGACAAGCCACTGTACGACTTGGTGCTCGGCAACTTACCAGGTGTCAGAAGCCCCGATGAACCAGATATGAATTGGAGACGGCCTGCAGTCGACCCCACGGAAAATACGACATCCGACTACAGTGTCCAAGTTGTGAAGCACCCTCAGTATGTTTCCACCACGGTTAAGCCAGCAGAGAGGGGAGTAACTCCACTGCGCGTACCGAAAATAAAGTGGTGCAACGTCACGAAAGATCAGTTGGCTGAGGAGCAACAGAAGGACAAAACGCTGAAATCATTGTTTACCGAAGTAGGTAGAGATTTCAAGTCGCCGAAAGGCCGCTCATACTCTTTTGTCGAAAGAGGTGGATTGCTCTACAGGCGATACTGCCTTAATAACTGGCAGGAACTTCAACCAGCTCATTGTGCCGAAGGCATTCAGGAGAAACATCCTGGAAGTCGCACATGAAAGTCTGATGGCTGGACATCAAGGCATTTGGCGAACCACTGATAGGATCTTGGGAGACTTTTATTGGCCTGATATGCATGGCAACATAAAAAGATTCATCAAGTTGTGTGATCAGTGTCAACGGACAACACCCAAAGGCAAAGTTGGGGTTGCGCCTTTGGGCAACATGCCTGTTATAAAGGCCCCGTTTGAGCGTGTTGCGGTCGATTTGATCGGCCCTTTCTCACCGAAATCAGCACATGGCAACCATTATATTCTAACCCTGATTGACTTTGCCACCATATATGCCGATGCCATTGCTCTCCCCGCAATTGCTGCTGTGCATGTAGCGGAAGGCATGATAGAAATTTTTTCGCAAATTGGGCTACCAAAGGAGATCGTAACTAATCAAGGAACAAGCTTCACAGCGGAGCTCATGGAAGAGGTAGGCCGTCTTCTCGACATCAAGTTCCCTACGAACGACCCCATACCATGCCATGGCAAATGGGCTCGTAGAAAAGTTCAGTGGAACTCTGAAGAGTATGCTGAAGAGGATGTGCCAGGAAAGACCACGGTCCTGGGACCGGTACCTGGCCCCACTCCTTTTTGCTTACCGGGAAGTGCCTCAAGCGAGCCTAGGCTTCTCACCTTTTCAGCTTGTTTATGGATGCCATGTGCGAGGACCATTGACAGTGCTGAAAGATCTATGGACTAACGAAGACATCCACGACGAAACTCGCAACACCTACACATATCTCGTCGACCTTCGAAACCGCCTTAAGGAGACTTGCAAACTCGCTCATGAAGAGCTGGAGAGGGCACGTGCAAAACAAAAATCGTACTACGACCGGAGAAGCCGCCCTCGAAAGCTAAACATCGGCGATAAAGTGCTACTTCTATTGCTGACAGAGACTAACAAATTATTGATGCAATGGAAAGGCACTTATGAAATAGTTGAACAGAAGAATGAGGTCGATTATGTCTTAAGCATAAGTGGAAAGAAGAAAATCTTCCACATTAGCATGCTGAAGAAGTATGAGGAATGCGAACCTTTCCCTGCGCATCAGGTGTTGGCCATAACCGAAGTCAGCCGAGGTACAGCCGATGAGAGCGAGGAAAAACCAAGCAAAGAACTACACGAGATTCTGCTCATGAACCTATTTCGCACACAGACAGTGATTGACATCAAGTTTTCCGGGAATTTGAGTGCTGAAGAACGTTCAAAGTTTCTCGGCTTGTTTAAAGAGGTTGAGGTCGTCCTGTCTAACATCCCGGGAAAGATTGAACTCCTTGAGTGTGTACTACACTTCACTTCTGATAAGAGTATTCTTTTCCAGTGTCTTAACTCAAAGGCTTGGATGATGTACGAGCGGATTATCTGAGCCACGTGTAACACTGATGCGCTGTGCTGTCGTATAGTGGACTTCTCGAGTTTTTTTTTTTACATGCTCTCTTCGTCCAAGTATTGCGTTTTGGAACGATTGTGTAGACACACCAATGGACCTTTAGTGCATCTGGTGGAAGTTGTTGACATTTGTTTTCTGCATCTTCTACCTCTCGCGAAAAGTTGTAAAGAACTTTCTTAAAAGGGGGGATGTCGTGATAGAGGCGCGAAATACAAACATTTCAGTGTTCGCCGTGCGGCGACGAGGACGAAGAAGTGTGCGCGTGTTGTGCGTGGTGTGCAGTGGTTCGTTTTGCGCGCCATTCAAGCCAGCTGATTCTCGCTGGACGTCCGGTTCAGAGAATCTTCTAGCAACCGCCACGGCATATTGCGACGCCAAAGACCTGCGTTCCTGCTGGGCAACGGGTCCAGGGAGCCAGGCGAGCTGAGCAACCGCTGAAGAAGACCTCAAGGGCCTGTGTTCCATGCTGGGCGACGGGTCCAGGGAGCCAGACAAGGTGGCGGTGCTCTCGGCTACTGCGGCGACAGCCTGGCTACTGGGGCGACAGCCTGGCTACTGGGGCGGTCATTTCCAGCCACCGGTGTCGTCGAACCCAGTAGCTGGAGGTGCTATGTAACTACCGCGGCCTACCGGCTGCCGTGGCGGCCGAAACAGGCGCTGCGGCCAACAGTCCCGTGGGTGGTCTCACATCGCCAGCATTCTACCGGCCACTTCGTCGTCGCAACCGACACTTGCTGGAAGCCTGGAAGCGTCATCGACGACATGCAGGAAATACGGCGAGACATTCTTTCGTTGTCCAGGACGTAATATAGGAGTAGCCGTAGGACTGCGTAGATACAGTCAGTGCATGCCTGTACATAGGATTTTTGTAATATAGTTTGTGTGTACGTGTGTTCTTGAAAGCGGTGCTTTCCTTGGTGAGGAGGTCCTGGGCCGAAACCTGGAGCAATTTCATGACAACTGTGTACTGCCATGTTGTGATGGGGAATGGAGCTGTGCGATTGTTCGAGACTGAATCAACTCTTTGTTTGATCAACTTGCACAGAAAAAAGGAAAAGCTTGTAGCACATAAAACACAACAATAGTGATGAGGGTAGACAAGTTGTTTACTGGCTTAACCTCTATACTGTCAGTGCCCACTAGAAAGGCACAACTGTGGGCTGCTGCTGTTGGGGCAAGCGCAGAACACTACAACCTAAAAAGGCCACACTTGACTCAAGTTGTGCTTTTCTACATTGGATGCTGTACATATATATATGCCACCACTCTGAACAAGAACTGATTCTTCAAAATTAACGTTGTGGGGGTTGTTCTTATACTAACTAACTGGCGGAATCGCTGCTAGCAACCCCATGCCGTGGGTTCGAGCACTCGACGAGCAGAGAATGTGGCAGTGGCGTCCGCGCTTGCTCATCTCAGCGGTTCCGCGCTCCCTCATCTCAGTGGCGTCCACGCTCGCTCGTCTCAGATGGGCTGCGGGTCTGCCCGCGGCCCATCTCGAGACGGGGCAGCACGAACCATCGCATGCAGTGAAGGAGGAGAACATCGGGTGCAACTCTCCCAGCATAGCAATTTAATAAACACGTTAAATGAAACAAACAAAACAAGGCCGAATTTAAAGCCTAATAAAATATAAACGAAGGTTAACAATAACGATAAACAACACGCAAGCAAAACACGAACGCAAACAAAGGACAGTAACAATGAACACGAACACACAATACACACAAAGACCATGCAGGGAAGGAACCGCCTAACCCTTGGCCAGCGCACCTGCGACCGCGCGCCCCCAGAAAAAGAAATAGAAGGAAAAGAACATACATAAATGGGCGACGATCACAGGCCACTGCCGCGGGTCGCTGGGGTTTGGAACGACGCGCGGTCCAGACGACGAGGCCTCGTCATCCGGAGGGTCACAAAAGCACGTACGCACCGCCTCGAGTCCCAGCGAGTTCTCCTCGAGCATCTCCCAAACCCGAATGCGCGAACATGCCAGAAATTACTAGCTGCCCAATGGCAGACTAGTTAAAACCACGTGGGCCAAGCGGGCGGCCCTCCACAGTGATGAGCCGCTGCCCCGTCGACCTGGGAGAGGGGGGGATGGATGCAAGGACATTCCGAACAAAACATGGCGTCGTGCGGGGCGTGCAGCGGCCTGGTAACTCCATCAATTAGTATGGTTTAAACCAATGAATTGCAAAAACAATTCCAGAACCTTAGGCTAGCTTGTAGGGGTTGTTCTACTCACTACTACTACTACTGCTAGCTGCGGCATCGCCGCTAGCAACCCCGTGCCATGGATTCAAGCACTCGACGAGCAGAGAATGTGGTAGTTGCATCCGCGCTCGCTCATCTCAGCCATGCATCGCCGCATTGCCGTGCGCGTCAGCCCGCGGCCCGTCCCGAGGCGGGACAGCACGAACCGTCGTACGCGGCGAAAGAGGAGAACATTAGGCGTCACTGTCCATGCATGGTAGTTTAATCAACACGTTAAATGAAACAAATAATGCAAGGCCAAATAAAGATCGAATTAAATATAAAGAATAACAACGATGAACAACATGCAAACACGGTAACACAACAAAGGACAATAACACTGAACAACATGCGAACACACAATAACACACAAAAACCATGCAAGGAAGGAACCGCCTAATCCCCGGCCAGTGTACCTGCGACCGCGCACCCCTAGAAAAGGAAAACAGGCGGAAAAGAACATATAGAGGTGAGTGTCGGTCGCAGGTCGCCGCCATGGTCGTTGGGGCTCGCAAAGGCGCGCCATCCGACTGATGGCCTGGTCGGCCGGAGGGCCCCAAAAGTACGTGCGCACCCCCTTGAGTCCCAGCGAGTTCTCTCAAGCATCGCCAAAACCCGAATGCGCGAAGATTCTAGAAATTACTCGCTGTCCAATGGCAGCCTAGTTAAAAACCACATGGGGCAAAGCGGGCGCCGCCCCGTCCAGCTGGGAGAGGGGGATGCGGAGACATTACGTGCGAAACATGGCGTCGCGCTGGACCCGGTCCCCACAAGCTCTATTTGTGCAACTGCTGTGGGAGTACATTTGAATATATATTTCCAATGTCTACCAAGCGTACTACATGACATTGCACAAAGACAACGCAAACAACCTCTTGCATTTGGTTATTATTTAAAGTGCGAGAAATCTCTTTGACAAAAAGTAACAATCTGACTACTGTCATGTGCGTCGGAATTTGGTTCACCAACTTTCAAAGACACGCTTTCTTGAAATTATTGACCGAACAACTCGTGGCATCTCCATCACGCGTTTTATCAATGTCGTAGCATTCTGGATGTAACCTGCAGCTAGGTTTTTGTTCTGTCGCATGTTCCACTGTTTTGTAGCCTAAACCAGCAAAATCATCCGAACTCCTCATTTCACATTAAGTTGCTCAATGAAACCATGATCCAAGGCACTGCACTTACGAACAAACAAAGACTAGCAGTCGCTTCATTCAACGCTAACTAGAACACCTTGCAGAGCATCTACAATGTCCACATAATTGTTAAGATTGTAAAGGGCGTTTATTGAAGGCTGGCGTCAGACCCGACCAGTAGCTTGTCCAACGGCTGAAAGCACGAGCCCCGAGAGCGAGCGGCGAGCACGAGCAGTGCGCGTTAGATCCAGACCCACTAGATCACGCCGGAGAGCCTACCCCACTATAGGGTTGGTTACTTTTCGCTACAATTACCCCCGGAATGCAAAGGGAGCCGTCCGGCGACCTAGCAGTTCGTTACTATGAGTGGATCATAGTACGGCTTGAGGCGCTCGACGTTGACAATGTCGCGTCCACAACGGCGCATGTCCGAAGACGGGTCGACGGGTTCAATCACGTAGTTGACAGGTGATGCGCGTTCAACAACTCGATAGGGGCCTTCATACTTTGGTAGTAACTTTGAGGAGAGGCCAGGCGCAGCGGTAGGAATGGAGAGCCACACCAGCGCTCCGCCTCGAGTCGCATCACCCGTTGCCAGCCGGTCCAGCCGCCCTTATTACGACCCACCTCCGCCTATGTCACCTCCTTTGCGAGCTGCTCCGTCTACCCGCCGGTCACCGTCTCCACGACGCCGCTCCTTGTCACCTATGCAGCCACGTGTGGTCGCCCGTGACCAGGAAAACTAGTCGTCGCAGTCCATGAGGCAAGGGCTGCGACGCTATCGAACTGTGAAAGCCCTCAGCGCAGCCCATCGAACGTAATAGACGTGTTTGTCGACGGTGTTCGTGCATCAGCCCTTGTAGACACTGGAGCCGCCGTATCAGTCATGGACTCAAGACTTAGCCGTTTACTACGAAAAGTGACGACGCCACTTTCTGGGCTCTCCCTCCGTACAGCTAGCGCCCAAACTGTTCGCCCTACAGCAGTATGTACAGCCCGCGTCGTCATTCAGGACATTCTGTACGCTATCAAATTCATCATAATTTCTCCATGCTCTCACGACATCATCCTGGGATGGGATTTTCTTTCGCGCCACGACGCCATCATTCATTGCGCACCTGCCGAGCTAGAACTCTCGCCGTTTTCAGACTTGACGCCGGCAAGTGAACCATCGGCTTCGTACAAGCTACTTGTCCGAGACGACACCAGAGTGCCTCCTAACTCGACAACGGCTGTGTCGGTCTACTGCGCCGATCTCGCCGACACCGTTGCACTCTTTTCGCCATCTGAGCGCGTCTCCACTAGGAAAGGCTTGCTGGTGCCTTTTGCGATCGTGCAGCTCAGTCAGGGCAACGCCGCTATTTTTGTAACCAGCCCATCCCCGTACATAGTTGTGCTGATACGAGAGGAATCTCTCGGCAGAGTGGAACCCCTGGAAGACACACAAGTTATTGACGCGCCCGACGACATGGACAGTACCAGTTCGAGCACGGGCAGTGCACGTTAGATCCAGACCCACTAGATCACGCCGGAGAGCCTACCCCACTATAGGGTTGGTTACTTTTCGCTACAAGATAAATAACTGTAGTTATCTGGGAAATGTCATTCATAGTTTGGGCACAGCCTCCTTCACTGAGTCTGCACCAAGACTCTATGGTGCCCAGGTGGCTGAACTTTTTCTCGAAGCCTCATACGAAGCTAGTAGCCTCGACATCTAGCCCCCATGTCGCACGATGCCAAGGCATCAGATAACTACCTCACGCTGAAGTCAAATTGTCAATTTGAGCTTGACCTGACACACTGCAATGGCTAATGTCACTATAAGCCAGCCAAGCTACCATCCTTAGCCTCCCGTAACAAAGTACCATCTAATGCACCAGTATACGTAGCATTTCTGAAGCTATCGTGCCTGATTCCTGATCACTCAACCAAACAACATGCCGAGACTTCAGCGATGTCATCTCCACGCTCGCACACAACACCTCCAGACCACAAAGCCCTCAACACAATGCCAATGCCTTAAAAGTGCTCTCAACAGCACCATTTCTTTCTTATCTTAGCTTGTGTCTTTGCCGCTTTTCCAACCGATTAATAATTCTTGAAGAGGCACGTTCCGCACTATGTTAACGCTAGTCTGTCCCGATCCTTTCGCCAGCCATGGCACACAGACAAGGTGAGGCTCTGAGGTGTTAAGACAGAGCTAAGTCCTGTGCTGGGGACGCCAGATTGTAATGATTACAGGGGGCTGTCTGTCACATCTTTGTCCTCGTCCACTTCACTCATCACACCATCTATGTTTGTATTTTGAAGAGCAGTATTTGTGCATGTTTCTGTAGCTCCCTGTGTAGGGAGAATATATTTATTTTGCTTTGATTGCCCTTGACTCTGACTCAGTCTTTGAACTACTGCTGGCATTTCGTTAGTGCACCAAAGGGACCTAAAGCTTCTGTCCAAGCTTTCGTGGGGTCATTTTCGGGGAACTGGTGGGTTGGTTCTTGGAACCTTTGTGGTGATAGCCTTCCATGTCTCATAGCCCGGGAATTGGCGACATTCTCACTAAATGGGCAAAATGTGTGCATTCACTAGGTGAACTGCTTATGAGACGCTTCTGCAAAAGCTCTGTAAAATTAAAGAAAAAAAAAATTCACAGCATATCCACGGAGTGAATGATGGTGAGTGGGCGAAGCTCCGGAGGTTCATCGTAGATCGTGCCGAGTTTCGGGTTAATTTAGTTAACGCGCACGCTACAAATCCTTATGGTTAAACTACGCACAAGTGAAATCTCCCACCGGCACTTCATTGCAAGTAAAGATCCAGTGCCTATATATATATATATTGGTGGCCGGTGAACGGTTCTTCAGCACGAGCAATCGGTATTTTTCAGTCAAGAAACTCACTAGAAGACGCTGCCTGCGTCAAGCTTGTCTCTTGTGGGTGAGGGTGCGTTCTCCTTCTTTGCGAGCTGGTAGCGCATACATCGAAGTAGTAGCGCGTTCCTAGTAGGGGGGGTAAAGCGCTACAACGGACGGACAGACCCAAACCTTAAGGAGCTTCGCCCCTAAAATGAAAAGAGATAGAGAAGAGAAACACAAGAAAGAACTGACAAAGATAGAAATGGCGTAAAATGCCCTTTGTAATCTAAAGAAAGCACTCAGTTCAGTTAGTAACCATGGCTGTGAGATTTTTTTTTTTTTTCGTGAGATTTATTTGAAGGTGCTGGTGCACCAAAGGGACGTAAAACTTAATTGTTCATGCTTTTGTGAGGTTATTTTTGGGGAATCAATATGTCAGTTCTTGGAATCTTTCTCGTTCATTGCCTCCTGTGTCTTGCAGCTGAGGATCGGTGACAGGCCCAGCAATATTTTTGGGGACATGACTCATTAGTGAAGCTTCCTGCAGGTCACAGCAGCCGCAAGTGTGCAGAGATCTCACATGGCAAGCGACACCACATGACGTTGTGCAGCAGTAGGTGAAACTAAGTCACCTGCACGAGAATTCTTTCCAAGTATGCTTACCAGGTGCTTTTCTCTGCACATGGGTTCTCCTTGCAGTGACATTTTTATGCTTTGAAAGCTGAATGTAAAATCGTAAAAGGAAGTGAAATGGCTTCGTGTCGATATTCTTGGAGCAGAAGCCCACACCTCCAGTGAAGTCAGATTTGAACATTATCTGCGCTTACTACAGTCGAACCTCGTTAATTCGAACTCCGTGGGGATAGGAAATCTGTTTGAATTAACCGGAGCTCAAACTAGCGAGGGTCCCTTTGGTTGGCGGTACTAGCGCTATTGACTGTGACTCCCGTGCTGCCACCACCGGTTTCGTCTTGCAGCGTGTTTGCAGGCCAGCGGAGATGCCACTGTGCATATGCGGCATAGCTCAGTGGCACGAACGCAACGGCTTCGCTTGCCCGGTGGCCCGTAGCCGCTGAGCTACCGTATTTGCTCGTGTAATTGGAGCACTTCTTTTTCGTGATTTTAGAGCTCTGAAAAGGATGTGCACAAATTACGCAACACATTCGAAATAATTTATTTATTTATTTATTTATTCAAGTACATCACAGGTTCCCATTTGGAACATTATGTGAGGGGGGTAATACATCATTATTCAAACAGCACAGATCGTAAGTTAGTGAATTCAGAAACTGGTCAGTTGTACAAAGTGAATACTAAATACAGATCTTTCAATACACTGAACATATTAGTAGTAATATGGCTGAAAGCGACAGGCGAAATGCGCAATAAAAGAGACTCGCCCATACGGATTTAACAAGAGCGAGCATCCTTCGCACAAGCCGAAAGTCGGGGGCTGTGCGAAAAAAAAAAAAAAACATTAAAAAAAGCTATGGAAACAAAATGTGTAGTTCTTTTTTGAACGCTTCAGGGTCGTGTAGGCCAACAGTTTTATCCGGAAGATTGTTCCAATATTCTATGGCACGAGGTAACGCCGATGAATTGAAAGCCTTTGTTCGACCGAACAGGCGTTCCAAGCTTCGATGATTGTGAAGACGACGAGATATATGATGCGCATGGATAAGCGGTAGTGTAGATGGGTGTTGACTGCAGATTACCTTATGAAGGAGACTGATAAGTGCGATGTTCCTTCGAGACTCCAACGATGGAAGTGATAGCTTCGATTTGATATCAGACACACTTGATGCGCGCCTGTAATCACCGACGATGAAGCGAGCTGCACGATTTTGTATGGATTCGAGTGAATGAATCAGGTATGCTTGGTGAGGGGACCATATAGAAGATGCAAATTCCAGCTGTGGACGGACAGATGATAAGTAGGCTAGTTTTCGAGTCGCTGACGGAGCATTCTGAAGATTTCGTTTTAGGTATCCAAGTGTACGCGAGGCCCTTGTAGTTATTTTTTCGATATGGTTGGACCAAGATAAGTCTGGTGTCAGATGAATACCTAAGTATTTGTACATATAGATGTCTGGCTTACAGAATTATTGCTAAGCGAATAGTCAAATGCCGAGTTGGTACGTTTACGACTGAAAGTAAGTAACTTGCATTTGTCCGTGTTCAGGGTCATTTGCCAAGATGAACACCAGTTGCTGATTCTATCAAGATCCTGCTGTAAGGTAATGTGGTCAGTACTAGAGGAAATCTTACGATAAACCACACAGTCGTCCGCGAATAACCTGATGTTGGATGCGATTCCGTCGGGGAGGTCATTGATGAAAATTAAAAACAATAAAGGACCTAAAACGCTTCCCTGTGGGACTCCAGATGTGACGTCACTTAACTCGGAGGAATGGTTGCCTACGACTGTGAATTGCTTGCGAGATGATAAGAAATTTCGAATCCACGATGTTGTTAACGAATCAAGATGTAAAGAGGAGAGTTTAGCTATGAGGCGGGTATGGGCTACGCGATCAAAGGCTTTGGAAAAGTCGATGAATATACAATCTGTCTGGAAGCCATCGTCCATATTCTGGTGTAGTTCATGGGTGAATTCGATGAGCTGTGTTTCACATGACAGTCCTTTCCTGAATCCGTGCTGATTCGCAAAAAAGAAGTCATTTTTTTCTAAAAATTGAGCGGAGTTGGAAGCGATGATGTGTTCGAGCATTTTGCATGGTATACTTGTTAGTGATATGAGTCTGTAGTTAGTGACAGATCGTTTATCACCGGTTTTGAAGACGGGAATAATTTTTCCCACCTTCCAATCATCTGGGATCTCACCCGTTGATAGAGATTGTTCAAATATGTAGGACAAGATAGTGCTAGAAATGCTGACGGTGTTTTTCATGATTTTGGAGTTTATGCCGTCTATGCCGGAACTACTCGATAATTTAAGTTTATTGATCAACGCTGATATACCTTGGGAGGTAATGACTATTGGTGCCATGTACTGATAGCCTACGTCAGAAGGCAGCGGCATATTGGAGTGGTCTTCTTTTGTAAATACAGCCGTGAAGTAATTATTCAGCATACCTGAGCAGTCTTCCTGCGCAACAGGATTCCCACTACTGTCCAATAACGCTATTTCATCATGGGTATTCGGAGGAGCGATCATTTGCCAAAATTTTCTGGGGTTGAGGGAGGGAAGATCGTGTGAATAAAATTGTTTTTTAGCGACACGAATGGCGTTGCAGTAATCCCTTTCCAATTCCCTGTGTTTTTTCCGGGATGCGTCAGTGCCAGTGCTCTTGGCAATCTTGAAAAGGCGCTTCTTTTTGTTCTTGAGCCTTAGAAGGGACCTGTGGAACCAAGGTTTTGATATGTTTACACGCAACTTTATGCGTATAATGTAACGCGCGCGGTATATGGTAACTCTTTTGGATACGATCTCACGTAGCACCACAAAACGCTAGTGTAAGTGGCGGCTCCAGGGACAGTTTTCGCAGTCTCTTCGTGTTGGAGTGCAGCACGTAGAAAGGTCTGTTATCACATCCCTCTCATATCACCTGAGATGGGCTGGGCTCGTCTGATCTCTACTTCAGCCGTTTTCGTCGCCCCCACTCGCGTGCTTTTGTTCTAGCAATCATACTTTGGGCTCCGGGGGCTTCCAGAAAAAAAGAATCGGGAAAAGGGACATCGTACATGCAGACCCTTTTGCGTATGACTCCGCTCGCCTGCACGGCTGTCCAAAGTCTGTCTGTGTGTGCACGCGGGGCAAGCTGGCTCAGGCGGGACAGGGAGCGCAAAATATGCAAGGAAACTTTTTTTTTTAAGCTGGCTAAATGTAAGGGGGGCGCAAATTATGCGGGTAAATATGGTATACCTTGTTTCCTCACGCACGTTACAGAAGAAGGATGGCGCCGGGCACCTTTGCAAGTGCGCAAGGCATGATTTCTGCCAGCTGATGGTGCCTTCCACTGCTCGCGGTGGGTACGGATTTGCGACGCTACGGCGGTTGACGCATCAATCTTTGGCGATTGGCTTGGGATTTCACAAAATGTAGTCTTAGCGGACGGCAGTCTTGTTTGAATTAACCGTGGCGCATGTTTCAGGTCCGAATTAAAGAGAGTTTTTCCCCATTCAAATACATGTAACTTTGCCGGGACCAACGGGGCAGTTCTAATTATCCGTTGGTTCGAATTATGCAACTTCGAATTAACGAGGTTCGACTAGTTTGTGAAAACACCTTTTCTTTCTTTCCCCCCAGATGTTGTTCACCTGACCTGCTCCAGTGTTGCAGAAACTGCCGAGCAAGATTTGGAGCCTGCTGTGAAAATGCTTTTTGACACATCACCTGAAGGTATAGGATTTAGGTTGATTACAATTTTTCCGGGTCCAGCACTGCTCTTGAAGGTTCCATGTTACAGCTTCTCGTGGCCCTTTGCGTTCATCATCATCATCATTTATTTGACCCTTAAGGGCCCCATAGGGGCATTACATAAGGGGGGAGAACATTTTGCTAAATAACAAAGTGGTAC
The DNA here is from genome assembly GCA_013339685.2 of Hyalomma asiaticum. Taxonomy (NCBI): domain Eukaryota; kingdom Metazoa; phylum Arthropoda; class Arachnida; order Ixodida; family Ixodidae; genus Hyalomma; species Hyalomma asiaticum. The sequence goes on from CM023483.1 coordinate 43,516,982, forward strand.
AAATACACCGGCAATGCTTTTGCTGGATGCGAGAACAGACATAAAATGTAGTTATACAATTATATATGTAAAGAAAATTAAAAAAAATAAAAAAAGAAAATGTGCTCACAAAGTACACAAAATACACGAAATACAGTGACGGTGGTAGAGTTTTAATGGTCTTCCAAGTTTAAGTGAGCTGTTAGTAGCTGTTTGAATGCGCACGAGTCACGCTCCGAGACGATGGATTCCGGTAAGTTATTCCATTCCTTGATGGCAACAGAAAGAAATGACTTGTTGAATGCAACGGTCCTACCGAAAGGACGTTGAAGGCTTCGCGAATTAAATAGCCGGCGAGAGTAGCGGGCGGGAGGAAGTAGGAGAGAGCCATGCAAGTGAGGAAAAGAATAATATATTTTATGAAATAAACAAAGTCGAGAAAACCTACGTCTGTCAGCTAGATTCTCCAAGTTTAAGGACTCCTTAATAAAAGTGATGCTTGATGAGTGATCGTAGTTGGACGTGATAAACCGGGCAGCCCTATTCTGAACTGATTCCAACAGAGTAATCAGATAGGTTTGGTGAAGGCTCCAAATGGAGGACGCGTATTCAAGCTTCGTGCGAACGAAGGTTACGTACGCAATTTTACGGACTGTAGGAGGTGATAGGCATAAAGTTCTTCGGATGTATCCAAGCTTTTTTGATGCGTCAGCGACTAAGTGTGTGATGTGATCCGACCATGTGAGAGTGTTAGAAATAAGCATGCCAAGGTATCGGTAGTTGTCGACATATGCCAAGTTCGTTGAGTTTAAATTTTAGACGTATTCCGAGTTCGACTGCTTGCGAGATACGCGCATGACTTTGCATTTGGAAACATTGGTCTGCATCAACCATATTGAACACCAGTTTTCAACTAAAGATAGGTTGTTTTATAGAATTTCGTGATCATCAGGGGTGGTTATTCGGCGATAAAGGACGCAATCGTCCGCAAATAATCGAATGGATGATGAAATTCCTGATGGTAGGTCGTTCACATATATAAGGAAGAGTAAGGGGCCGAGCACTGACCCCTGAGGGACACCGGATCTAACGGGAGCAGCAGCGGACGGAAGACCGGCAGTGTCGGTGAACTGAGATCGATGTGCTAGGAAGCATCGGATCCACGACAGGGTTAGAGGGTCCAAGTTCAGACAACAGAGTTTGTTTATGAGTCGTTGATGGGCAACACGATCGAAGGCTTTAGAGAAGTCAATGTATATGACGTCAGTTTGAAATAGAGAATCTAAGTTTCGTTGGAGGTCGGTAGTGAATTCGAAAAGCTGAGTTTCTCAAGATAAACCAGGTCGGAAGCCGTGTTGATTTTTGAAGAAGAACCCGTTGTTATCGAGGTGGTGGGCAACTTGTGAATAAATAATGTGCTCGAGGATTTTGCAGGCGATGCATGTCAGCGAAATAGGACGATAATTAGATGGGTTTGAACGGTCACCTGATTTAAACACTGGGGTTACCTTGGCTATCCTCCAGTCCGCAGGTATAGTTCCTTCGGAAAGGGACTGAGAGAATATGATTTGCAGAATGTGGCTAGTAATAGCTCCAGTAGATTTCAGTATCTTTGCCGGTATGTTATCGGGACCAGGAGCACTCGATGTTTTCAGTAGGTTTATAATTTTTAGGATACCATCAGCATTTATGGTGATGGGTGGCATCTGGGGAAGGTCATACCTGGAGGCAGAGGGGATATTGCCTGGCGGCTCATTAGTGAAGACCGAGGAAAAGTAAGAATTCATCAAGTCGGAGCGCTGCTGAGCTGGTACCCGTGAGCCATCAGGATTGCGCAGTGAAATGTTGTGAGATAAATTGTTGGGGTTATATGATTGGAAACTTTTTAATTTCATCGCTCCATCTAACCTTTTGCCTACCTCTGTTGCGTTTTCCCTCTCGTGGTATCCATTCCGTCGCTCTTACTGTCCACCTATTATCCTTCCTCCTCATGACATGTCCTGCCAAGGTCCACTTCTTTTAATTGATAAGATAATATCGGCTACTCCTGTCTGTTCTCTGATCCATTCCGCTCGTTTTTTATCTCTTCGCGTTACCCCTATCATTTTTCTTTCCATTGCACGTTGCGTGCTCCTTAGTTTCATCTCTAGTTTTTTCGTTATTCTCCATGTTTCTGCACCGTACGTTAGTACTGGGAGAATGCAGTGATTGTATACTTTTCGCTTTAATGGGAGCGGTAAGTTTCCGGTCATGATTTCGTAATGCCTTCTGAATGCGCTCCAGCCCAGCCTTACTCTACGGAGAATTTCGTTTTCCTGGGTAGGAGTTCCTGATATTAACTGTCCCAGATATACATATTCGTTTACACATTGTAAGGGTTCATTGTTGATTTTAAATTCCTGTTCCTTAGCTAAGCTATTGAGCATAACTTTGGTCTTTTGCCTATTCATTTTTAATCCAATTTTAATGCTTTCCCTGTTTAGGTCATCAATCATGTTTTGTAATTCGTCACCATCATTGCTAAAGAGCACAATGTCGTCTGTAAATCTTAAATTGTTTAGATATTCTCCGTCTATTCGAATGCCCTTCCCAGTCTAGACGTTTAAAGACTTCCTCTAAACATGCAGTGAATAGCATCGGGGATATTGTATCTCCCTCTCTCACACCTCTCCTGATCGGTATTTCTCTGCTTCTTTCATGTAGGAGTAGTGTGGCTGTGCAATCTTTGTATATGTTGTTTATGGTTTTCACGTATACGCCAGGTACCCCTTGTCAATAATAGCCAATTCTAAAACAACCACTGGCATGGCATTAGCCTGCCAGGGGGCGCTGAAGGTTGAAGTGTAATGTATGTTTTGGATACAGCGTTCTTATTAAGGAAAAAAAAAAAAAAAGAAACGACGTGCATACAACTTTATTGTTTCTAACACCATACATAGACTGCCAAAATTGTTGCCGGTAAAGCTATTGTCACACAGTGCTCGTAATTAACCACTGGCATGGCATTAGCCTGCCAGGGGGCGCTGAAGGTTGAAGTGTAATGTATGTTTTGGATACAGCGTTCTTATTAAGGAAAAAAAAAAGAAACGACGTGCATACAACTTTATTGTTTCTAACACCATACATAGACTGCCAAAATTGTTGCCGGTAAAGCTATTGTCACACAGTGCTCGTAATTAACTGCATGTGTTGATAAAAGGCCTTGTCACAGGTAATGGAAAAAGGAAAGCTTAGGAGAGGCCTGCATTACTTGAGATGCATAACAGAATAAGAGAGCTGTCATTGCTGTCGTCTGCCCGAGCACTACACGTGTTGCTGGTGGCACATGTGCACGTAAGAGTGCATGCTCACCTAGCTCTTTGTGGAGCTAGGTAAGCTGTGGTGCATAAGTGATCTGAAGCGCGACTGACCTTGCATGAGGGAGCCCTTGTGTCCAGCTTCAAAAAATTTGACACAGTGGCCTCTCCCAAGTTCTTTCCTTCCTCCATGTCACAGATAGTGTGTACATGTGGCGCAAAATCCATGCTTACCACATATCTGTTAAGGTTGTGTATTATGACTGCAGAAATATTTGTAAGTACAGCATATCCCAGATATATCAAACTTAGATATATTGAATTATTATTCGAACAGTTGAAAAATCTTCTTCAAAATTCAATTTATGCATATCGAACTTTAACCCGAGCCAGTAGCGCACCCAGGATCTCTGCCAGGGGGGGGTTAAATTTTTCACGAGGGGCCGGGCAAGCGATTACACAGTTGTTGCGTGGGTAAAAAAAAGTAAATAAAATCCCAAATAATAGTGACACCAATGATGATGATTATTTTTATTTTTTTCAGCGTTTTGCAGACATTAGCTCCACATTCTTCTAGGACATAGGAGCAGTTACGGAGTGGGAGAGGGGTTAGGTCGGCTTCAGGGGGGGGTTACAACCCCCCCCCCCCCCCATCGGTGCGCCACTGACCCGAGCTGAAGCCTTCAGCTGTGCTCCTCCTTACATATGTTGATCATGTTTCAACTGCGTCCTAGCGTGTTGCGATCCCATTTTTCGTGAGATGGTGTTGAAAGCACAGTGTCGTTGCATTGCTTTGGCCGAATGCAGTGCTTGCAAGTGCACTTGCTGCACCACTTTTAGGTTGTAATGCGCAGCAGCAACATTTTTTTAAAAAGGCTGACAGGCAAATGCACCAGATGAGATGAATACAAAGTGGCTGTAGCTCCAGAAGTAGTCTGCACAGGCAGTGCCAACTTGCATCGATGCGATGTGCGCATGCCAATAATTGTCTTCATGTTACCGCATGTAGCTCGCAAAAGCAGAGCCTCCAAGATTTGGGCCCTCATGACGTAATTTTTCAGTGACAGTCTTGAAGGCCATATTTTCATTACAGTCTGCTGCAAAGCCAATAATACTGTCACCAAGATTAACGACATTATCATTATCAGTCTTCAATGTTTGTTTTGGCCATTTCGAGCTTTCCGGACTTGCGTGTGTCGTTTTTGCTCGTGATTGACCTCTTTGATCGATTAGTCTATTGAACTAAAGATTGATCTCTGAGCGATACAAATGGTGACTGGTGCTTGAAGCATAGTCAAGCGAAGGTCTGTTCTGAGCTGTTTATGCGAGTGCATTTTCTGGTGCACAGTGATGACACCACGTGGGTTATTGCTGCTGAAAACGATGTTGGATGCGTCAACAAATTTTCTGAGTTATCAGCGTTCCCGGGCCTCATCTAGCACAGGCTCACAGCAAACAGCTTCATTAGTGCCAACGATGATGTGCAAGCCGTTTCTGACCACACCGATGCTGAGATCGTGCCTAACGTCGCCGCTGCCGGGGAATCAAATCTGAACAGTGATCAATGTCTTGTCTTTGTTACTGCTAAACGACTTTGTACCGTGCTCTGAGAGCTTGTGTCGGCGTTCACAGTACTTTGCTGCTGCTGTGGCACAAAGGAAGGCGCTGAATTTGCTGATCTATAAGGCCTCGATGATACTGAGGATTGAGAAACTTGATGGTCCACAAGAAGATCGAAGCCAAGCTTACATATTTCGTTAATGCGAAATAAAATGCGGTCATTTTCGTGTTGGTCTTTGCGCATTGTGGGCAATTCGGTAAGCTACTGCATGTTACAATTTCGGGAAACAAATTTCAGATGTGTGCTGTATAAGACAAGCTACAAATACACATACGTATTTTGTATTTCGAATTATTTAACGTATCCAACTATTTTGTGATCCTCTTATGAGTTCATATCTGGGATTGACTCGGGTACTTCTTGGCTTTTGAAAGCACTATCAATAGTTGCACAAAACTCTAAGAAACACAGAATAGTTTGGCATCCTGCACTTCAGTCAATGACCTGACAAAGCCAAGTGAAGCTTAGTACGCCATTACACCTGGAATAGGATCAGTGACCCTGTGCAGGGTATAGTGACAAGACTGCTAAAAACGGCACCAGCCAGCCCAAGATGGGTGCTAGTGGTTTACCGCTTCTGTGCTGCTTTTGCACCAGGGTATGTTATAAGGCATAAAAGGACCATAGATCATAGCATATAAAAAATGTTAAGTGCCCTGCCATGGTGGCCATTTTTAAGGCTCTTTATGCAATCAGGAGAAGTATTAAAACTCTGAAGGTTCCTGGACAATTTGGGAGAGTTGGCAGGCGTGCTACTGCTTCGTGCCAGTAATAACATATGGGGCAGAAACTTGGAAAATCACAGACACTTGAGAGGAAGCTAAGAGCTGCACAGAGAGCAATAGAAAGAAAAATGATAGGTGTAGCAGTACGAGATTGGAAGTCATCGGGGTTAGAGAACATAAATGTGCAACCAATATACTGAAACGGGCACAGTGATACGCTTCTAATGGTAGTCTGTTTTAGAATGGGGAGATTAGCCGGTGCAACCCCAATGGCGGGCCGTCAGCCTGCGTCTTCTTTGTTCCTCTGGAGATCGTCATCTTCCTCCCTGTTCTTGCACCGTGACATCACCCCCGGCGGCAAAAGCGCCGACCCAGTGCCAGCTGGACCGCGGCCACGTGGTAAGGCTTGAGACGACTGACGTGGACGACATCAGATGGCACGGACGACGAGGAAGCATCGGCAGGAGGTATTTCATAGGTGACATTACTGAGTTGTCGGATAACGCGATAGGGGCCGGAGTAGCGGGAGAGCAGCTTTTCCGAGAGGCCGACGTGCCTTGAAGGAGTCCAGAGGAGGACGAGGTCATCTGCGGAGAACTGGACATCACGGTGATGGCTGTCATATAGAGATTTCTGTCGTGATTGGGACTCAGAAAGACTGTGATGAGCTATGTGACTTGCTTTAGCCGCTGCAGTCATGGCGTCGCGAGCATATTCAGACGGGGACTCGAGATCGCTGGGCAAGGTTGTGTCGAAAGGCAGTGTCGGTTCACGGCCATCAAGAAGATAACACGGGGTGTAGAGGGCAGTGTTGTGACGTGACGAGTTGTAGGCGAACGTCACAAAAGGAAGGGCTACGTCCCAGTCACGATGATCGGAGGAAACATACATCGATAGCATATCAGTAAGGTTCAGGCGTTCTGTGAGCCCATTTGTTTGAGGATGGTATGCCGTTGTTAGCTTGTGTTGGGTGGCACAAGGTCGAAGTAGGTCCTCAATAACTCGGGATAGGAAGTAACGGCCCCTGTCCGTGAGAAGCTGGCGAGGAGCTCCATGATATAACACCCTGCAACAGAAAGTCGGCAATGTCAGTAGTGCAACTGGTCTGGATGGCTTGTGTTATAGCGTAGCGGGTAGCATAATCCGTTGCGATGGCGACCCACTTATTTCCAATTCTGGATGTTGGAAAAGGGCCCAACAGATCAAGACCGACACGATAAAATGGTTCCGTGGGTATGTTCATTGGCTGGAGTAATCCAGCTGGAGGCGAAGTGGGCTTTTTGCGATGTTGGCAAGGTTCGCAAGCCGCAACATAACGTCGTACAGAACGGTAGAGTCTTGGCCAGAAAAACCGTCGCCGGACACCGTGACACCATGCACCGTGAAAATACTAATCAGTGTGAAGAGAAAAAAAGTGGACCAAGCAGGCCACATAATGAGAAGGTCACTTGGATTGACACAATAAGTACCAAGAGAAGGAAAGTACAGCAGGTGCAACAGGAAGTAAGGTGGAGTGATGAAATTAAAAAGCTTGTGGGCATAAAATAGAACTGCGCATGGCAGGGCAGCTTGCAGGTCGTCGGGAGAGCCCTTCATCCTGGACTGGGAAGCTGATGGTCGATCTGGCTCATGTCGTGGCAGCAGGTCTAGCACACCTTCTTTTTTTCCTTTTTTTTTTTATTCTACCGACTCCATCTGGCTGCTTTCTGTGGCATTCAGCACTCATGCAAAACTCCCTCGTCCTGGTAAAACTGCTGCATGTTACCGCTGTGAAGGAGCACCCTTTTGCTGTCGACTCCTTGGTGTGGTTATGGGTTCCACCTGTTGCCGCTCCTGGCCTGTCGTCCAAGCTCCTTCCTAGATACCACGGTCCCTACCGTGTCGTTGCGCAAACCAGTCCTGTCAATTATGTCATCGAACCTATATCGCCCTCTCCCGATCTTCGTCGCCGTGGAAGAGAGACTGTGCATGTTGACCGGCTCAAGCTGTACTACGATCCGCTGACTTCTTTCTAGGTCGCCAGGATGGCTCCTCTTCAATCCCGGGGGTAACTGTAAGGACGAAGATGAGGACGCATGAAAACCCTATCGCCATCGTGTGGCTCGTACCAGATTCGCTCGCTGGCTGTGCCTTACGTGCCGACGTGACGATTGTCGCTGCTACTCGACATCGCCAATAAAGCTCCTTCACACCGCCACATGCCAGCTGCTGAAATGCCGAGCATTTACTCTGTGCTGTCGCACTCCCCCCACCCCACCTTCTTGCTGCTGCACTGCTGGGATGCAGAGCAGTAAAGATATGATGTTTAAGCGTGATGGTGAGCCATTTTGCATGCAGTAGCGAGAAGTGATTTAATTTTTGGCCAGGACTTTCTGTGGTTATGGCTGCCTGCAAACACTACCATACACTGATGCAGCCGGGCATGGTCTTGGAGATTGTACTGGCGACGTGGCGTGGGCCCACAAGCTAGTGCGGCAAGGGTCGTTGGCCTAGGCACCACGTGCCTCGTTATGGGCGGGATCTGTGGTGAAGACAGCCACACGCTGTTTGTTCAAGACGGACATTTTTCCACTGTTGACTGTGTCAGTGTCGCCATTTTCCTGGTTTCGCAGCTGTGTGGGTGAGCCAAGCGCTAAACAGAAGCGAAATACCATTGCATAGGAACAGAAGGCAGCCACCATGAAGGCTGTTATGGCAGATGCTGAGTTACACGTGGTACCAATCCCATAGGTTTTTCTTTCTTCCTGTTCTTTTGTAAAATTTCATAGCATGCATGGCTCAATATCAGCCGCAATGCACAATGGCATATTCTTTGCACGTTAAAATTTATTGCTCTTCCCCCAAAAAATTTTTGTAAAATTCACTTTACATAGTAAACGAATCTATCTATCTATCTATCTATCTGTCTGTCTGTCTGTCTGTCTATCTATCTATCTATCTATCTATCTATCTATCTATCTATCTACCTGTCTGTCTGTCTGTCTATCTATCTATCTATCTATCTATCTATCTAATTTTCTTCGTTTCTTATGAGTTGCTGCTATCGGAGTCCGTCGGTTGTTATATCCAGCGCCGCATCGGCTTTTTTTTTTTTTTTTTTGTGCGGAATATTGTGAGAACATGCAGCTGCGTTAGTAACTGACCGATCCTACTATCTGTTATGAGGAGAGGTTTGCTTATCTGCTCACCGAAATTATCGTCGGCGCGTTGGGCCCGGCGCGGTTGTAGTCCTGTCATAGCTCACACGTGCATTATTGCTCGCATTCGACTCTGCTTGTATCCGCAATGTCCGTCTTATTTATAGAAGGCCCATTCTAAGGAAGGAGATTCTCCTCTCCCCTCTCCCGCGCTGAACTGATTTTTGCGTTCAAGTAAGGCGGTGGGGCGACTTTGCTCACATGTTGCATTCCCCGCAGTTGTCTGGGGGGAATACCAATTGTTGAAATCCAGAACGTCATGGTTCTTAAAACTGCTCTGACAGGTAGACTGACGCGCGTGGAAAATCGTGTTTTAGCGAATCGTTTTAACTTGTCGGTTGTAGCTAAGCAGACCTGTTTTCGCGTGCAGAGTTCTGCGCGTTTGGCAAGCGTAGTCAAAGTTGGGGTAAAAGAAATTTTTGAAAACCTTCCATGTTCTCCCGCATACAGAAATCGTTTTTACTATGTACGTGAATATGAAGGAAAAAAAGAACAACAAACAAATTGCTGGTTGTAACCAATCGCGGTTGCATGATGGGCAATGAGTAATGAGATCTACCATTTAGTATGCCGGAATGGATGTGTGGAGACGAAATGGAAATAGACAGGCATCAGGGAGGTAACAGGCACACAGATACATACATACATATCTATAAACTAGCAAACACGCAAGCATACACCCCATCAGACACACGCAAACTTAAGTTGGGGTAAAAGAAATTTTTGAAAACCTTCCATGTTCTCCCGCATACAGAAATCGTTTTTACTACGTACGTGAATATGAAGGAAAAAAAGAACAACAAACAAATTGCTGGTTGTAACCAATCGCGGTTGCATGATGTGCAATGAGTAATGAGATCTACCATTTAGTATGCCGGAATGGATGTGTGGAGACGAAATGGAAATAGACAGGCATCAGGGAGGTAACAGGCACACAGATACATACATACATATCTATAAACAAGCAAACACGCAAGCATACACCCCATCAGACACACGCAAACTATCTATTGTGGTGGTGAAGGCAGAGTGTCGCGTTCATTTTTATAGGAAGTGGGTTCAAACTGTTAATGTGTCATCCAATTTACATCGACCAGCTAAAGATTTGAGTGAAGGTTAGTATTGGGAGCGAGGACATACCGTGGCGCCGCCACGCGGGAGAACCGGTGTGACGCGCAAAGTTGGATTGCTCCGACAGCACTGCCTTGCTCAGCGCGGAGCTGCTTTGCGCGTCGCCCTCTTATTGTTGTTGCCGTTTATTCCAGCTAGACGATATCTGTAAAATACTGTTGTAGCTACGTTATTGATTCTTCAACAAGGTAATTAACTCTTCCGGAAAAAGAATATAGGTTCATTACAATGCAGTTTAGACACCGCGTCGACTGCTGTTGTCGTCTGCTATGGTCACCGGCGAGGATACCGCGCGTGCGCAGTCCGCTGGTTTTTTTCGGTGAGATAGCATTTTGATGAATGAAAATGAATGAAAAGTAAGCATCAAGATGGTTTTAGCACGCGGTTGCGGTAAATACACATAGCTTTTGGCCGCAAGAAAGGCGTGCGACGTGTTTCTCGTGCAATTCGTTCATTGTATGTTTGCATCAACAAAGGGGCCGCCGTTGACAAGAAGAAATCGAATTAGCAAATTTGTATTCATGCTGAACATGCATACCTCTATGCAGCGCGATGCGAGTGGTTCCTTCATTTTGCGGAAAGCAGCAGGCATAGAGCTGCATTCAATCGCGACCTTTCTCACGTGATTTAAGTTGTACACACGACATACGCACATGCGCGCCTCATTAAACCTTGTTATTTTCGAACATGGGGTTCACCTTAGGACGTTGTGGCTTGATCACAATTTAAATTCTCGCCAGTATGACCCCAAGGACACTAGCCTGGAGCACAGTTGTTCGTTGCTTCTCTTTCTGTTGCTTATTTTTCCCGCGTATTCAAGACGGTCGTCACACGGCGATTTTCGATCGCGGTCGAGCCAGTTCATGGCTGCATTTTTCGACGAATGACTCCCGTCCGTATTTTGCACGAAGGGGCCAATAGTGATCGAAAATACAGCGTAAGACCGGACGTATTAGTTCACTCATTTGAATGCACTAGCAGAGACTCCGGAACGGGGGGGGGGGGGGGGGGGCGTACCTCCCCCCCCGCCCCTACCATTTTTCTAGAGGGGGTTCGCCCCCCCCCCCCCTCCCACTTTCCAACCGTTTACGCTGAAATCAAAATTTTTTGAGAAGAATTTTCAAGCTGGTGGTAGTTAAAAAAAAACCCCAGGTGGTCGAAACTTCCCGAGTCCTCCACCACGGCGTCTCTCATAATCAAAGCTGGTTTTGGGACGTACGTTAAACGCCACAAATCAGTCAATCAATCAAGGTGGTGGTTCTGTGGTGCAGTGCTTTCCAAAACACTGGACCACACAACCACGTGGGTTGCGCGGTGTGCCGCAGGTTTTCAGTACTTCCGAAAGTTCTAAACATTTTGAAATGTATACCAATGTGAAATAGGCGATGATGCAAATTTGTAAAATATTAAACGGCTAAAATGAATTAAAACAATAATTGATTTCATTAATATTATAGTAAATAATAATACATAATATGCATTTTAAATAAATTAGAATCGACAAATACTGAGAACAAAAATAATCAACGCAACATGCAAAGACGACAATAAGTGCCCCCCCCCACACGCACACACACTCCGAAAAACGTTCCGGAGTCCCTTTGCACTAGTACGCTGCAAGGTGTAACTTATTGTGGTCTAAATGATTCAGTGAAACTATCAGTGTCCAGCATCTGCACCTTCATCGATAAGCCGTATGACACTCCGCGACTGCTGATAGAAGGAGAATCTGTGTTTGAAGCTGGCCACGTCGTCGTCTGCAGTGTAAAAGGGGAGAGAGAGAGAGAGAATATTTTATTGATGAAGCCGGAGATGTTAGCCTGGTTAATGGCCTGGGTGTAAAAGGGGAAGAAGTGATACTGGCTGGGTTCATTTTGCAGACGACGTCTTTTAGAAAATAACAAGTTTCCAATAACTCCGAGCGCACTTTTCAGCTTTTGTGGTCGCTAGGTGTCCGCGAACGTGAAATAAACGCGAAGCGACGATGTTTGTAGATAAAAACGCTGGCGAATGGCCCTTGAAAGCGCGCGTGAACTGCATGAACCGTCCGAATCGGTGGAGGCTCGGCGCGAGGTGGGATCGTGGGGTCACGTGATCCAACTTTGCACGTCAGAACGACCGCAGCGCCAGCCTCTCCAGTGGTGGCCCTCGCGCCCAATACGGCTTGAGTCTTACGGCAAGGAGGAATCAAGGCGTAATGTATAATCCTCATTGTGCTTGTGATGTTATTTTGTCATCTATCTATCTATCTATCTATCTATCTATCTATCTATCTATCTATCTATCTATCTATCTATCTATCTATCTATCTATCTATCTATCTATCTATCTATCTATCTATCTATCTATCTATCTATCTATCTATCTATCTATCTATCTATCTATCTATCTATCTATCTATCTATCTATCTATCTATCTATCTATCTATCTATCTATCTATCTATCTATCTATCTATCTATCTATCTATCTATCTATCTATCTATCTATCTATCTATCTATCTATCTATCTATCTATCTATCTATCTATCTATCTATCTATCTATCTATCTATCTATCTATCTATCTATCTATCTATCTATCTATCTATCTATCTATCTATCTATCTATCTATCTATCTATCTATCTATCTATCTATCTATCTATCTATCTATCTATCTATCTATCTATCTATCTATCTATCTATCTATCTATCTATCTCTATCTATCTATCTATCTATCAATCAATCAATCAATCAATCAATCAAATGCTTACAGTCGTTCAACTGCCGTTTACGACTCACTCCTACACCAGAACAGGAATTGGCCTCCCTGGTGAAGTACTTGGCCACCACCTCCCACACGATGTCTACAATTAAACCTTCGCCCTCAGTGTCCAGCAGCTGCAGAACATCTGTCCATGGCGGCGGTCAGCTCTGTGAAGCAGCAGAGGGCAGTAACAATCACTGGACCCGGACAGGCCACCACTGGAAACTAAACATTGGAACGTCCAATGCAAGATCCCTCTCCAGCGAAGCTAGATTAGCGGAACTACTCGAGGAACTAGAAGGAGTTAGTTGGGACGTCATTGGCCTTAGCGAAGTTAGGAGACCAGGTGAAGCTTACATAGTCTTAAACAATGGACATGTCCTCTGCTATAGAGGATTACCCCAAAAGAGAGAATATGGCGTCAGGTTCCTAATTCACAAAGATATAGCGGGTAATGTGGATGAATTCTACAGCATTAACGAAAGGGTAGCATGCGTCGTAGTAAAGCTAAATAAGCGGTATAAACTTAAGATAATCCAGGGATATGCGCCAACAACGCGCTACGACAACGAACAAGTGGAGCAGTTCTATGAGGATATCGAATTAGCAATAATGAAAGTACGCACGCAATACACTGTAGTCATGGGGGATTTCAATGCTAAAGTAGGGACAAAACAAAGTGGAGAGCAGGCGATTGGCAACTACGGAGTCGGCTGTAGAAATGACCGTGGGGATATGCTCGTGCAATTTGCCGAAAGAAACCGACTCCGAATAATGAACACGTTTTTCAAGAAACACAAGAATAGGAAGTGGACTTGGAAAAGCCCTAATGGGGAAACAAAGAATGAAATCGACTTCATAATGTGCGAACAACCAGGTATAATTCAAGACACAGAAGTAGTGGGGAAGATAAAATGCAGCGATCACAGATTAGTAAGAGCAAAGACTGTACTCAACCTAAAGAAAACAAGAACTAAATTATTCACTAGAAAAAAATGTAATCTAGAGGTAATCAGATCGAAGAACGAAGAATTTAAAGTCGCCCTAAGCAACAAGTTCGAGGCCTTAGGCGAAAAAGGTGACGATGTAGAAGAAATAAACAAAACTCTAACGAAAACAATCCTTGAAACAGCGATAGAACTCGGGGGCAAAACAGCAAAGCAAACAACAAATAAGCTGTCCCAATCTACCAAGGACTTAATAAAAAAACGTCAACAAATGAAAGTAACTTCGCCCAAAGATAAGATTGAATTCGCAGAACTATCAAAGTTGATCAGTAAAGCCAGGCAAAGAGATATAAGAAAGTTTAACGCGAGAGAAATAGAGAAAGCAGTAGAAAAAGGCACCAGCATTACATCGGTCAAAAAGAAACTGCACTTAGGACAAAACGAAATGCATGCGCTAAAAGATAAACAAGGTAACGTTATCAACAGTTTCAACGAAATAGTAAAGGTAGCAGAAGATTTCTACTCTGAACTGTACAGCTCTCAGACAGACCATGCAACCTTAATAGAAATAGAATCAGAGGAGGACACTGAAAAGTCCATGTATAACCGCTGACGAAGTCAAAAAAGCTGTCAAAGGCATGTCCCGCGGTAAAGCAGCTGGTGAAGATGGTATAACAGCTGACTTGATCAAAGACGGAGGAGATACTGTACTTGAAAAACTTGCATCGCTCTTCACGAAATGTGTCAAGACATGTAGTGTACCTTGAAGTTGGAAAAAAGCTAATATAATCCTTATCCACAAGAAAGGTGACATAAAGGACCTAAAGAATTACAGACCAATCAGCCTACTCCCAGTAATATACAAGCTATTTACAAAAGTAATTTCTACAAGGATAAGAGAAACCCTCGACTTTAACCAACCGAGAGAACAAGCTGGTTTTAGGAAAGGTTACTCGACAATGGACCACAGCCACGCTATCAACCTAGTAATTGAGAAGTACGCCGAATATAACAAACCTCTTTATATGGCGTTTATCGACTACGAGAAAGCATTTGACTCCATAGAAATACAAGCAGTTATAGAAGCTCTACGACAACAAGGGGTACCTGGCGTATACGTGAAAATCATAAACAACATGTACAAAGATTGCACAGCCACACTACTCCTACATGAGAAAAGCAGAGAAATCCCGATCGAGAGAGGTGTGAGACAGGGAGATACGATATCCCCGATGCTATTCACTGCATGTTTAGAGGAAATCTTTAAACGTCTAGACTGGGAAGAAAAGGGCATTCGAATAGATGGAGAATATCTCAGCAATTTAAGATTTGCAGACGACATTGTACTCTTTAGCAATGATGGAGACGAACTACAAAACATGATTAATGACCTAAACAGGGAAAGTATTAAAATTGGGTTAAAAATGAATAGGCAAAAGACCAAAGTTATGCTCAATAGCCTAGCTAAGGAACAGGAATTTACAATCGACAATGAACCCTTACAATGTGTAAACGAATATGTATACCTGGGACAGTTAATAACAGGAACTCCCAACCACGAAAAAGAAATTCTCCGTAGAATAAGGATGGGCTGGAGCGCATTCGGAAGGAATTACGAAATCATGACTGGAAACTTACCGCTCTCACTAAAGCGCAAAGTATTCAATCGCTGTATCCTCCCAGTAATAACGTACGGTGCAGAAACGTGGAGGATAACGAAAAGACTAGAGATGAAACTAAGGAGCACGCAACGTGCAATGGAAAGAAAAATGATAGGGGTAACGCTAAGAGATAAAAAAAGAGCGGAATGCATCAGAGGACAGACAGGAGTAGCCGTTATTATCTTATCAATTAAAAGAAAGAAGTGGACCTGGGCAGGACATGTCATGAGGAGAACAGATAACAGATGGACAGTAAGAGCGACGGAATGGATACCAAGAGAGGGAAAACGCAACAGAGGGAGGCAAAGGGTTAGATGGAGCGATGAAATTAAAAAGTTTGCGGGCGTAAAGTGGAACCAACTCGCTCAGGAGAGGGTGGAGTGGAAATCGATGGGAGAGGCCTTCGTCCTGCAGTGGACCTAAATAGGCTGATGATGATGATGATGAGTAAACGAACCCCCCTCTCCCACCTTTTGCTTCTGTTATGAAAAAAAGTATGTTCGCTGCACGAATAAACATTTTTAATTTCGCTTGTATGTGTTGCATAAAGCTGTGCTGCTGGCAGAATACTGACCTTATGAGAGTGTTCAGTCACAGTGGTAGATTTCAAGAACGCAATAAAAAAACTTTTTTTTTTCTTTGACAACTTGTGTCCCCACTTAACAGCATCACATAGAGTGCCTCAAGGGATGCACTGCCAATTTTGCATGGTGCCTGTCTTGTTTTGAATCACCAGAAAGCTTACAGGCCCAAACGTCCAATTGTGGAAAGGCTGTGTGGAAAATGTGAAAAGTTTTTCATCAGGACCTTTCAACCAGCTGTGTTCGTGTAGTTCCACACATAGCATATGCTGCAGACTGGTATATAAGCCCATTCACATATATATTAAAGGGACACTGAACCACTTTTTAAAAAAAACGAGATTATGGTGTCATGATACGTAATTTCGTGCGGCGAACTCGAAAATCAAGTCGGAAATTTGCATAAACCAACGTAAATAGCTTTATTTTGCCGAAAACAAGCAACAGGTGCCGCGGCCCCCATCGCGAGTCTCGCCGCCGCTGTGATTGGTCGAAGCTCCATGACGTCATCGTCAGGAAGGTGACGACAGCTGACTGCGCTCGCCGGCAGGCAATGCCGTGTTTACCTGTTGAAATCGTGTAGTGTCTGTTAGTATGGCGAACTGTGAAAGTCGGAACGAGTTCTCTGTACATCCGTACATGTTCGAGCCGGTCGCTACTGTAAGGGCGTCGACTGAAGCGGCACAGGAAAGCGAGTCCCAACCAGCCACCTCCACCCGCGTCGGAAACATAGACTGGTACATATAAGATGCATGTCAGGGCTTAATT
The DNA here is from genome assembly GCA_013339685.2 of Hyalomma asiaticum. Lineage (NCBI taxonomy): Eukaryota > Metazoa > Arthropoda > Arachnida > Ixodida > Ixodidae > Hyalomma > Hyalomma asiaticum. The sequence goes on from CM023483.1 coordinate 43,533,635, forward strand.
GCACTCTAGTAAACTGTTACAAATGATACGTTCATCCGTGGATATCAAATTCGATAAGAAACAGCAGCATCAGCACTCGCTTTTAGCCGCGTATTGGCACGGTCCGCGCTACGCGCGGGCATCGTGCAGAGACATCAGCTGTTCGTGCTCGCAGTCAGTATCGTACTTCGCAGCGGGCAAGGCGCACGCGAAGAGTCAGTATGCTACCGCGAGGAACAACAACAACAACAAAAAAAAGCCAGACGAGTGCCGCTCTTGCCGCAATGGTGACATGAGCTCTGAACTGCGCTGAAAAATTGCGCAAGGATAGTTTGGCTCATATATTGCAGTTGTGCTTTTTATAATGCCGTCGCTTTTTCTAAATTCTGCCCAGTACTACAATGATGGTGTGTTAAAATGGAAACGGTATATTAGCTGCGTTAGAAGCATGCGACTGTCGTGTAGAGTAGCTGATTTCGATGCTGCGTACTGATATCTGTGTACACGTGTTTTCACCATATATGTGCTCATGCACGCACTGCGTGCAAATGGGGAAAGAGGAGGAGGACTGCTGCTGCTGTTGCTGCCTCGAAATTCGGCAGATTCGCGACCGCAAGAAACAACGGAGGTGCATCACAAAAAAAAAAAAATTAAAAATGTGTGCCTCGACAAGGACGTGTTAGAAGTGGCCCTGCAGCAGAATGGCACGCCAGCGGAATCCCAGTGACTGCATGAGAGCCGGGCTTTGTACGTAGTCGTTGTCACGAAAGTGCTTGGAGCACAGCACGCTTGATCTCGTCGGTTTGAAGTCTTTTCTTTTAACTGCAGCGGCCCATTTTGCAGCCATCTTCTGATACCGAGGGAACTTGTGAAAAGCGACCTCATCGTGACCGTAAGTGCTGCGGCAGCCATATGCTGCGCAGTAACTCGGCATCGCGAATCCACTTCAACCTTGCACAAACACAGCTAGTGAATGTCGGATGGCGAAAATCTCTAATCAGAAGAAGAGAACGGTGCAATGGCAAGAAACCCCTACGAACTGGCAGATCTGATGCTTCACTAGGCGGCAGATCGCAGCAGAAACAAGGCACAACCCCGAAGTAAACAAGCTGAGCTGACTGAGCGACGCAGGCGGCCCGGCCGGCCCGGCGGCTCGACCCTGACGATGACGTCACCTCCCCACGTGTCTAGCTCTCCCATGCTCCGCCCTTGCGCCCGCGCGCGCCAGGGGGGCGTTCCCACGATCAAAGTTTGCTCGCTTATAGCGCCGTTGTTTAATCTAACATCGCGAAAAAAACCTCCGTAGGCATGTTGTAAGAGGTCGCGGATACCGAATTCGCAATAAATTCGCGAATTCAAAACCCGTTCAGTGTCCCTTTAAGGCACTATCTATGAGAAAGCAACATTGTGTTTATCAAGCTCGTGTTGCTACAGTCTGTGCTTTCTAACTTGTGGTATTACTTTTACAACTGCTGTATGTTTTTGCAGCTTATTATATCAGCATCTTGGCCGTATAAAAGTTTTTTTATTTTGAGTAAGGCCAAGCTAAGCATTTGAAAACGAAATGACACTTTTACACATCTGCAGTTGAGTATATTGCCGTAGCTGCATGCATGTTTTCTGAGGTGTGTCATCACTGGAGAATGTGAGTTAATAGCAATCAATTTTAGGCTGCACGTTCTTGCAGAGTAGCACCAGAACACTGTGCTTCCATGAACGATAGCAGTGACCAAGTGACTATCGCGACGGACAACCACAGTCTCCATCGCGTGCCTTGGGTGGCACATTACGCTTGCTTACAATTATGTAAGCTTGCTTCACGGCAATTATGATGAGTACTACAACTCAGAAGCATTATGTGTATGTGCAGCTGCAGATGCAAGAAGCTTCGTTGTAGTGCCAACAACTGTCATGTGGGTCTGCAGTGCATTTTGCCATGGTGCATGCACCATGGCTTGGGAAAAGTTTTCTTGTTCTACTAGTTGCCGCAAAGGCACTGCCAACTTAGTTTACCTCGTAATAAGCATAAAATACAGTGGAGATGCATGTACAGACTGTAATTTTAAGTATGAAGTGTATTCACAGCTGCAGGTTGTGAACGGCAGCTGAAACAACTACGTTACGCAGTGGCAATGCTTTTCCCCCAGGCAGCGCAATTTACTTGTTTCTATGACTTTCAAGCGCAATTCAAAGGCAAAAATCCTCTTCAAATTGCAAAAGTCAGGATCTAACCACAGATTCTGGCCAATTCCTTTTAAGTAAAAAGGCAGGCAATGAGCTTGAGGTGCAGAAACCTTTCTTTGGTTGCGCAGGTGAGGGCATGTCCAAGCCAAAAGCGTTGTACATACTGTACTTCAATGCGGAAGATACGACACAGGCACCCCTGAATGAAAACTGTCCACCTGGGCTTATACTCGTCTCATCTCCAGGCCCTCACTTGGACTACGAGCACCCAGTCAACGAGGTAGGCACCTCAGGCTCTGTAGTACGTTTCACTAGTTCTGTGCAGCAGAGCCAAGGCTACGAGGCCATCGAGTGCAGAATTCTTCCTAAGCGAGACGAAATGCCATTGTTTGAACGCACACCTGCAAGCCGCCCCTGCCAATAGGGGCTCCACTTCATCCTGCTCCTGCTGCATCCAAGGCTGCGGCTGCCACTGCAGCACTCACCCTTGTCCATGATGCGGGAGGACAAGTTGAACATCTGTTCACCCTCTCGATTGGCTGAGCAGGCATGTAGCCTCGACAGTGCTGCCTTTTATGGATGAATGTAGTACCTGACTGAACATCTCATCATCCTCTAAACAAAATTTTGAGCATGAAATGCCTGTGCTGACACGGTTTCAGCCGTGTTGTTACAGGAGCCCTCTGTCTGTCCAGCTACCTTTGTTAAACTTTTGCACTATTGAAAGTGGCTTGCTAAGGAAGAACCACAAGGTAGGCAAGTGCTGGCTAGCAGCTAACAACAGTAATGTTTATGCACAATAGCTGTGCTGTTCTAGAGCATGCACATTGATGCTAGAAAAAAATTGACGCCAGATACTAACCTGCGATGGTTGCCTGCTACGGCAGAGATATTACGTACATGCTGCACGAGATTTTATAAGAATCGGAATCCACTTTATTTGTGACACACTTGTTCAGGACACCAGGCAAATAGCTGTGCAAACAGCTTGACAGGACCTCAGTGGCCTACAGAGGGCAACATGCACTGGATTTCACACAATTGTAATCATTTCACAACACAGTTACAGCCAGCTTAAAGCAAACAATGCAAAAAAAAATTGATGAGAAAAGAAATGTAGTGTCATTTTTTTTTTTTTTTTTCATTGGTGTGGTTATGCAGAATGAAAAGTCCCTGCCGACATTTAATTAGCGCTGCATATCCGCACCAACACGGGACCTAAACGCTAAATATGGTCGTTTCCATCATGGTGTATAATGGCACACCATCAAATGTACTCTAGCACTGGTTGCCTTCCAGTAACCATAATTGTCATAATTCTTTTATTTTTTATAATAGTATGAGTAACGGATGTTCACAGTGAATCTTGGGCCAGGTTTTCGAACCTGACGTCAGAAGCGCTGTCGCACCGTTGTTTCTCTACGCCCGCTGCTTGAGCCTTATGGCCTTTGCAACCTTGGCAGATTTGCCAGCATACTTTGCCTCTTTGCGACAAGTGAGAGTAAAAGGAGCTGGACATCCTGGCGCCTATTTCCCAGGCCCATAGCAGCCGGCGGCATCACGGCACTGAGCAGTGTTTTCTTGGCTGTTTTGACTGATTTGACCAAGCTGTTCGGCTCCTCACAACAATCGCGGAATTTCTCTCCCTTCTTGCCTGCTTGCGTAGCTGTGGGAAGGGCAAGCTGGTGCCTGGCCAGTAGAATAAATGATGATATAGATTTGCTGTGCGTGTACATTGTAAAGTATTAAAGTCGTGATGCGGCCGCATAGTGCTCGAAGCCGTAGTGGTTGTACTTGGCGAGATTCAGGAATCAGGAAAGGTGCAGAGGATGTGTGTGGACGATGGTTTGCAGCTTTGCTCACGAACCTTAACACAGTAGTAGTGCAATGTCATTTCAGACATGTTTACGTTGGTGTGCATTATATTTAAGTATGCGACATTTTTCATTGGTGACCTGAAGTGAACTACTGTGAATGTAAAGTGAATAAAGTGATTCAACGTGGACCAGAGGTGAATAAGGGTAATTCGTGAATATCGGACATGCATACAAGTAAAAAATCATGAATCAAAGAGGAGTTCATGGTTAGCTAACATGAATTATATGTGTCTTGTGACAGCATGCATATGTGTGAGTGAGGGGTGCAGAAAAGAGCAGATCACAAGGGAAACACTGGCAAATCACTGCTTTGCACTCCATCCAATTTTCACATTGAGTGGAATAGTAAGCAGTTCACACTTTTGTACTTCAGTGCATAGGTAAATAAAACACGGTATCGTACCGTAACTGTGGTAGATGAAAATTAGCTCTGAATGTACAGTGAGAGTCTAGGTTCTTGCTTGTGGCAACGGGTTCATGTGTCTGTGACGCAGACACGAGAAATGAAAATTATGGCTCCTTGCAGTTTGTGTAATACGTCCATCCAATTTCACGGAACCTAAATTATGGCCTTTACGTCACACCGACTGGATTTGGCTATATCACCAAATCATTTGCTCAAATTCTGGTGTGTGTTGCTAGATGTAAAATGGCCAAATAAATTAAAATCGCTCATACTCACTCAGGTATACAGTCGACTCTCGCTACAATGAAATTGACTGTGCACGGAAAAAATTTCATTGAAGTGAAAACTTCATTGTAAAATTGCAAAAATATAATTGACCTGAGCTCGTAGAACAGTGAGCTCGTAGAACAGTGAAACTTTTATGCCTCAATCTTGCGCGCGGCCTGCGGCATCACGGCGGTAGTCAGGAGGGTTCGGAAATCGCGCGTACTGAAACCATACCTGCCAAGTTTGGAGAAATGGAATCTGGGAGATCTACGTGTTTACTCGATTCTACTGCGCGCTCGATAGTAACGCTCACCCGTTTCCCTGCGAGAAAAAAAAAAAAGTGAAACATGATTGTAACGCGCACCGACGGAAAACAAAATGTCCTTAGTAATCAACTTCTCACATTCATAAAAACAAATGCGGTACTCGCGTAATGAACGCAGTCGCATAATAAACAGACCGCCGACTTTGGACCCCTGCAGTCACTCGAACAGTGGCGCTGTGGCTTTCCCGTTTCACTTGATCCGCGGTGTCTCGAAGACGTTCGACACGCTTATTCATAACGCCTGCGTCCCAAAAAGACTGCCGCACGTTGCTGGGCATAGCCACGTGCAAGCGGCGGTAACATCATTTTCTCGCAGTGCTGCATTCATCCAGCAGCACGCTGCCGCGTGCTGCCATGCGTGCTGCGCAGGTGACCGTTCGACAGCACCCAAAGCACGTAGGAGGCGGCCATTTTGATGCCGACTGCGAAATAGTAACCTCGTCGTTCGTTCGTACTCAATTCTACGCGTACAATTTTTGGACCCGTTATATCGGAAAGAGTGTGTTAGATTCGAGTAAATACGGTACTTAACGGGCGGGGTGTGCTTGGACCATAAAAAAAATTGTCGACCGTAGTGGAGGAGTTATTGCAATGATATGGACACTGTTAGCAGGTTTTTGCAGTCGCGTGTACGAAGTCCCACTCGATAACACCGCCCACACATCGTATGCTCTACGCGCAAGTAAATGCGTGCTAACGCTGGGCGTGAACACGGCAGAAGCAGAGATGAAACGACCCGGCCGTCTCCGCCGAACGATCTGAACAATGCGATAGCATCGCACCGCGTGTGATGGCTGTTGTCACTTGCTTCTCAAGCAGAGAGGAAACGCCCAGCCCTTTTTTCGTTGGGCGAAGGACCAAAAGGGGACGCTGGTGGGAGAGGGGCGGTCACGCGCGCTATCTCTACAGACATCAGTAGACATCGGTAATCAATCGTGCAATGAACAGCGTCCGTTTCTGGTGGTGCCAACGCGCGACTTCGACTTTGTAGTCATATTTTTATCTTCTGAAATGCGCCAAAATGTTTCGGATTGTGTTTACTGCATAGCAAATCGAATTTTCGAGGCTGAAATTGCATCATCAAATTTTGTTGAAGCGAAACGGCACAAAAGAATGTGTTCGTTGTAGTGAGCACATTTATGCATCGACTCCATATGGACTGCTGACGGGGATCCGATAATTTTTCGTTGTAGCGGTGTTCGTTGTAGCGAGAGTCGACTGTATTATATTGAATAAAGCTCACGTCTACGCAAATACCCCAGAGCTCTACACAGCCAGGCTCACTCATGCTAAGATTCACAAATACAGTAGAGCCTCTCTGATACGTTCCTGTTTGATACGATTTTTCGGTTCCAATGTTCACGATCGCGAAAACACAAACATTTCTCGTAGAGTACACTTCTCTTCGTCCGGTTAATACATTCCCGGAAAATACGATTATTCGGCACCAACGTTCGATTTATTGTCCAACTATGATCGGCTGATACGTTTTCTGGCCTTTAGAGTCCGCGTGCAACCGAGAAGTCGGGAAGCTCGCGCGATTGAGAGCAGTAGCTGCCCACTGCGATGGCTACACCGCAGTATTCGGCCGACAAGAAAACGCCGGTGTGCTCTCTTCCGATACTAGCATATCACCTAGCTAGACGTAGCACACTGTGTTTATCGGTATCGCCACTGACACTCACGATCAAGGCAGCTTTAACAGCACGCGTGCAGCAGCTGTTGGAAGCATACGTAGAGCACACCTTAAATGGCTGATAACTGAGACACACCGCCATTTCCTTCAATAGAACCGATTCGCGAGCGCAAGTGCAATCGCGAGCGCAAACGGTGTTTATGCGGATCGTCTCTCGTCTTTTTTTTCCCCCAACGGGCCATCTTGATAATAACGTTTGAAAAAGGAAAGTTTCGACTGCCTGTTTCCGTTCACCTCAGCTTCGATGGCCATGTCCAAAAAGCGCAAATAAAAATGACTTGCACATTTAGATAGCTTGTGCACAAACGCTGCCAGAAGAATTCTCCCAACACTGCTTCAAAAACATTGTGACAGGATTCCAGCTGTGCTGGAATCCTGTCAAACGGGTTCATTGTGTTTGCTTTCCCTGTTCCCGCGCTACTTTGGGAGCAGCCGGTTTTTTAGGGATACCACCACCGCCACACACACAGGAAAATAAAATCTTCCCTTGGAAAGGCGAAGTTGGGGACCTACCATGATGGCAGGAGCCGAACCATACGTTCAGTTCTTGAAAATTTGGTTTCAGCTGTCATGCTCGACCAGAATCCAGACATGCATGCGCCCTGTAGGACCCCTACCAACATTCTTACACCTCCAGCACATTGAAACCTAAATCCCAGGCCAACCTTTTCAGCCTTGTATCACACAGTCGCAGTGGCGCACCAATGGGGGGCATTTTGGGGGTTGTCACCCGCCCCCCCCCCCCCCTGAGGCCAACCTAACCCCACTCCCTAACTGCTCGTATGTCCTGTGGGGATCGCCGCCAAGGGACGCTGCGAGGAGACGACGACGATGACGAACTGCGCGCGTGTGGTGCTGGGGCGCGCGCTGGCGTCCTAGCCTGGGCTAGGACTAGCCTAGACGCCCGGCTGGTAACGACGGCTCCCAACTGGCCAGCTGGCCGGGACTGGCTGCTGAGGGCAGATACGCGGCAATCTCCCACATTGGCGCCACAACGTGGGGCCCCGGCTGCATTCCGGGAAGGACTGTGTGTTCGTGGGAGACGCCGCATCGCCCGTTCCGTCACACAGAAATGATCACCGCCTCATCTGCCTGGTGACCTCTGCGAGCAAGGGAGCGCAGCAGACGTATAAAGGCGAGTGGCTGCGTCGGCTCTCGAGTTTTGCAGACAAGGAGACTGACGTCGCGACACAGCAGGCCGCAATATGTCATCTCGGCTAAGGGAAGAGGGCGCCGACGACGACAAGACGGAGAAGTTGCCACAGAAGCAAGCTTCAGCTGACGTGTTGGAAGAGGACGACGTGAAGGAGGTCCAGTAGACGGACCACAAAGACAAGAAATAAATCGGCGAGTCTGAGGACAAGTACAAGGAGGGCGCCGGTGAAGACCATGGCGGTGATGACGACGATGTTGATGCTGTTCCGGATTTTGGGGACTACGACAAGGAAGGGGACGATCCCGAAGATGACGGTCTTGAGGACGATGATGAGGATATGATGCGTGAAGTAGCAAGGCAGACGACGGTCCGGGGAGCCGGGATGGGCCGACTTCAAGGGGTTTTTTATGGGCGGCACCTTCGACGTCCCGATGCCGCTTCTGACACCCTCCCACGTGTTGCTCATCTGTGATGGCTGGCCGGCGTCTCTGCAATCGACTCCACGATAGAGCGACTACACCCACCAGCTGCCCTGCTGGGTGCACTACTCTGAGAGAGGTTGGCGATGACAATCGGCCGTGCTACAGCGCCCGGGTTTGGTTTAAGTCCCGCGTGCTCCTGCAAGACCTTCGGAGGTTTAGGACCGCAGGATCTTGCAAGACCTTATGCCCGGCGCTGCGCTACCTGGCTTCCTTCGCCACCTCGCTCGGTGCCCCAGCTTCCGAGGCTCTACCGCTGGTGGGGCGTCGACCATCGTGCGGGCCGTTGTGGACCAGTGCCATCACAACCACGGAGGGGGGGAGAGTGTGGGGATCGCTGCCAAGGGACGCTGCGAGGAGACGACGACGATGACGAACTGCGCGCGTGTGGTGCTGGGGCGCGCGCTGGCGTCCTAGCCTGGGCTAGGACTAGCCTAGACGCCCGGCTGGGAACGACGGCTCCCAACTGGCCAGCTGGCCGGGACTGGCTGCTGAGGGCAGATACGCGGCAATCTCCCACAGTCCTTGCACCGAGTGCCCAACATACACCTTCAAGGGCCTTGTTGACGTTGGAATTTTGATTCACGATATGGCTTGAGGTCAGTATTTTCTGCCCCTGGAAATGTATTGTATTCACTCATCTACTTCAACTAAAATGGAAAGAGTGCAAACCACAAGTCAAGCCGGCGCAGAAGTAACAGCAGGAAGTCCCTCTTTCGGGTGCGACGCCCAAAGAGGTGTCGGCGGGCCGAGAGACAGGTACGCGGGGAACGGGCGTTTTAAGCATCTGTATTCCTGCCTTTCGGCTGCCGCTGCGGTCAGAGAATCGCTGGGGCTTTCGCTGTCCGCGAGTTGCGAAAACTGCGCTTTGACAGTCAACATTTGCACATGGTGGCTCAAAATGAGCGTGTACACTCATTTTGGGGACAACAGAATGCCCCGCGCACCCCTAGGTGCTTGAACAAAGCCAACGGAGCATCTCCAGCATATTGCAATCGCCGTGCCATGCATTACGAAGAACTGTTCCTCGGGTACGCAGACCTGACCGGACACAAAGGAGCGACTCCCGACAGGCGCGTCTTGTCACCGGGCACTTCCAGCGTGAGGGCGTCTAGACGATGCCAAATTGCTTGCATCTGGAGTGTTTCGGAATGGAAGTGGTGGTGGCTAACGCTCGTTACAGTAATCTACATGTGTCGCCAGTTAGGCTGTCCGACGTCCCCTCCATATGCTGAGTTTTATGTGTGTTTTCATTTTACTTGTTATACTTTAGGAGAGGAGTTTGTACTGCCTTGCACTGTGGAGGCGGGTTCTAAACAATAGTCGCACAGCGGGTTGGACTGGTGCGTTTTCTACTGGCAGTGTAGCCGTAGAGAACCATTGGAAAGACGTCCTGGTGAAGTGGGGCTGTCAGGGAGAAAAAGTCGTCTTGGGGCCTAGGACAGGGCGGAATTTTAGAGATTCGAGAGACTGATAGTAGCAGTGACCTTCTGTAATGGGAAGAAGTAAGCCTTGTTTTGCAGCCATAATGTCGACATGCATGGCCTGGAGAACCGCAAGGTGCAGCCCTTCCAAGGCTATGAGAAGCAGTGGGCAACATTTCTATGGCAGTGTGTAGTAGTTGAGGTATGGCAGGCCAGCACCATACATATATCTATGGGTTTCATTAATGATCGGTGAGAAATGGATAACTGCGGAATGTTTTAATGCTTGTATCCTGCTTGGTCATCTGCTTGTTATTTGTCTTTTCGGGCAATTTCCAAAATACATAGTTACCACAAGGAGATACTATAAGGCAGTACACTGTTAGGATATCATAATAGCAGCTTCTTTAAGTAGTCTGTTGCAAGCCCATGTAGTAGGCAGCCTTTTATTTAAGAAGAAAGGGAGGGGTCCGTTATCTATACTCTATATAAAACAGTGCGTGCACGTATGTCAGAGCCTCGTTTCACAATTCAACACTCGTATTTATTAAATGGTCACCTTTACAATCCGTTTGCTCCCAGGGAATTTATTATTGCCCCAAAACAATAGTTTTTAACCAGTGCCACTCTGCTGTGCAGATCTGAAGGGCAGCAATGGCTTGTTCTATCAGGATGTCTGGGTAAGCGTGTTATTTTCCAGCTGTAGAATATCAGCTGGTGTCAGGTGACTTTGTTTCTTAAAAGAACATGTTGAGGGCCTAGTTGGTGCATGATTAACAAATGTATTATGAGCATGAAAACGTACACTGAACACACTAGGAAGGAAGGACACAGGACTGGCACTAGCTTGACCTGTTTAAAGTTATCTTGAAGTGCCTCTAGTGCTTTTCCTTTGACCTTGACATTGGTAAGGACGACGAAGTCGCCCCCTTGTGGCAGATAACTTTTCCAATTGGTTTCTATTTGACATTAAACATACTCTCATACCTGCGAGCAGTTGCGTTTTTCACTACAGCAAAACATCACAGAATGAGGCAGCTTATTTCGTGGCATTCTTGAACTTTCACCCCATTAAAAATGCAAATTGTCTAACTATCATCAAGTGTTAATGCCTTTCTACGGTATTCTTGCCCCATTCTGCCGACAAACTGCCTGCTCGCATGCATGTAATGCGGCCCTCAGTGGGCAGGGCCACTGTCGATGCTGCAGCAGATGTGGTTGCCATTGTCTCCACACCATAGTCTGGCAAGGAGGACCTCGAGGTACTTAGGTGTGTATGGGTAGGCAGTGCAGTCTGGTGGCATGCAGCTAGATGCTTAGTTGGCACAGGATATTTTCTGTGGAGATGCAGAGTGCCTTTGATGTGGAGGATTGCAGGAACCACTCGATACAGGTGTAAGGCAAAGGGGTGGAAAATACCTGTAATTGGTAAATGGTCACTTTTCTGTTTGTGTTGGCAGCAAACTCAAGAATTGAGATTTGGCAACCTTGTTGCCCTTGGTGTCTGCCTCGTTATGAGAGGCTTCGATATTAAAGCTTTTCAGGACATTGTTACAATTATGGCTAATATGATAAGACAGTACATGGCGGTACAAGGCAGCTCAGTGCCTCCACAGTATTGGACGGGTGAAATAACTTTTATTCAAGGAAGTTCGGCCACTGCTGGAAATTAGGTAGGGGACCCCATGTTATCAGTCCATTATAAAACGGGAAAGTTTTGTATATCTTACATCCTTGTGTAAACGTCAGAGGTGTTCAGGGGCGGTCCCAGTGTCTCTTGGGGGGGGCTTGGGCCCCCCTCCTGTAAGACTTGGTATTTGTTGGGAAGAACAGGATGGAAGCACAAGCCTTTGCCCCCCACCCCAACAAATACTTGCGCTTGCACATACCCTCTTGATGACAGTAGTCATCAAGTCACAATTATCATCAAGTTTTGGCCCCTGGATGCCTCATAATTTTACTGGGCTCTTGCCGACTCTGGGGTGGAGTCAAGAGACAAGATGACCGGCAGGTTATATTTACATAACACTAATGTAAAAAAAATGAAATGAAAGGAAGCGAAAAGAAACATGTTTCATAATTCGCTACACAAAAACTAAATTAGTACGATCAAAGCCCACTGAATGAGTCTTTCTCTGTAAATCAGTCCTCAAAGAAGCGATATCAAATCCTATGGGAATCATATTCATCTAGGCGTCAAGTCTTTGGCGGTCTTAGTCAGTCGTAGGCGTTGGTGAGGCTGTCTGGGCCGGTATGCTGGCTATGCTGGCGTGACTGTCTCTGGGCAGCGAGGCCATCGCTACACCAGACCATGGGATCGGAGCCGAAGCTAAGGAACATTTCTTTCCATGATTGTCTGTATACTCGTAGACAACTTTCTGTGGCAATGAAGGTAAGGCTGTGGGGGTGGAGCTATCATTCTTGCGTTAGTGCGCGAGTAGTCCAGTGCATGCATTCAGTGATCTGAAGAAACTGCAAATACAGAACGGCAACGCGAACTGCTTGTGTGTGCAACTGGGATAACAATACACTGAATCATCTTCGTTGAACAATTGCAAAACTTTTTTCACTGATCAGCTGTGTATACTTTCCTGATGTTCTGCCCATTCAGTGTGTATACTTCAGTGTGTATACTCAATGTGTATACTTTATTTGTGTTATATTTAATGCGACTTAATGTGATTTAGTGTGACTTAATGTATTGTATTTTATCTTGTGTTGTACTCACTCCTGCAATATCTTGCTGTGCAAGATGCAGTATTTGTAAATAAATAATAAAATAATAATAATCTAACATTTCACTAACACAAAAGAGCAAACCTCCTGTAGGATATGCACAACGCATATGCTCAAATACACATGTAGTGGCTATCAGACGACAGAAAGAGGCATTTTGTGAGCAGGTCTCGGAGGCTAGTTCTGCACTTCGCAGTTTCATCCATTCGCCGAGAGGCGCCGACTGTGTTCTTGGAACAACGTTTACTATGGCTGCTTCAGAAAGTTCTGTGCAAGTTTGCTAGTTGATAAATGTACGCACACTGTTTTCTGATTGGGAATGTAGGCCTTCATATGCTTCTTAAATGCAGGAAGCCCCTCACTTTTTTGCAGAACATCGGTTTAAGTTTTGCACCACGTGCAATAGTGCAAGCATGCAAGCACTCCGGCACCATAGCCTTCGTTGCCACAGAAAATTGTCTGCGAGTATAGTGCCTTTCGAGCATTTCTGTTCCTTGTTAAATACATAATCTCCCATCCTTGCCAGGGGAAAGCCATTCGGACAATTGCTGCCCATTCAAGGGGAATGCCATCCTCCAAAAGAGAGGTCATGCCCAGCCTCAGGTCCTCCCCAGCAAAGGGTGAAGCAATGGGACCCTGTGGGGAGATGCCTGGGGTCATAGGAGCGAAGCAGCCGACGGGTAGAAAACTGCCAAAAGGCAGCGAAGTCATTCCATGCACAAAACAAGTTGAATGGCTTGCAGGTTGGCGCGTGCATTGCCTAGGAGCACATGGCCTCATAACTGGTCATACCTTCGGCGCTTCTGCCAAGCTTGCGGCAATTTGTTCAGGCGTACTCTCCATTGTCACAGGTCCTTTGGGAATCGGTCCGCATGCCAAATCGATTGCCTCATGTGCTGCCTGAGAACAGGCTTTCAGGGTAGCGTTCTCTTCAACAGTTCTGCCCGGCATTCGTTCTATAACCGCCTTGCCAAGTAGCGACAAGTCCTCGTCTCCTATCCTCTTCCCCTCGATTTTGTCGTCTGCTGCAGCGCCATCTTCCATTCGCCTGTAAGCGAATGGCAGATGGCACAAACCCATGCAGGGCATGGGTTTGCTGCTTACCAAAGTGGTCGCTACTTGGTAAAGTGGTTATACAGGGACATTAGGTGTTCAGGCCGTCACAACAATAGTCAGCACTTGAGTTCTCTGTGATTTTCTATCAGTTGCACAACGTCTCCCAGAGAGGATCAGAGAGGATCGTTGGATTCCCGTTCTGAATGTTTTCTTTTCCATGAATGTTTCTCTTTGCTTCAGTGATGATAAAATCCCCATTGTACCATGCACACCTTGGATTTCGGCGCCACGGTAAACTGAGGGAGAACACATATTCTCTAGACAAGTAGCCTTGACCATAGACTAGCAGAGTAAGTTTTTCTCTCTCACTCATTTTTTTTTTCATTCAGGAGCCCACTTTGTACACTACAGAACTTGCAATTAGACATGACATTCAGGTACGTAGTACTTTTTTGAAGATGTTGGACTTAGAACACGTTGACACCAACCAAGGCACTTTTTTACTTGAAACGTAAAAAACCCGCCGTTCTGGGACCTATTCAGCTCTTTCTTCAAGGTACAAGGGGGCACCAAAGGGCAACACTTATATAAGCTTTGCTCTCCGGTGCTCCCCTTGAAGTGGGGGTGTCTAACAACAGCAGTGCCTATTCTCAGAAAATGGTGTAGTAGACAATCGGCAGCACACCTGCAAACTGACTCATATTTGCGGGTGTCTCCTGTGTCTTCCAGGACTCCACAAAGAGTGGCTTGTGGCGGTTGGTGGTCTCTACGTCAGTGATCCTGGAATCATAGATCTAGATGTGGTGATCACGCTCCTTGCTGTGTTGTTCCATGAGGGCACTTATCTGCAGTGTTGTATAGAACGACGTTCCTGGAACGAGTTCCTTTTGGGAGGAACAAAGGAACACCATCGTTGCATTTAGGAATTAGTGGAACTGTAACGGGAACGCGTTACATTTACGAAGGAACGGCAAAGGGAACGGCGTTCCTTCTATATGCGTTCCACTCCACGATGATCGCAGGTACGCAGCACATGATGCAGGGCGGATAGGCTGGGCTACAACAAGCCCCCCTGAAGTCTCCGTTTTCCTGCTGCCACTATCGCTCCCTCATAGAAAATCATGCACAAGAATGCCATTCTACTGCGGTTTCAACGAGGGTGACGCTTACCCTTCACTGCGGCCGCACGACGTCAGGGTATCGCGCTGCTGTTTCGTGGTGGCCGCTTACTATGGCCGCTGGACAAATAGTTTTCGGCTGTCAGCCAGCTGCACAGCAACGCGGGATGAACTGTATGCAACAGCTAAGTTACTTTGGTCGCTTCCCTTATGATCCCGCTGCCAGGACTCCCTCCGAGCTAAAACGCTGTCAACGCGTGCTTTACTATATCGCCTCTCCCCGCATTGGTTCTAATAACGCGGTTACGGCCATAGTTGTCCATACTTGTAAGACACTCTGTGCGTCAATCTCTTCGAGGTATTTTAGTTGAACTGAACAGGCCGCGCCTTAATTTAGCGTCAGCAGCCCTATGCCCACGGCAAAAAGCAGAAACGAAAGACTTTTCGAAAGCATATATACACATGCTAACGCGAACGTGTGTTGATCATGCTTTCGTGCGTGCGTGTTTGTAATATTGAGCAAAGAAAGCATCCCTCTAACCTGGACCTGGTTAATTATGGTCGGTGATGCCCAGTTTGTTTCTAATAAGAACGATGGTTTCATTGCTATCATTACTACGCTACCGAAAGGTTAGCTACACAGGAATAACCAAACATTTTAACACACAGCACCCCGTCCACTTTACTGCACAGCCTCATTTGCTGTATACCAATGTCCTGTCAATTATGCTTGTGTGGTGTGGGTCATTTTCGGTTTGCGTCCCGCCAAATTATGCATGCAAGGCTATGTACAGTAGAACCCCGCTGTTACGTTCCCGGCTGCTGCGTTTTCCTGGCTGTTACGTTGTTTTGGGCCAGTCCTGGCATAGCTCCCATAGGATTCAATGCATTAGGGACCCCGCTGTTACGTCGCAGTGTGGAAACATTCCCATATGTTACGTTGCGAATCGACACTCCAAGCGACCACTGCCGACGGCAATATTGACTTTTCACGTAGCTTGACTTGGCTTGACTATATTAGCTGCACTATGGGCGACGCCCATTGCGTTTCCGGCTTCCGCCAGCAAAATTATGGCACAGCTGTGCAAACTCTTTGTGACGGAATCGCGTACAGTGATTACGTTTCCATCGATGATGCCGTTGTCACTTCCGAGGTTTTCTCTGTCGACGAAATCGTAGCCGAATGTGCCGATGCATGCAACGAAAGCGCTAGCACTGAAATGAAATTGCGTGCCGATCACCACTTCTCTCATTTTTCCATTTTTCCCGTTCCTCGGCTCTTACGTTTCCCAGTTCTTACGTTTATTTTCTACGGTCCCGTGAAAAATGTATCAGCGGGGTTCTACTGTATTTTCATATTTATTTTCTGCACCACAACAGCATTTCACCCTTGCCTTAATGTGCATACGAATTGAACAGGCAAATAATGCTTATTCCTAATGCCACAAAGAAAAGAAAAAATACAATCCCGCATTATTTAATTCAGCGGTATATGCACAAGATAGAAATATTAATATTCCTCACACGGGCATACATTCAACACAACTGCAATTAACAACAAAAGTGCATATCACAAATACTTTAAAGCAATGAGAACTAAATAAAAGCAATATATCCATAACTGCAGATTATTTTATTAAAATGCTACAAGGGCTACCAATTTTGAGCAAAATCGTTTAGGACTGGGAATGCTGACGACATCGGGGTATGTTGTTCGAGTATTTGCACCCAATGCCATGGGTTATCCTAAATAAAAAGGTCTATTACTAGCTTTCAGTGTCAGATGCACCACTGTTACATGCATTGGTGCATGTGAGTAACTACCCATCTGCATATTGGAGGTGCAGTATCCTGGCTACGCATCGGAAGACTAAAGTGGAAAGTGCCATATGTGTTGCACTTGTAATAGACTAGTGCCAAAGCTGCAGTGAGTTGGCCGCAGTATGTTCGATGCTCCTTGAAAATGTATGCCTAGGAGCGTTTCTTTGGATATTTCTTTGTCTTCAGATAATATGCCGCCGGTGACATTGAAATTCTGGAAATATGCATAGGCGATGCGAGATTTAATGTGTTCACTTTAATTTGCCTCAGGATTAATTTTCAGTTTTAGAAATCAAATGTAACGTTAATGGGGAAGGAACGAGTTTTCGTTCCTGTTTTGGAGGAATGTGTACAACACTGCTCATTTGTCTTTCTTAATTGCGTGCGTCATCCTTGTGCTGCCGCAGTCTTCAGGGGAAGCTGTTTGTTTTTGCTATGTACGTGTCGCCATCTGCACATATACACACATGGCCTTTCTTTCGGACATAGGAAGAAGCGGCAGAGCGTAGCGGACGGCTTGTGAGCCACCTCGATTCTCTGCACCATGAGCACTTCGCCTGACCATTCACATAGGGCACCCCTTACGCAGCTGGGACGCAGTCAGGGTTCCTACGAAGATGTCGGGAGAGACGGCTCTGGCGAAGAGTGACCCGTTCAGAGGCGTTGGAGTAGCTGTTCTTTTGCATGTCGCAGCTGACCTTCACCTCTTCCTTCTTTCTCTCACCCGAAGAATGCATCCTCCAAGATGGCACTGTAGCAACGTTACCACCGCCTCTTTGGGGTGACCGAGAATCGAGGTTGAGTCCAGTGTACTGCGAATTGCAGGGAGCCACCTGTACTT
This sequence comes from Hyalomma asiaticum, assembly GCA_013339685.2. Taxonomy (NCBI): domain Eukaryota; kingdom Metazoa; phylum Arthropoda; class Arachnida; order Ixodida; family Ixodidae; genus Hyalomma; species Hyalomma asiaticum. Next base: position 43,551,000 of record CM023483.1, read on the forward strand.
TCTGAAGCTCAGGTAGGTTCGCTGTGATACAGAGGGGCATGCACACTTGCAGAGAACAGGATATTCCTATGAAGGAGTCTTCGTTTGGAAAATGCCGCTGCAGGAAAGCGAACTTGGATTGTTTGAGCGGCCAAGCTTACTTCCAAGGATGTCCTTTCAAATTCAGTTACCCCAAGCCATGTTCACATTAATGCGACAGTAACACATCACATTTCAGAGCACATTTATGGGTAAGGCAATGCTACGCTATCGATATATGAATGTAAACATTTAGACAGAGATCTGTCTGACTGGGTTGAAAAGTATTTGAAGTTCAGGTTTCTTCAGCCACAGTTTCCTTGATTGACCGATGTTTCGAGTCTAGTTCGGCCTCATCTTCAGAGGGTGGCTGTCTGGTTCGCGGAGGCGGCGCCGCTCATGGTTATCCATCCAGTGTTGTCAAAGTCAATTTTGGTCGTACTTCTTGCACTGCTTTGCGTTTGGCATACTTCCCACATCGTTACTGTGCTGGCTCATTCTGTCCTGGAAGTTGCTTTTGCATAAGTGTCTTGCTAGGCACTCGGAAGGAGAGGCCTTGTATAAACAACACGGTGCTCCTCTCTTAGAGGTCAGTCTTTTGCAGGTGCCGGAAGTGGGAGTGGGGTCACAGGTTTGTGAGTCACCTTAATGCCAACCTTCCCGAGAATTCGGGCAAGCTGTTGACTGACTCCAGGGACGTAGAGTATTGCAACGTGCTGAGGTCTGTCTTTTACTTTTTCCCCACAAAGTGGTACCGCATGAGGGGAAGTGCAGTTGGACTATTCACCACTGCACTGGCTCTGCCGGGAACATATGGCACAAAAGCTCACCCCACCACGCAATTTAAAAGGAAAATATACTCGAGAAAGGTGTGTTGCTCAGCGAAATATTGCAGAGCAGGAGCGCACACACATTATAGAAGAAACAGTGAAGGCAGGAAATGTGTGACTCAGCTTTTCAGCAGCCAGCCAGCTGGGATGATGAGTGTGGTGGTGCCAAAGAAGAGAGCCACTTCTTGTGGGGTGAAGCCTTTTCAAGTGCAGAAGCCAATGTATCTCACTCGACAGGTAGCCTCTATAATGTCAGCAATGAGCGTGGAGACGAACATTAGGAAATGTAGAAACCACAGAAGGGGGATGTTAATTCGCTACAAATGTAAACGGCGCCACAGGGGTGAGCTACTGTCCTCTTCATGTAACTGCTGCTGTCGCACATTCGAAATGTGCCACTGGATGCATTTCAGATTAAAGTTGGGTAGCATGCGTATTGGTCTTTTGTTTCATTTTTGTGTTTTCTAATTTTTGAGTCGTCAATATTTGGCTGAGATTCAATTGATATGATTATTCAAATGGTCTCGGTCAGAGCTGGCCTTGAGTATTGCTGTTTCTTGCTTCCAGGCAAGGGAGATTTTTCACCGGATGTATCCCAATGAAGAGTTCCTGCCACGGGCACCTGATCCGGAGGAAATCCTGCTCGAGCATGAAAATAATCCTGGAGACCATGGGCCTTTGACAGAAGAGGTTGAGGAAGACCCGAGCAAAGCAGAGGAGAAGAAAGGTGGCGAGCCTGAAAGGGGCACAGGTGATGATGCCTCCAAATGTGTTCAGGCCACATCAAGTCCTGGCGGTGGCGCTAATTCTTCTGGAGATGCATGAACTCTGATGTGCTTAGTGTTTTTTAGTGTACATGTGAATCTTCCTTGAATTAAAATTATTCTGCTTAATTTGCTTGGATTTGGACTCTGGTAAATCAGCAAAAGCTTTTTGCTTCCTTCACATGTCTCTGCTCACGCATTGTATTTTCCTTTAGTTTTATTTTGGTCAGAAATCAACATGCCTGGGAGGATACTGCCTTTCTCTCTGTGCCATTTGCATCGCCCTGTAGGTCTGAGGTGGTCGGCAAGTTTCTATCAGTGTATACTCAGACTTAAGTTACTATATTTATGACTTCTTTCACTGTGATGTGGCAGTTTTGAATTATATTTTATGACAGGGCACTTTAAAATGTACCTAGTCATATACTATATGGAAGCAGTCAAGGTGAAGCAAGTTTTCCTGACATAAATGTCAATACATTCAATTTACAGGTTAAAATGAACAGGGGAATGATAATTTAATACACACCACAGAAGAAACTGGTAACAGACTTGAATCACTCCACTATTTCATGCATGCTTATCGTTTAGTGTCAGACATACCTGCGTAACACGGTTGCTCAATGAAATTGATCAAGCGGCTGTGTACAGTAGAATCTCGATGATACGATTACGGTTGATGCAAATTTCACGATGATATGAATTTTAATGTTTTGGAAAAATGTGCTGTCATTTGGTGTTATACGAACAGTTTCCCCAGCCATTGCAGATGATACGAACACATGAAATGACTCTTCACGAGAGCGGCTGACTCAAAGTGGGAGAGTGACCACCACGGCTGCTGGTGATTTTTTTACACCCCGCTTGCCTTCACCTCTTTGCCCCAGCAGCGCAAAGAAGTGGCACAATCTCTCCTCCCCATGAGCAGCAAACCCGTCCACAGGCATGCTGGCTCAGGAAACGAGCGTGCGAGGAGAGGAGTGGCGACAAGGAATGCGCGGCCTCCAATTCAATATTTCTTGTTTCCAGGTCAGGTCACGTGCCTGACAAGTTTGGTATGTCAGCCCTTTCCTGGCACCTCACTGGCGTATAGCAGTGTTTCTTTGTTTTTTTCTTTTTTAACTGCTACGTTGGCTACGTCGCGCACCATGCTTTTCGCATGGTGCGGGCAGTGCAGGCTGGTGTTCTCTTGTGTGGGTGCGCATAAATACGCCCATTTTGCTGCTGCAACTGCCGTGTGCGTAACATTTGAGAGTTGCTGCACGTACTGGAAGACCGAAGCATTCATTCATGTTTCTCGGAAGCGGAAGGCCCTTTCTTTGAAGGAGAAAACTGAAGTTCTGAGGAAAGTCAACTAAAACCCCAAGAAAAAATGCATTGGCCTTGGCGAAAGAGTTTGACATAGCGCCATTGACGCTCTGCACCGTTGTTGGGCAGCAAGACGTCGTCTTGAGGGATGCCCAGCAATTCAGCGCTAATGTCAAGCAGGCAAAGACGGCTACACACGTGAAGCTGGAAGAGGTCCTGCTGACGTGGTTTTGCGAAGTGACAGCAGCTGGCGTCAACGTTGATGGCAAGGTGCTGCGCGAAAAGGCAGGGAACATTGTGCGTGCTTTCCCTTGGTATCGACAGTTTCCAAGCTTCCGGTGGATGGCTGCACCGTTTTAAAGAGAGGCACCAACTAGTTTACAATGTTGTCTGCGCTGAAGCAAAGAAAGTAAGGCCTCAGGTCAGCGACTGGCTGAACACTCTGCCGGCGCTGATTTCGGACTATGCACTGCGCGACAAGGCCAGACTCTTTTTCAACCTGCACCCTGAGAGAAGCATGTGTGTGAAAGGTGAGGCTTACCAAGGTGGCCAGAAAACTAAGGAACATGTCACCATGCTATTTCGCGCAAATGCGGACGGCTCTAAAAAAATTCAGCTTACCATCATAGGCAAATAAAGAAAACCAAGGTGCTTCCGATCAGCAGGACGTTTGCCTTGCTTGTACAAGGGAAACAAAAAAGGCATGGATGACTGCAGATTTTTCCCGTGAGTTCCTTACGACTTTGGACTGAAAAATGGCAGCGAAAACAGAATTTTGCTTTTAGTCGACGAGTGTTTGGCCCATCCCAAAGACAGCAACTTCAGCAATGTCGCCGTAAAGTTCCTGCCCGCAAACACCACGAGCAGCCTACAGCCGCTGGATGCCGGAATAATCCAAAATGTGAAGCACCGTTTCAAGGGATTGCTTGTGCGGAGCCTCCTGATAAAAACTTGCGGACTGCCCTGCTTGACGCATTTCATTTCTTTGCCTTGTCCTGGGATAATGTGACCCAGGACACGATCGAGAACTGTTTTCGCAAATGTGGATTTTTTGCGGAATGGGATGTGGCTCCGATGGAAGAAAACCAAGAGCCTGACGCCAGTTTGCACATCCGAAGGTTGGGAGAACCTCGAAACTCAAGCTTCGGCATGAGACTTCACCTCTGCGGACGACAACATCATGACCTGTGGGCTGCAATCCATTGAATTGGTCGATGAGGCAAAGGATACAGAGTCCAACAGTGATGGTGAAGGGACAGCGAGGTTAAAAAAGTTGAAACATCATGGACTTTTTCAGCAAGAAGTAGTTGACCTCAATAGAGTTCTTGTTCATCTTCATGATCAGCTTTAACTCATTTTGGCTCATACGAATTCGGGATAACGTGAATATTTTACGTGCTCCCTACGAATTCGTATCACTGAGATTCTACTGTACATGTGAAAGTTTCAAAATTTTGAGAGCTTGCATCACAGTGGCTTCTTGGATAAAGCCTGGTTACAGTTTACTTCTTCCTCTAACAGCGTAGCTGTTTAAGCTTGGCATAGCTGCATGTGGTGTGCACCAAAACTTTACCCAGCTGCCCAATGTGCAGCATTTGCATGCACACTTCTCTTGCTATGTGCGAACAGCTCCTTACATAGCATAGCCATGCAGAGTAAGTGAGGGGGAAGGGAGACCCTTCAAGTGGGTGTGTGCCAAGCAGCTCTTGGCAGAGCACAGCTGTGCATATAGTAACAAGGTGGTGGAAAAGAATAGTGAGGGGGACAGCACGGCATTGCCTTCTACAGTGTAGGGGGAAGTCAGGCTGCAAAGGACTGGTGGTAAACCATAGCATATCCATGTAGAAAAAGGTGAGAAAGAAGGGAACTGAGCCAGTCTGCATTCGCCAGGTTCTTTCCAGCTCCGCTGTTTACTCTGATTGCACTGGTGTAGCACTGGCCTGTTCTCCCTCCCGCTGGTGGCTTCATGAACATTTTGTACCAAGTTTCATCGATTTGCCCATTTGTCTCTGGCTGCACTATCGCAAAGAAGTGTTGCCAGCACTCGATCAAACATGTCTGTAAAGGCTTACGCAGAAGGTATGTGATCTGAAAGCATAATGTCTAGCAATCCCCTTGGGGCATGGAGAGCATGCACCAGGTCAGGAGTGTGGTAACGCAAACCAGTGCCTCTGTCCTGGCGGGAGATATCTTGCCTTTGCGACTAGCAGCATGCAGTTATAAGCCGTGCTTGCACAGCACTTCCTTGACAAATTAGTTCTGTGGAATCCCGCAAGGTGGAGTGATGATGGAGAAAAAAAAATTTGTATCAGCCCTGTTATAGTTCAATTGGTAAAGCAACTGTGCCGGACAGGCACTGGTCCGGGTTCAAACCTTTGACCAGGATGAATTTTTCGTCGAGCAATCCACGAGCAATCTGGGCAATCCATGAGGATTTCCTTGTAGCTTTGTGCTACGCACAAGTAAATGCTAATTTCTGTTTCATACTCTTAGTTCCTTACATTGCAGGATGTTTCCTGCAACAAGTTGGCAGAAAGGGCTTCAATGAAGTGCACAGTTTGCAGAACGGCTGCTGTACTAATGTAATCGATGGTCATAGGTGCACTTGATGATGTGCTGCTACATAGTCTCAATACTGTTGGTAACGTTTTCCGAGAAAAACAGTGAACTATACATTGTTATATAGTGTGGACACCTGCAACAATGACCACAGTGAGAATCTTTTCCATGCTTTGAAAGAGCAGTCCTTAAATCTTTGAGTCATTGCAGCCCCGGTGTATAAACTTGCAGTAGTCCATACTGGGAGTGCATAGAAATTTTTTTCCTGTACCGCGCTAGTGTTTCCAAATAGTCAGGACACAACTGCCACAGCTTTTATGGTACAGACATTTTACTGCAATCATCATTTGTATACAAGTTTATTTTTGTCATTCCATTCACTTCATTCACTTCCTGAACATTTATGCTAATAAATTCCATATCACAGGAAAATGAAAAAATGTATCTAGGCATGCAGACGGCCTGCATCATGGCCTTCACGAAATGTAAGTGCATTGCATTGTAGATGAAAAGAAACCACTGGAACACAAGATCTGTCCTTGCTTGTTTTATGCATTAAGTCATGGTCTTTGAAAAAGTATTTGATGAAATACTAATACTGCTCTCTTAAATACTAGCAAAGATGCAAATAAGAATCATATCAGACAACAAAGAACTTCATTTATTAATTGTACAGTGCCTAAAAAATATACAGATCAAAATGGTCGTATCCCTGCTTATAGCATTAAAATGTGTTAGGCTTTTCGTACGAAGATGAGAACAAGAGCAAGTAGACTAATCTAACTATATTCCTTATGTGTCTTGCAACTGGAAGGTATAAATATGTAATGTAAAAATACAGTAGAACTAGCTTCCTGCAAGGTGTGTGCAGTGTACCCCTGTAGAAATGTGAAAAGCCAAGGAGCCGGGCCAGTTGACATACAGATTAAGGCAACCTGAAACAACTTCCATCCATGGGCTTGAATGCACGTTGCGGAACATGCACAGCCTTTCATGCAAGGCCCGCATCTTTTGCCATAGAAAGAAATAGGCTGTCTTCCTTTTGGATGAGTTCATCTGGGGAGCCTTCTTCTACTATTTCACCAGCGGAAAGCACCACAATCCTGTTGCAGCAGAAAAGGGGCCACTGTTATGCTGCTGCCTCTAATCAACAGGCTGGTACAGAAGAGAATGCTTTCTCACCTATCGCAGTCCATGATGGTATGAAGCCTATGAGCAATGGTGATCACAGTTGTGCTCCTAAACTCTCTCTGAATTGTGTCCTTGATGAGGTGGTCGGTGGCCAAGTCCACGGATGAGGTTGCTTCGTCGAGCACCAGCACTCTGCTCTTGCGTAGAAGGGCACGAGCAAGGCACACCAGCTGCCTCTGGCCAGCACTGCGCAAAGCAAGTGTCACTCTGATGGCTTTTACTGGACTTAATTCATTGGCTATAGCCCTTAAAGTTCAAGAAGATGCAAGATGTAGAAAAGAAATTTAAATGTGCGCTTTATCTTAAAGATAGCTCATTTCAATCAAGTTCCGGTATCAGTGGAGCCAGAGCGTCAATTTTTAGGGGAGTTCCACAGTCTGAGCGCATTCACTCTCCATTTGCACCGATGGGTGTAGTGGAAGCTGCACAGAGCCAAGGACATGCCAGCACATGCCATGACCTCAAACATTTTGTCCTCTTTTTTTTTTTTTTCTTTAAGTGTGCTCACACTTCTGCAGTGGCCACATGCGTGCCACCAGGATCACTGCTGGGACGCGGCAGCACCCCATCTTCACGTAATGCCAGTGGTTCTATATCCTATGTCGTCTGCACCTGCCAAGTGATGTGAATTGTTGAAAAAAAAGAAAAGAGCAGGCGTTTTCCAGCTGCATTTTGACATCAAAGTTGCAAAATCCCTGGTGCGTGCAGTGCAGTCACATTTGGCTGGCACGCCCACTATTGACTGGCAGCATTGCAGGGTCTCTTTAAATTCGAAATCCGTAAATGTTCAGCCTCGTGTGCTGTCACCAGCTATAATAAAGAGCTTGGGCATTGGGGCAGCACAGCAGGCATAACCTGGGGTGCAGTCTTTTATGTGCTTTGTATACACCTGGTACGCCACCTATAGTGCCACCTAGTGGGCACCGTGGGCACTCTTGGGAGTCCTCGCCAGAAAGGGCCGACCGGACACGGCTGTGATTTGCAGTGGTGCCTTCCCCTTCCTGCCAGATAGCTACTTGTGCTGTGACAGCGGCAGGAAAGGCGCAAACCTCTGTGGATGTGAACACGAACATGCCATTAATGGAATCTGGGGCAACCCGGTCTGTATACGTGCCAGGTGCACACCGCAGAACAGCATAGCAGAGCCCATTTACGAAGTGGAGCTAGAGAACTAGCCGCCTTGTTTTGTTTACTAATGTGGCATCTCAACGATTCCTTTTTGTTGTTTTTAGACTTTTACGCTTGCCACATTGCCGCTTCTGTACTCTAATATAAATACGCATAATTTGGTTGGACTGGAAAATCAAACTGTGAAGTTCGCACTGTGTGATGGCATGTAATGTAGCGGTCTTGCTACTTCTTGTTGCATGCGGCATCATCAAATAATTTCCATGAAAGTCTCATTAAGAAGACAACTGTGCAGTTGTTAATAAACATGCGTACGCATACACTTATCCTGGAAATCGCTGAAAATGCCAGTGAATAAAAGGTCCAGTTAGCACAGTACCACTGATGCAACTTCACCGCGTTCATTGAACTGCCCAACCTGCTGCAGCTTTCAATACTTGCAATAGTCGACCTTTTGGAAAGTGCACATATCTGGAGTATGAGTATTTTTGTCATTTGCTGCTACGGTAAAGAGAATGTGCACAATATATTTAAATGTGGGAAAGTGGTAGGAAAATTGGATGGGCATGGCATGCCTTGAATTTGTTTATCAAGAGGTGTGTGTGTGTGTGTGTGTGTGTGTGTGTGTGTGTATATAGTATATATATATATATATATATATATATATATATATATATATATATATATATATAGGACTGTATATGCAAAGACAGCTTGGGTTGCCGCCAGTTTATAACAGAATTGACGATGCACCTCTTAGAGAATGACGGTTTACTACATCAACGTTTAGGTCGGAGCTTGACCTTTTTCAAGACATGTTAACCACGGGCCAGTATAGCCTTATATACCACACTTTGTCTAGTAGTAAGGAGAGAAGGACAAGGATGGGAAAGAGAATGAGTGGGGTGAAAATATACGGAAATAATACAAATTAAAAAATAAAAATAATAATAAAAAGATTGCTGGAATCTTCACTGCAACAAAAGATGAGCAAGTCAAGCAAAAGGAACTCGCACACAGAGAGAGAGAGAGAGCGAAGGAAAAAAGAAGAAAAAAGAGAAAAGGTGAGGGAAAAATTAAAAGAAGAAAAAATATGAGAAAGGGGCGAAAATGGGGGAGACAGTGAGAAGGACCAGTGCCGTCCGCCGCGCCAGTGCTGTCCAAGTCCGTAGACATTTTAAAGAGCACTCCATTAATTAGGCATTGTATATCGCGGCACCGGCTTATGTCTGGCAAAACTAACGACACTTTCAGTGGCGTACCTTATGTGGTCTGGCTATTGCCTCTGTGGTGCCGCTGCACAGCAACGCGCCCCAGGAGGGAAGAACGGGGTTCGTATTCGGGCATGAAAGGCGTGGCACTTGTGTTCCTGATTGCAGCCACATTTGCAACGCGCACTCGGAGCTACAGCGCGGCGGGGTTGGGTAACACTGAGAGAGCGCCTGGATGTTCATTTATGCCGTGCTTAAATTGTGCCAAATTTGCAGATAAACTAGGATTCCCTTTGCTCACGTTCTCTGGTGCTCCGAAAGTTGCTTTCCAACAGTGTGACCCTGACATCCTCAAAGCTGTGACTTTTCAAGTTGATGTGTTTAGAGAGTGGAAGGCCAGGTAGTGAGCGCACATGGGACCGATGGTTGCTGGACCTTATCCTGAATGGTGTCTCTCTGTCCTATGTACCGCATGTTACATATTCCAGACTCTAGGAGATAAATAACATTGTTTGAGTCGCAGTCGAGTTGTCCTTTTATTCTGTGTTTAAAATTCGAATGTGTGCTTTCTGCAAATTTTGTTTTCTGGATGTGTTTGCACACGCCGCATCTGTATTTCCCACAGGGTCGGCACCCGCCGAGAGGCACTGTTCCTGTTTTGGAATGTACAACGTGATCCCTTATGCTTTTCAGTCGCCTGTATACCACACGCGGAGGCTCGGGAAATATTTTGGAGAGTCGGTCACTTTGTTCCAATATGTTAAAATGTTTTTTCAAGATTTTGTTAACGGTGGGTGGGTTGCTAGTAAAGGTTAGAACAAGGTTTTTTCGGCGTTCATGGTCGATGTCTTTTTGGTCATACAAAAGCGCCTGGCGGTCGAGATTTTCAGCTTTCACAATCGCAGCCTCAATGATAGATGGTGGGTACTTTTGATTGACAAGTACTTCACGCATCCGTGCGGCGCTTTTGTGGAAGTCTTCCGTGCGGGAGCATATTCTTTTGAATCGGTGTGCCTGAGAATAAGGAATGCTAGTTTTACAGTGACGTGGGTGGCAGCTATTGAAGTGCCTATCCGTAGGTTTTCTGTATACGCTCGTGACTAGCGCACCGTCTTCTATCTGTAGGTGAACATCAAGGTAATTTATTTCAGTGTTAGAATAAGAGTGTGTAAAAGAAATACTTGGATGCACTTGGTTGAAGACCTGTATGAACATGAGAAGTTCGTTCTCTGAATGAGACCAAATCAAGAATATGTCGTCCAGGTAGCGTTTATAGAACATCGGCCTAATCTTATAAGACGATAGGAAATTGGATTTTATATGGTGCATAAATATGTTAGCGTAATTTGGTGCCATCTTGGTGCCCATTGCCGTGCCGCTGGTTTGAAGGTAGTACCGATCATTAAATTCAAAGCTGTTTAATTCCAGGACAAGCCTCGTTAGAATTCCAATTACTTTTTGGTCTGGATATGCGGTAGGGTTGTGGTTGCTATAGGACTCCACGAGAGCTCTTATGCCGTCGTCATGCGGAATATTCGTGTAGAGTGAGCTAACGTCCAATGTCACAAGGAAGGCGCCACCTGGGATTTTTAGGTCTGATATTTCGTGGAGGAAAACGGCACTCGTCCTTCCCGCTGTCTCCCCCGTTTTCGCCCCTTTCTCTCTTTATTTTCCCCTCTCCTTTTCTCTTTTTTCCTTCGCTCTCTCTCTCTCCCTCTCTCTCTTTGCGCGAGTTCCTTTTGCTTGACTTGCTCATCTTTTGTTGCAGTGAAGATTCCAGCAATCTTTTTATTATTAATTTTATTTCTTAATTTTTATTATTTCCGTATATTTTCACCTCACTCATTCTCTTTCCCATCCTTGTCCTTCTCTCCTTACTACTAGACAAAGTGTGGTATATAAGGCCATACTGGCCCGTGGTTAACATGTCTTGAAAAAGTTCGGGCTCCGACTGAAACGTTGATGTAATAAACCGTCATTCTCTAAGACAACATTACTACAATAAACTCAGTTTCGGAGCTCTGTATCTCCGCCAGCGGAGGAGGGTGGTCCGAACGGCAGTTGCGTGAACTTGCGGCGCTGTAGTCACGTCTTCCGCTACTCTCGGCGCTTCGCCTGCTACGACGGAGCACAGCGGCGGTCCACCGCGCATTTCGCACAGCGGCTTTCTAGTAGTGCTATTGCGAAAGTTAAACATTCATCGTCCGTCCAGTCGACGTTCCCACATCCCATTTGTGCGCTACTTAAGTGGATATGCATAAGGTCGTCTGTATGCATCGACCCGCATGCATTGCTCATTGGATTGCACGGGTGTTGAATTTTTATGCCTGGTGTCTGAAATGGCACCACTAACGCCAAAATGCTGCCACGTCGACTTGTTATTCCCGGCACCATCGCTCACCGCGGCAGTAACGGCCGCCTTGTGCAGCTGCAAAACGGCTTCGAGCACAAGCTCGGCCAACACACGGCCAGGTGCGGAGCCCTTTGTGACAAAACTTGCTATAGGCTGTACCAATCCTTCAAACATGGGCACGAGCATAACCACCAACGCATGGTCGGCAGCTGTGCCCTCCTTCACGATCCCACCGTAATCAACAAAGCCGTCTATTTTGTAGGTAGATTTGCTCAACTCGTAAGAATGCCTAAGCTTGATTTCATCGACAACAAGTGTCCCCAAGCTGCTTGCCCATTTGACATTGTATGTATTCCAGAAAGACTGCTTCAAATCCATATTTACATTAAATGCCCTCCAGTATTTGTGCCAGGCGGTTCGTGGTTGGCAGTGGTAGAATGTTCAGGTCTATCAGCAGCCTTTATGCCCGTGGGCTGGCAATTCGTACAAGCATGCAGTTAAGCAAGCATTCTGCATTGTACGCATTCCACACGGTGCTGTTGCTTTGATTTTGCGAAATTCAGTTGCAACCGCCACCTTTTCGAGCGGTGGGAGGCAGTCCAGCTGCGTGTTCAGGCACTCCTCCAGGTCGTTTCAATCACTCCTTTCAGTTCCATGATTTGTTTCCCCTGCTTCTCGCGAGCTGCTGTGGCCCTAAGAAACGTTCTTCTGAGATTCTTCATTTTAAAATTCTTAATGGTTGCCTTCGCTGGTGTCTGCAGTAGCTCCTTTCTACAGCACCTTAAACAATTCGGACAGACCCGGCGTGACGTGAGAACCAAGCAGTTTTCTGTGCGTACTCTGTCGATATTGTTCACGCACCTTCAGTTCGTCAACTTCGCAGAGTAGATGTTCCATGCCTGCAGCACAGCTTAGACTGTACGACAGCTGTTTGCTTTACATTCTGTAGCTGTTCACTGTGCAGTTAAACTGCTCATCAACTACAACTCTTTTTTGCACAAGGAAGTCCCCGTTCACAAGCCGGAGAGTGTAATATTCCGCACCTACTGTTCGTTACCTCGTCGTAAAAACACTCAAAAAGCCATTGCTTTGAAGGTAGCGCGACAGTTGACAAGTGATCCAATGTGAATGTGATGCGAGGGCAATTCTATGTCCCGGCAGAGTTGGTAATCGCTTGTCATTCATCTTGCTGTTCTACTTCTAACGGCTCCTCCGCCAACAAGCTGGGCACTGGGCTCTCGCGGGACACCATGCGTTTTTTCGGGGATTTGCGCCTTGACCCTGAACATTTTGGCTTAGATATATGGGGTGGAAGTGCTGCGAACAAGCGTACTAAGCGCTAGCTCCCATTTTCCCCGAGGGATCAAAACTTAGTGTCCAGCAAAAACATGAAAGCAGCGCTTTATAATGTTGCCATGCTCAAAAAGAAGGTCGCAGAGTTTGCATTTCGGAGTAAGCTTTCAACTTTCAACGATGTTAAGCTTGCTCCCACCTCCCGAATTCCATAGGGTCTCTTGGTGGTCCGAAGTGGCGTGAACCGGAGTCATCGTTGCACTGTCTGCAACATGCACCCTGATCTTGCACCCCGGTGCAAAGCATGTCGGCATACCGTGCGTAAATGATCTTGTGGCTCCTGGCTAGGCGTCATACACGACATATGTGTCTTCGTCCAAGGCACTTCGCATGGGCAAAAACAGTTCTAAAAATTACGAGCGAACAAGGCATACCAGTTGTTGCAACCCCCGTGCACGTCGACTGCACCGTCACAACAAGCGCCGGTGACGGGAGCCAACGGCAGGCGCGAGACGTGACTACAGCACCACTAGTTCTCGCGACCGCCTCCCCGGCGGAGCTTTGAAACTGAGTTTATTCTAGTAATGTTGCCCTAAGAGGCGCATCGTCAATTCTGTTATATATATATGTGACGTACGCAGCAAGCAAGAGATGGAAGGAGAAGGTGACGAAGAAGAGGCGCGTGCAGTAGAATAAACCATGGCACATCAACCACGGCACGGCTCCTGCTTCTAGCGTCACACACACACACACATATTACATATTATATATATATATATATAGTTAAACATTAAACAGCTTCTGAATTCCTACACCACTTCATGGGAGGATTCATCGTATATGTGTCTTCTGTGGTCTTGCAATGCCCCACATTGTTTTTGAGCTTTATTTGCCCATGCAAGTTTTGCTCCTTGCATCAAGGGCACAGAAGACTTGCTTTGCGAGCAAGCATCTCGACAATCCTCATAGACTCTTTATTTTACCAAAGCTATTCTTAGTCTTGCATTAGCTTTATGAGCTTGTTACACTTATTTTTTATTTTAGCTATACTGTTGGGTGGTGGGAATGCACTCATATCAAGCAGATATCCAGTCCCCTTTTGCACATCGAAAAATAGGGAGCAGGGCAAATGAGCCTATGTGTGCAATTATTAAAAAGAAATATAAGGGCGGGGGTGCAAGGCATGTGTGTATGACATCTTTCTTTCAAGCTATGCACCAACTAGCCCACCACTGTTAAGCTCTTTCTGGGCTAAGTGCAATGTGCCTTACAGAATGGCTAGCACGTGAAAGGAAACAGAGCCGCCTTGGCTATCACTATCGAAACCAGCCAGAAAAGAAAAAAAGCACAGAAAAGAAAACGATTGTTTTCTTTCTCTTGGCAGACATCAGTACCTGGCTTCTTGCTTCAAGACGCACTTTGCGCCTGCAAGGTGGGTAAAGGTGGGCAGTGTATATGCATGGGATTTAGGGGGAAAGGTGATGAGCTTCTATCTAGTCAACTCTTGGCGTTCCATGTGGCTGTACTAGTGGCTCATCTAGTAGGCTGCCCGCATGCCCTATCCTTCATGTGCAAAGGGAGCCAAGATGGCTGGTTGCTCACCATGCCTAGTGATGGACGTTGTGTTATCCAAGGGCTTAGCACATCTTCAAGAACAGCACAATGAACTTCTAAACTGTTTTGTCTTCCTGCAGTGATGTTCCATACTAGGTAGCAGAAATCCCATTCCCGAGGACAAGAATTCCCCATGTTAGGCACCCCAAAAGAAAACATACACAGGAACATGCATATTTTCCAGAAAAAGCACAATGAACATGGTTATGTTCTTCAGAGCAACACTTCAGAGAAATGTGTGCCTTACTATAAGTACAAACTAGAAGAGAAGCTCAGGGGAAGATGGAGGCTTGAATCGATGAACAGATCGCTAAAAACGATTGCGAACAGGGAATGTTGCAGGAACCAACGTTTCAACAAGTGGACTTGTCGAAACGTCGGCTCCTGCGACGTTCCCTGTTCTCAATCGTTTTTACTATAAGTGCATCTCACGGCCTGAAATGCAACAGTCTGCACCAAAAGGCTTGCCTTCCAAGCGTCCTTAAACACACCCTTTGCATACAGATGAGACCTTACAGGCTGCTGTCCTCGCTACATGTGGTGAAATAGATTTTGGGGCTTCAGACATCACTATCTCAGAAGTAATGTCTTGACAGTGTTGTGTTGTAATTTGCTGCTGAAACAATGTCCTGACAGCGATGTGTTGTAATTTGCTGGTGATGCAGGGCTCACAACTGACACACTTAGTAATATTTGCTCCACAAGCGCAAAATTCCCTGCATACTCGAAGGATTCCCTTTTTGCTACTAAAGTTACAATAAACGTTACTTGAACGACGGATAATTCCTTGATAGGACATCAGTGCTTTTCCATGTACAACACAACCTGTGTTTCTAGCTACAATTTTAATTTGCCCAGTTGCTATAATGCAAAAAAAAAGAAAAAAGAAAGGAGAAATGGTGCCAAAATTTAAGTGAAAGCTGGCTGAATATTTGAGATGACATGCAAACTACAGTAATACCTCTTTAACTCGAAGTTGTAAAAACTGGGGAAAATTGAGATAAGCAAAGTTGCGCAAATCACCGGGAAAAATTGAGCGCTTTCCAAAAATATCAGTACTGCTTACTGGATTTTCAGCAGCAGCATCTAATCTTTCTTCTCATAAAGGTTCACCACAGCATGGAAAAGGCAGACACTCTGGCCTTGCAAATAGGGTACACAGACTTCAACTGCAGTAGCTGCTGGTTTGACCGCTTCAAAAAAATTAAGTGTTGCGTCTAAGTCAGTGCACGGCGAGAGCGGCACTGTCGACACAGCTACTGCACACAACTGGCACAGCAGCCAGCTCACTGAGTTGTTGCTTGACAAAGTTGATATGTCGCAAAGCATAGACATTGTGGCAGGCACGGCTAAAAAAGAAAACAAAATTGAGGGACTTCAGGTGCAGCAGCATCACGCAAATCTTGTGAAATGGTCCGGTGGCGGAATTTTTGTTTCACTCCCAATGAAGTTTTCGAGATACCCGCAATCCGATCCAAAAATATTTCAAGATAAAGGGCATCATCAAATAAGTGGGACGTATAGGAAAAGGTTTGGTGCCGCAGAAAATTTCGACTAATTTCGAGATGTGCTAGTTTGAGTTAACGAGGTATTACTGTATTTCTTCATATAGTTCATGCCATATCGTCCATATGGCCTGGAGCAGATCCCAAGGGCAGGGCAGGCTGTGGAACACTGGCTCATAAGCAAAATGAGATGTCAATTGAGTGAACCAAGCGATACAGCATGCAGAAGAGGTTTAGCTCAAGGTTGCGGGTTTGACCCTTGCAATAGCGGCTGCATTTCCACACTGCGAAATGCAAAGGAATGCACGAGAGCGTGGTGAATAATTGGTCATGGTCAGTGGATAGTGGTGAATGTTGGAATATAAAGACATCGCCAGCTCATAGAGGACATAACATTTTGGCCGAGCATGGATGTACAGCATAGACCGCTTATAACGTAAGTCGCCGGAATCACGAATACCTGCATTATAACCAAAACAACATTTTTCAAAGTCTACACATGTGTAAAAACTGTCGAGGACGTAGCGGCGCGAGTTAGACATTCTGCATAGTAGCAGCGCAAAAGACTGGGACCAAGGAAACACGTAACACACAGGACGAGCGCTGTGTTACATGTTTCCTTGGTCCCAGTCTTTTGAGCTGCTACTATGCAGATGTTCCAACTAGCCCAACTTTCCATGCTATTGCAGTTAGACATTCGAAGCGCGCGACTGGGCTGCTTTCACCTGCTGAAAAAAAAGAAAGAAAGAAACTGGGTATTTCAGAAATTTAAGTCCGCAGCCGCACTGTGAAAAAAATAAAAAGAAAAGAAAAGGTGCTACAGTGACGTCGCCGTTTACGCGAACTTCCCACGGAACCAGACTGCACCGAAACGGGAACCAAATGCTGCATGCACTATCCTTCGTTTTCACTGACGTGTGCGCGATATCAAAAGCGTAGCGACCGTGAACCGCCATTCCAGTGGTGCACCTGCCATCTATGCCTTTGCTTCCATTGTCGAAGTGATTCGTCCGCGTTTTAAACGCTGCCGCCATGAACCACGGTCGCCTGCGGCACCTTACCTGCAGCCAGCACCGAAAAGGTAGCGCTCGTTAGGCCTAGTCTGTGGGGTCGCGGTGGAGCGCAGCACGAAAAGCTTGCCCCTGACAGCACCTGGATTGGGTGCACAAGAAATTGTGCTCGCAGGGTGATTCAAGAGCAGTGGCATGAAATGATAAAAAAAAAAGAACCGGAGAAAAACAGCGGTAACGCGGACATCAAGACGATCGCAGGCGGGCGTTCCGTGCGGAGCGCATATTCAGAGCTGACAAACGGAAGTAGCAGCATTCTCCATCGCCTTGGCAATCGTGGATAGCAAAATCTCGGTTGTCGCAAGGAATTGTGGGTTACTCCGCAGTCTGCTACAACTTCCGACTGGAGGCTTTGCGCCGCTGCCGCCTGCTGCTGCCGTCGTTTCGTAGTTGGGAGTCACGATTCTCCGTTCACGTATGCGGTTGACGTTTGATTCACGATGCAGCTTTGGTGGAAAACCCCAATGCAAGCATCGCTCAACACATCTGAAAGGTAGGTGTGAGCCGTCAAGGCTTTATGACCCTCCCGGATTGTGTCTGTGTGGTGGGTATGTGATGTCCCTAAGGAGTCGCGTTTACGATTCACTAGGCTAAGTTTGTCAACATAACATATGTAGCCTCTAATACATTGGAAGTCAACCACAGAAGTGGATAACTTATTCTTGCAATGATCCCGATCCCGAAAACGCTGATCGTAAAACTTCCTCATGTAAGAAATGGGCAATCAGTTTTGTAACTTGCGTTCATTGACACATGTGGTTGCAATATGACACTTGGCGAAGGATGTTGAGTGCTAGACGTTTCGCACTCGCAGTTATCACTATGCTTGGCAGTTGTACATTGAGCATATTTCGTTTCAGAGGCTGAACAGAGGATCCGTAATATCATAGAGGCACACAGAGCACGCACTGCCGTCCGCTGCTGGCCCCAATTTGCTGCCTCCCATTTTTTCTCAAGAGAGGGGTGCCTCATATCAGTGCATAGAGAAGTCACTTATTGCTTTGAGCACATGAAAAGTGCATGAATAAAGTTGACCTCACCTCTCTTCCCTCTTTCGTACAGCCTCACTAGTTTTTTTTTTTTTCATCGTACCGAAATAAAGACGGCACATAATCAATGTCCTGAGGATCCTTGCTGGGCGCACCTGTTTGTGTGTAATCGATCGTTCATTAAGTTATTGATACTAGAAATCAAATGTTAGTTGCCAAAACACTTGCCTGTGATGAAATGGTCTCCGCATATTCTGGCTCCTATATTCGGAACCAAGAGCTCACCTGTCACGGTCGCTCGTTTGAGTGCAACTGCCCATTTGTACTTGCACGCTTCATTCCCAGGAAAACGAAACATTTTCTTTCCTTTTACGGAGGAATTCGCGCACCCCAATGCCGAGCAGCAAACCTTAACTTTTCTTTGCGAGCAGTGGAGACGTGCAGCAAGAACCGGCATACAAGGCCGAACGGTCGAATGAAGGAACCAGGGAGCTAAGTCTTAAACCGGAAGTTGGGTGCAGATGGAAATGTCATTTTGCTATCCACCTATTCTGTTGCTTACAGGGCGTGCCCGCAATGCGCTGCTGCCGCAGCCTTTTTTTTCCCCTCCGCTCCTTGTTGATTCATTTCGCGCTTTTTCCTCCTCCATGGCGATTGGCTGCGCTCTTCTTGGGCAGCGCACTTCCATTGTGAAGCCTGCTCGCTACCTCAATTGTCCGCCGATTTCCCGGCAGCCGCATTATAACTGGTCCTTCATCTCACGGAGCTGCACAATAAGTGGTATGAATATACATTACGTTCCTATGGGAGGGTAAACGGTGGTCATAAAAAAACGCATTATAGCTGGTCCTGCACCTATAAGCAGTTGTGTTATAAATGGTCTCTGTTATATGACTAATATGACTGATACAGCATGACATCAGTAACTTGACACCCTCACAGGTTACGTCACGATTAAGGGTAAAAGAACAGCTTCGTTGTTCCAGTGGTTTTCATGGCGTGTAACTACAGCCTGATGTTTTGCTTTTTGTCCTTGCACTGCAATGAACAAAGAATGCTTAAAAGAACCTGTATGCTCAGTACTGCACTATTTTAAACCAGTTTTATTCACCCTATTGGCTTGTGCTTCCAATTACATAGCAAATGCATGAACTTTCATCTCATTTCAACTTGATGGCTGCTCTAGGCCTTACCTAGTACGACTGAATGTGGCCAACAGTGGCTCTAAAAGCATGTTCGGTTGTCGAGAACTGAAGTACACACAGCCAGCAAGCAATGCATTAGTACTTGCTACACACTGCTTAAACATCCGCAAAAGAAATCCTACAGGCTCGCTATTGCAACATAAAACGCCAGTTGCAGGAAGCCAAGTGGACACTTGGGAGTAACCAATAAAGTTACTTTATAAGGAATATGTGCATCCCTCAAAGGGGCCTTGAAATGTGCATGTTGCTTTTATTGTACGCTTGGTTAATGTGGTACTATGACCGTAGCACCACTGAGAATGGCAAAATCAGGGCATATTATATTTTGTTTTGATTTGTACCTCAAATTTGCTTCTGCATTGACTGCAGCATCAAACGTCAACAGTTTCTGCAAGCTGGTGTGACACTGTTCTGCTGGTTGCAGTGCTGATTCTGACTGGCTCGGAACATTCACAAATAAAAATACAGTTAAACCTGCTTATAATGAACCTCCATATAACGAATTCCTGGATATAACGAAGTTTTTCTATTCCCCGCCGTTACTCCATTGAAGTACATGTATTTGAAACCTCTACGTAACGAAGTGGCAGCGGGAGAACCCCTCAAAATAATGAAATTTCTCCGCCGACAGCCTGAGATTTTGCACCAAATTTTGTCACTTTTGCGCGAGCAACAACCGGAAGCACCTTCTCCGCCGCAACGGAATGCGAAGCGGCTGTGTCGCGCTTGGCGCGCTCAAAGACACGGCGACTGCGAGGCGAGAGCGAGTGCACGTGTGCGTGCGTGCGAGCGTGCGTGAAGAGGGCCTGCATCCCTCGACCCGGCGATCATCCCGCCGCGGGCGTGTCCTTTCCCCCTCACTTCAAACCTGCTCCTGCCGCTTTCTGCAGCTGGCCTAGCCTGCCAAGCCGCCACCCTCCTTTTCCAGTTGATGTTACTGAGCCGCGCCTGTTTAAAAGAGAAAGAAAAAAAAACGAGCTTTTTTTTTTTTTTCAACGTGCTAGCAGCGCGACTCTTTGGTTGCTGCGCCAGTCTGCACTTCGCTTACCTGACAGTAGGTGAGAGCGCTTGTTAGGCCTAGCTCGCGGGTTCACGGGCAGCGTGCCTCAAGGGAAGTTTGCCCTTGACAACACAGGGATCGGGTGCACAGGAATCGCGGGGTGATTCAAGGGCACCACGTGTGAAATAGTAAAAAAAAAAAAAAAAAAGAACTGGAGACAAACAGCGGTAAACTGGAGGACACGGGCGCGCATTCCGTGCGTAGTGTTGGCAGCTGACAAACGGCCATAGTAGCATTCTCCGTCGCCTTGGAAATCCTATCCTCAGAGGGCGTGCACTGCCGCGGCCTTTTTTTTTTTTTATTTTGAATTTTTCTGGAGGTGATGCGAGGAACCCATTTGAATGCAAAGCTTGGTGAGTAACCCCTTTAAGCTTGTTGTTTTGAATAAGGCTTTACTGATTGGTGAGATTTGCCAGCATACGTGCACCTGTAGTACCATGTATCCAGGTTCAAATTTACTCTGTGCGCACCTTAGGTTCTCGCCACCCTCGAGCACTTCATAGTCCAGACCAGCATCCTGGGTGGCCACAAAGTCCCTGAGGTGTGCCAGCTCCAGTGCCTGCCAAAGGGCATCATCCGTGTATTCTTCGCAGGGATCTAGGTTCCACCTCAAGGTGCCCGAAAACAGCACTGGGTCCTGCACAGCACCACAAGCATCTGTGTGACTTCTCTTATTCATTCAGCGGTCCATCCCTTCATTTAAAGAAAAGCATTGTTTTCGACTTTTCACTGGTCTTTTTATGCAAGTTTCATTTGTCAATGGAGCCAGTCATCTTATTTAATGAGGCACCTTTCTCCTCTAATGATCGGAGCAATGATGGTTTTTTTTTAGTTTCTTTTTCCTGGGAAAATCAACTGAGTAAGGATAAAGAAGTGAACTCTACTAAGCAACACGCACAAAAAATGTGCAATTAACAGCTTGGTGTTTTTACAATTAACCCTCAATAACTATGTGAATATGGCAGGAGCTATGCATCTGGTTGCTGTAATAATTTCCAAGATGCAGGTTTCAACTCAAATACAAGAACAAAAAGTTGGGCAAGTATTCAAGTGTGAACTCAAATACAGCTTGCTACATCTAGCTTTCCCACTACTGTCCAGTGTGAAATGTGAGAGTTAAATTAGGTTGTACAGTCTGTGTGACAAATAGCTGTCCGTATCTGCATGCTGCCTGATGTCATGCTTCAAAATATAAGTGCACGATGCACTCATTTTTTGCAGGATGGCTGCATCCTCATGCTCTCCAAATCTAGCAAGTGCTATGCTTCAAGAGGCCACCACTAACAACAGGTGGCAGCAGCAGTGATGCTGTTGCCACACTTCTCATGCCTTGTACAATGACTTTACAGTAAACTTGACCTGGCAAAGCACACAGGATTAGTTAGTCAATGCATTAATTTAGGTGCGCTCTATGTACTGATGTCCTTCTGCCAGCAACTGTTCACCAATCCAACTTTCAGCAGAGCACTTATTATGCTCCTTCCTACTTCAAGATCAGCCTGTCAAACAAGAGACTTGGTCAACGGGGCTGTTGATTGTCTTTTTTGCCTTGCTCCATATTTCAGCTTGTCTTTGCAACTATCTACTGAACATCCAGCTGGCATGATGTGTCCTTGTCTCGTGCGTTGATTCCTGTCACGGCATTTCAAGTTGTTCGCAGCACAGAACTTCGCAAACTAGCAAGCCTGCTGCGAATAATATTTTACTCAATAATTTTGCGGTTTCAAAGAGAAAAAGCAGACACAGAAAATGAAGGGTAACGCAAAGACGAAACTGCACTGCTGAACATTATAGCATTCAATACAAACCACACCATATACAACCGAACCTCATTATAATGTAACTTTACTACATAACCAAATAATAGATACTATAACAAAGTAAATGAAATTCCCCTTGAAACCTCCGTAGACATACATGGATTTAACATACTAAAACTGACCTTTCAATGAATACAATGAACTAAAATCATCTCTGAAACCGAAAAATAGTGCACGTTCATGCCAAAAAGTTGCCTCCTGTGGTGTACGACGTGATGATTCAAACATTTTGCAGCCCAATGAAACTGTCGCACATTCCCACGCGTAGCCACACGCAAGCAGCTGCACACACCGATATGTACTGTTGCCTTCCTCCGTCCTATTGGAGTCCTCACTTGCCATCCCCACCTCTTTTTTTCTCTCTCTTTCTTTTATTTTTCCATTTTTCTCACAGCAGCTAGATATCAAAGCATGACCTCTCAGATTGCCATCTCGGAGATCATGTTAACTGCATATTCATACGGTCGGCTGTAGATATATGAGGGACAAACATGATAGTGTGCCGTTGCTTGTGTGCGGTGCTGAGAAATTATCAGTGCATCCGCTTCCCTCATTATGGTCAGCTGCAAACACTGATGATGATGATTTGTGGGGTTGAACGTCCCAAAACCAGTTCTGATTATGAGAGACGCCGTAGTGGAGATCTCCGGAAATTTAGACCACCTGGGGTTCTTTAACGTGCACTGACATCGCACAGCACACGGGCCTCAACATTTCGCCTCCATCGAAATGCAGCCGCCGCGGCCGGGATTCGATCCCGCGACCTTCGGATCAGCAGCCGAGTGCCATAACCACTAGACCACCGTGGCGGGGCAACTGCAAACACTACCGAACGCTGATGCAGCTGGGCGTGGCCTCTGAGAGTGCATCCCGGCGAAGTAGCGACCTGGGGAGCCACAAGCCGGTTCCTGTGCGATGTAGTCGCAGCGTGCATTGGCATACTCACTGTGTGCGTCGCAGCGGCGAAGACAGCGCGCTTAGTAGTCATTCACGACGAGCATAGTTTCGCTGCTGACTATTTGACAGCGTCGTTGTTTCTCCGATTTCGCAGTAACGTGGACAGGTCACGCGCTAAACGGAAGCGAGACAATCGCGTTGCGACAGAACATGGCATGTCGCATCGGTTGCCAATTTGCGTGGTACTTATTAGCAGTTCTTTTTTAATACTGCCTTTACAAAACATCATCGCATGGTGGCTTTACCGCGGGCCACAGCACCGTCTTCTTATTTACATGTTAAAATTTTCGCAACCGAATGGTAAATATTTTATTTAAGGGGAATAATGGATGTAACGAAGTAATCCCGTGTCTCCTCTTGGCTTCGTTATAACGAGGTTTGAGTGTACATCTATGTGAACATGTGTGTTGCATGGAAACAACCTTGAACAATTTTTTTTATTATATGGTAGAAAAGAACCTCAGATATACACTGTGTATTTATTCTAGGAGTTAGGGGTGTGTAACTATCTTGACTTAAAAGTGAATTCGAATAATAAAAAGCAAGAGCAAAATGAATTGAATATTTTTCTAATACAGTTGTTAGAAGGAAAAGCAAGTTTATTGTACAGGAAAATTACACCTAGTAGAACATTTTTTGCTTGACCGTAGTGCACCTACTGTTATTTATTTTTGCCATAAAGGGGGGGGGGGGGGGGGGTGCGATAGACGGCCGATATGTTCGGGGAACACCCACATCCCTGTCACAATTCCTCCAGGCACCGAAAATAGCATGCTAGACTCACTAGCACTGTTGTGCTTTGACTTGCTGCCAGTGGCGTACTGAGGCCCTTGACTGCTTGTGGTCTTTTCCCATTCCTAGTACACTTCACTGCATGACACCGATGTAATGCACAAAGTCAACTCTGCCACAGTACACACTAACATCCCACAGTGAAGCTTACTATGAATGGAAGGGGCCACAAGCTGTCGCAGGACAGAGCATATTTTGTTGCATACATGAATACCTTGAAATTTTACTTTGAACCAAAATACTAGTGACAATCGCACAAGCCTAGTCTGCTGATTCCTGTTTTCTTGTGTCAATAGCTATTAAAAGGAGCATGTTTTACTGAATGTGTGCTAGTGCATGTAGAGCAGCTGGAGTATGCATAGAAAAAAAAAATTTATCGGATAAAAAAATTAACAACGTAAGATGTGTTATCTAATGAATCTCTGGGATGACTTAGAATGTTGCAAGTGCCCAAATAAGAAATTCTTATTCCGAAGCTAAACTTCTTACATTGAACCCCTGTAAAGACAAACTCTGTTAAGACAAATCCTTGGATCTAGTGAACCAACAGAGGAAAGTTTTGCCAGCTTTTCATAGACTCAATATAGAAAAAACTGCCTATTATACAAACAAAATTAGCTGCTTTATGGTTAATGTAAACTTCTGTAGTGACCGGCAGCAACTGACCTTCTTTCGAGTCCTGGCAGCCAAATGGGAAACAGCTAGTTGCAATCCTAACAGAAACTGAAGTTGTGGTCACATGTGTTGGAATCATGATGGGTTCTCAATAACTGGCAGGCCAATAATGTACTGGCCTGACTGTCTTAACACTTTAAATATAAATTCACCTTAGTTTAAAATGGCACTTAGACTTGTGCACCAGCAAAACACTATTGTTGTTAGGACAAAACCACGCAAGAATGCTTGGAGCAACCGCTTTCTATTATGAGGATGCAAAATAAGTACTCCTTTTACAATTACTTTCCCACTGTAAACCTACTGCATGCACTGTTTCAGATAACAGCTATTTAGTCATCTTGTGACGTCCTTTTTGGGTATCTCTGATGTGAATAACTTACAATAAGATGAACAAGTTCTCACAGTTTGTCTTAAACTCTTCACACATTCCAAGATTTTTGGCTCAGGAGATTTAGATTCCCTGTTGCACGCACTGCAATAATTTCAGCTCAAATGCTGACAGGAGCTGCAGCATGACCGTACATCCAGAATGAGTGCTACTTGTAGCAGACACAGAACTAGTACTGCCAAAATGAGGCCTCTGTAGCAGCAGCAGCGCGTGGCCAGGTGTATGGTCCTTGCTACACAGCACCACTGAATGCACTGCGAAGCTACACCATTAACGAATTACAGAGGTTTGTAAAGGCATGGTTCTTCTATGGTGAGTAGAGTGCAAACAAATGCATGGGCAATTGGCAAGGATTTCCTAGAGTGCTGCAACACAGCCCGATAATAGTGTTGGCTTTTGAAGAACAATCACAGACCTGAGGAATAATTGTCATCTTGGAACGAAGGTCATGAAGGCCAATCTTAGTGATGTCCACATGGTCCAGGTTGATTGTGCCTGTTTTAGGTTCAATGATCCGGAAAAGCGCTAGTGCTAGCGTAGACTTGCCAGCACCAGTCCTTCCAACTAAGCCAATCTGAAAGCATCCAGTAAGGTTATGTTCTATTAATCACATGAGACTTAACTGCACAGGAAAGCATTATATGTAGTACTTCACGAAAAACACTAAGATGCCGATGACAATGCTAAATTACATTCACACATCGTCACAACTATGATATTCACTCATGAGCATGCATACAGAACAGAAGTGGTGGCACAGGACAGGAGCTGTCTGAAACGATGACTCACTTAATCATTCATGACCAATGTTTTGAAAGAGGACCTTGCTTCAGCTGAGCCCCGAGGAAAAGGAGCTAAGCCTAGATATAACGAAATTGACAAATTCCCAAAAAAACTTCCATTATTAAGAGGATTTCTTTATATGCAGGTTCGCTACGAAAATTCGAAAAAGAAATGCTTAAGTTAGCAAAAAGGTAACAGACGGCACAGCTCACCCAAAACATTTATTTTGGGTGGGAAAACATTTACAGCTGAGACCACTTATAATGTACCCGCTTAAAGTGCAGGATCGACTCTAATGTGTTTTTTTTTTCTGACACCCGTTTAGCCTCCTATAGAACCTAATGTATACGCATACCGCTTATTATGCAGCCCCCCTCTCCCCCCCCCCCCTTTCCCCCTGAGATGAAGGACCGGTATTATTGCGGCTGCCGGACAATCCCACAGACAATCAAGGTAGGGAGCAGGCTTCACAAAGGAAGTGCGACGCCTGAAATGAGCGCAGCGAATCGCCTTGGAGGAGGAAGGAGCGCAGAAAGAGGATGGGATTTCCAAGGCGATGGAGGATGCTACTACGACCATTTGTCAGCTGCGAACGCTCCGCACAGAACGTGCGCCCGTGTCCTCCAGTTTACCGCTGTTTGTCTCCCGTTCTTTTTTTTAAATCATTTTCATGCACACTGCGCTTGAATCACCCCGTGGGCGCGATTTCCTGTGCACCCAATCCCTCTGTTAGGGCAAGCTTCCCGTGAGGCGCGCCGCCCGCGGCCCCTCGAGCTAGGCCTAACAAGCACTGCCACCTAGTGTCAGGTTAGTGAAGTGAAGCAGAGACTTGCACAGTAGCCAAAGAATGGCACTGCCACGACGTTGAAAAAAAAAAAACAGATAGCTCGTCTTTTTTTTCTTTCTCTCTTAAGCCGGCGCAGCTCGGCAACATTAACTAGAAAAGGAGGGTGCCGGCCTGGTGGGATAGGCCAGCTGCAGCAAATGGCGGGAACAAGTCAGGGGGGAAAGGACACGCCTGAGACAGCAAGATCAGCGGGCTGAGGGATGCAGGCCTGCCTCGCGCATGCTCGCTCTCGCTTCGCAGTCACCGCAGCCGCCGCTTCACATTCTGTTGCGGCGGAGAAGGTGCTTCCGGTTGTTGCTCATGCAAAAGTGACAAAATTTGGGGCAAAATCTCCAGGTTGTCAGAAGAAAATTCGTTATTTTGAGGGGGTCTCCTGCTGTCATGAGTAAAGGGGCCCACAAACACAGGCCACTAGGCGAAATGGAGAGATCGGCGAAGTGGCGCGGGAAAGCACGCACCGCAGACACGTCAATGTTCATAATTGGTTGAGAGAGGGCTCGCGGCACGCGACCCGAGCAGCGATCGGTGATGGAAGAGGTTGAGTGGGGATTCTCTGCGTGGCACCGGTCGACGAAGGGTGTCCTGCCAGCTACGGACTGGTGACAAGGAGACGAGGGCGCCGGGCTCCAGGAGACCGTCGATCTGGCTTACGATCGAGCGCGGACTTTGGAGTGGCAGCGGCCGAACTGTAGCAGTTCCCGGTGTACCCACAGCGCTCCATCTTCGCCGGCAGAACGGGACGACCAGCAGAAGGGTCACAGCAGATGGCCAAGTCATTTTGGGGACCAGGCATCACTTATATGAAGAGGCCGACTCT
Organism: Hyalomma asiaticum; assembly: GCA_013339685.2. NCBI lineage: Eukaryota > Metazoa > Arthropoda > Arachnida > Ixodida > Ixodidae > Hyalomma > Hyalomma asiaticum. Next base: position 43,578,180 of record CM023483.1, read on the forward strand.
AGGCCTAACAGGGAGCTGGTGATTGGCCACGTCACCCAAGAAGCAAGGCGGCGGACATCGACGGACTTGGCATGAGCGGCGGCCACCACTAGCAGCATCTGTCGACGACGGCTACGAGGACACGACACACCGAGAGAACACCGATTCTGAACCGCACCGCGCCGAATTCAATGTAAGAGCATCCTACTACAGTTTGAGCGGTGACCACGGACATAAACGCGAGGCCCAGGGTTGAGTGACTCCCATTGGAACTGTGCCCAACGCGGAGGATCTGTAGTTAGGCTGTTTAGGTTGTTAGTTTTATAAAGTAACGTTTTTGTCTTTGTTAACGCCTTACGCCTTCATCCCTCACTCTCTCTCAGTCCATCGGAGCAAGCGCTCCCGAGATCCTCCCACACACTCGTGACACCCACTGCCACTTCGTTACGTAGAGGTCGCAGATACACGTGCTTCTATGTAGTAACGGCAGGGAATGGAAAAACTTTGCTATATCTAGAGATTCGTTATATAGAGGTTCGTTTTAAGCAGGTTTAACTGTATCGACTTTTATACACACACACAGAGTTCCTAGCTTTTTGGTTGAAAGTCGGTGCTCATGTATGGACCCACCTTTATTTGTCTTTATTAGCATGAACGTCCACCAACTCAGGTGAAATTTCCTTGCTATTGCCTGTATACATGCATTTTTCCAAACATCAGTTAAAAAAGAAAAAGGAAAAGGAAAGGACGAAGCATGCGCCATGCCAAGTAGGAGTGCTAGCCTGACCATCCCTCTCTCATCATAACAATGCAGGCTACTCCAAAAACAGCATAGTCACCTTCTGACCATCACAGGCTCGGATGTTTATTCCCTTGAGAACAAGGTCGATATTGTCCCTGTAGGCTGCACTGTAGTTCAAGTAGGCAATGTCCCCTCTGGATGGCCAGTCAGCATCAGGCTGGGTGTCTGCATTTCTCCACGGAGCCTGCATGTGTGACAAAGCATTTGCTCTCTGCACATTCACCGGCACCATCATGTTTGCATCCTCAGGTATCGCTTGTCTGCCTGAATAGACCATGTATAAGGCTCGGGGGTATTTTCCCCAGATCAAATTATCCAAACTTTCTTCTTTGTATACTATTATCAGAGTGAAATCTGTCGCCTCCTGAGGTTGTCAGTCAAAGCTATTGCTGTTGTGAGCTATTTTGTTTCATTAAAGAAAGCGGGCCAAGGTGTTAGATAAATGATGTTAACCAAGTGTTATGAGGGCGGCTCTGTTCTGTATAACGTAACCTGAGCGCAGTCAGACACCTTTGAAATGGCCATTGCACAGGACACGGTCACTCCAGTGTTGCTGCCACTTTATGAATATGTCCTGAAACATTTCCAAAATGAGTCCGGCGCCCTTCTGTCCCAACAATTTTCAATCCATCCTATCGGAAATCATTGGGAGAGGCCTTCGTCCTGCAGTGGACCTAAACAGGCTGATGGCGATAACCCTTCTGTAACTAAGCTTGACCTTATAAGGAATTGTGCTCTAATAACGAGTTTGGTTCACAGTTTCTCGACAGAGAGCAAAATAAGCCAGATCCAGTGGTTAAGCTGAATGTACAACCATGTTGTTTCTAATGAGCAAATGGCATGTGCAGCATGCTCTGCGACACTGCACACTGCTGACAGTCTGGCAATTTCAGAACGAATTCCTGATGTACAATTTGTGAATATCGAAGAAGACAATTAGCATGAACTGTGCCAAGTTGAAAACCTGCCCAGCTTTTTAGGAGCTTGCTTGGCAAGCTGCTTATGCTTGCGCCTTGTCCAACGGCGGCATGTACACGCCACTCAAGGTGCCGGCACTTTCCGGTGATTTCAAGAATGCTCACTAGATGGCGGTGCCGCTCAAGGTGACGCACACCCTCAGCATGTGCGCTTCCTTTCTCTTCACCGGGAGCTCACCGGGAGCTCACACAGTGAACACTCTTCGTTATCGCTCAGCTGCATGAACACCACACAAGCCAAGGCAGCAGCTCGGGCTCACCGCCAAGACCCTGCGGTGACAACCCGGGAGGCTGAAGTGAAGAGGGCTTGCCGTCAAGCAAACCCGGAGCTGCGGGCCAGTGAACCAGAAGCGAAGAGGGCTTGCCGTCAAGCAAATCCGGAGCTGCGGGCCAGCGAAGCCTATGAAGTCTATGGAAGTCTATGGAAGACCTGGTAATATCACGAAATTTTTTCGGAGCAACTGGGCGCGTTTCACGGCGTTGCAGCTTCTATTCCGTACAAAAGGGCACGAAGCCACGTTTGGTCAAGGCGCGTCCGATACCATTTGCTTTGCGTGATCGGGTTATTGAAGAACTACAGAGGATGGAACAGGAAGGGGTTATCAAACCGGTGAAAGCGGGCCGTGCCCATCATTCCTCTATCGAAGCGCGACAGCCGGGTTTGCGTGTGCGGCGACTTTAACACTACCATAAACTTGGTGACAGTGGTCGAGTCATACCCCATTCCTAGGACTGAGGAACTTTTTGCGCGGCTTACAGGGGCCAAGAAGATCACCAAGCTTGACTTGCAAGATGCCTACCAGAAGGTCCCACTCGATGAGAAGTGCCAAGAACTAGTCACCACTAACACTCTGAGAGTTTTATACCGATTCACAAGGCTGCCGTTCGGTGTTTCATCATCTCCGGCTGTACTTCGGCGAGAGACGGAAAATCTTTTGCACGACCTTGACCATGCCATAGTGTACTTTGACGATATTCTGGTCACGAGAACCAGTGACAACGAGCATTGGGAAAATCTGTTGGATAGCCTGAAAAGTGTTGATAGCCTGAAAACCGCGGGACTGCGACTTAAGTTATTATCCAAATGCGAATTCTTGAAACCAGAAGTCCAGTACTCGGGCCATATCATTAGTGCAGCTGGGCTGCGTCCAAACCCGGCTAAGACTGAAGCCGTGCTGGAAGCCCCTGTACCCCGAACGGTCAAGAAACTTCAGAGTTCCTTCCGGTCGGTTAATTTCTACAGAAGGTTTTTGCCAAACCTTTCTGCCATGTTGCAGCCGCTCAATAGTTTGTTGGTGTCGGGAACACCACGGCGCTGGAAAACTGATGAAGAGCTGGCATTTCAGAGAACCAAAGAGCTGTTGGCCTCTGCTGCTATATTAGCACACTTTTACCCAGGAAAGCCAACTGTGCTAGTCACTGACGCATCTCCCTTTGGTATTGGAGCAGTACTGGCGCAACGAGAGTCATTTGGAGAAGAGCGCCCCATTGCTTTTGTTTCCCACAGCCTGGCAACAGCGGAGAAAAAGTACAGCCAATTATATAAGGAGGCATTGAGCCTTGTTTTTGGCGTTACAAAGTTCAGGCACTACTTATGGGACCGGCATTTCGAGGCAGTCACAGATCACAAACCGCTGCTCGGCCTGCTTGCAGCAGACAAACCAGTTCCCGAATCCTGTTCTCCGAGAGTGCTAAGGTGGGCCTTGTTGTCTGGGCACAGTTATGACCTGAAGTATTGGCTGGGTTCACAAATTGCACATGTGGATAGGTTAAGCTGGCTACCACTGCCAACTGCCGATTTTGTTGCTGATTGCCCCGCCGAAGTGTTAATGCTGGAAGGAGTGTACCCAGGGGTGCTGTCGTCAAATGCCGCTGCTGCAGCCACCTCCAGGGACCCAGTGCTGTTGCAAGTAAGAGAAGCATTGTGGTCAAGATTCCAAATAAACCTAGGGTCAGAGGGAAGACCCTACGTGACGTGCTTTCAGGAGATGAGTGTCCAAAGGAACTGTCTATTGTGGGGTAACAGAGTCATTGTTCCAAAATCCTTACAAAGTGAAGTTCTCCGGTTGCTGCATGAGAGTCATCCAAAACTGTCCAAGATGAAGGCAGAGCTCAGGCAGAGCTCAAGCATAGGCGTAGCTTAGTTGTAGAATGCTCGACTGCCACGAAGAGGGTTTGGGTTCGAATTCACGCAGAGAACAAGTTCAAATACTCCTCGGTTCTGGTTATATTGTTTCTAAAATTTGCATGATAGCGGTCATGGACACTGGCAGCAGCGGACAACTACGGCACCAAAAGCGGCCCTTGTTGTGATCTCATAACAGCTTACGCTGTAGAACAAGTTGCGGAAGGCTGGCCCTGGAGATATTCACACTCAAATTGCCCGCATGCTCCTGACTTTCAGGTCCACACCTCACAAGGTCATGGGTTGCTGTCCTTCGGAGCTGTTGTTGGGGCGGAAGCGGAGGACTGCACTGGACCTGCTACACCCGGACCTCAGGACTAAGGTGCTACAGGAGCAACTAAAGCAGAAAATCAGATGCGACCAAGGAACAAGACCCAGGGTTTTGGGTCAACCTGGAGACCAGGTGTTTGCAAGGAATTTCCGTCCAGGTCCCGCGTGGCTGCCTGCAGTCGTCACCAAACATACACTTCGTCCATGGATGTTCTACTCGAGGACGGACGGCGTTTAACTCGACACCTGGATCACATCTGACAGCCCCGTGAGGAATTGAGTGCCGACAACCAAGAGTCGGGCAGCCCCATAGCTAGAGGCCTTGCTCCAAGCTTGGACACGGGCCAGAGGCAGCTAACTCCGGATCGCCTTCACGACATAGAGTCTAGGCAAGATCCCAATGAAGACGTGGCGAGGGAAACGGAACTTGCTGTCACAGCACCCAGTACTCCTGTCCTGCATCGAAGTCCCAGAGTGCGACATCCAGTATTGCGCTACTCACCTTAAACATTTGTTTGCATCCATTAATAAAGGGGGGAGGGATGCGATAAGATTAGTTTGCTGTTCTGGCGCCCGGCGGCATAGACATTTTCAAGGAAATAAATACAACGCACATGACCAGCCCAGTCAGTGCGGAACTCGCCCAACGTGCGTGTGTTTGATTCGTTCTGGCAGCCGGCATGGCCCCGGTCTACCTGGTTACCGTATTTACCCGCGTAATTTGTGCCCTCGCATAATTTGCGCACACTTGATATTTAGCCAGCTTTAAAAGAAAAAAAATCCTCGCATATTTTGCGCTCACCGTCCCACCCGAGCCAGCTTGCCGGCGCCCGTGCACTGACAGACTTTAGACAGCCATGCGCCTGCTCCCCTCGCTGCGCATGCGAGTGCAGTCATACGCAAAAGGGGCTGTGGGTGCGATGTCCCTTTTTCTGATTCTTTTCTCCAGAGCCCCCGGAGCCCAAAGTACGGCCGCTAGAACAAAAGCACGTGAGCGAGGGCAACGAAAACGGCTGATGCAGAGACCAAACGAGCCTGGCCCAACTCCGTCGCTCGGAGGGCGATAACATCACCCCAATCAGGATGCCTGCTGTCAAAGCGGAGAGGAAACGTCCCGCCTGTCTTTTAGCGAGCATGAAAAGACGTGAGGGGGGGGAGTGTCACTCAGCTGCTGAGACAGCGGTGGCGCGCGCGCTATCCCGACAGCCATCAGCGGGTGGCTCTTAAACCCTCTACACGCTGCGCTCTCAACGCGAAGAGACTGCGATAAGTGTCCTTGGAGCAGCCGTATTTTATTTATTTATTTATTTACATATACTGCCGTCTCTTTGCGAGACATTGCAGGGGTGGGTACAGAATTTGCTTGGAAATCAGGCATAACATAAAACAAATTAGCATACAAGGGAACGCTAAACTGCGTGATTTAACAAGCATATAAAAAAGCAAGTTATACTAATGCGCATATAACAAATCAACATTGCATCAAAAACACTTGTTAGATGGTAGGAAAGAGGCACAAATATACAAATAGCGCCACCAGCGTTTTCTTACACCAGCGTTTTGTAGTGCTACATGAGATCGTATCCAAAACAGTTACCACATACCGCGTGCATTACATTATATTAACATGTTATTTCGAATGTGTTCGCGAAATCTCTGCGTCATTTGCGCGCACCCTTTTTGGAGCTCTAAAATCGTGAAAAAAAGTGCGAAAATTATGCGAGTAAATACGGTATCATACTTAATTATCTCATGATGTGCTTTTTGCACTCATGCAATTACTGGTGGCCATAGTAATCGCGTCAGCAGTGACCGCAGTTTCTAAAATCTGCAAACGGTAAAACATCCGTTCGGGCACTGTCTGCACTAGCCACGCACTTACTCTCGGGCTATCAGGGCGTTCAGATGGCCAGTTGCAGAGATATGAGAGACAAACTTGATGGTATGCCAATGCTTGCGTGAATGGTGGTGAGAAATTAGTGCCACTCAACGCTGACACGGCTGCATGTGGAATCCGAGAGCGCAACGGCAACGTAGCATGCTTGGGAACAGCAAGCCAGCACTGGTACCACAATGTTCGTTGGCCTACACACCATGTGCATCGTACGTAGCAAGGAAGACGGCATGCTCGGTAGTCTGCTGCATGCTGCTCGTCCCTGACAGGCGTAGTTTCGCTGCTAACTGTTCCACAGTGTCGTCGTCTCTCCTCTTTTTGTGGTAACGCAGAGGAGCCGTGTGCTAAACGGAAGCGCTGTGAGAGAATGTGGCCTGCCGCGCCAGCTGCCGATTTGCGTAGTACTATGAGTATATATATATCTTTTTACTGCCTTTATAAAACTTCATCGCATGCGTGGCTTTACCGCAGACAATAGCACCATCTTCTTATTTGCACATTATAATTTTCGGATGCAAATGATAAATATTGCACTCAAGAGCAATAATAGCTATAATGAATAATTGATATAACAGAGTAATTGCATGTCTCCCTTCAACTTCATTATGATGATGTTCGAGTCTACACATAGTCATCCTTGAACGCAGGAACAATGGCACTGGACAGTACTTTCGTTTTGTCTTTGTGCAATGAGCATGATATTAAAAACATGAAGGCAGTTGTTGAGTAGTGATTCCACAGTGGCTCGCATGCACACCAAACCAACCGGCTGCATCGTTTTGAAGCATGGCGCTTTGTCTTGATCACAAAATATTGATAAAATTGTACATTTTCTGCATGCATTCAATTTTTCATCATCATCATCATCAGCCTGTTTAGGTCCACTGCAGGACAAAGGCCTCTCCCAACGATTTCCAATCCACCTTATCCTGAGCGAGTTGGTTCCACTTTATGCCCGCAAACTTTTTAATTTCGTCGCTCCATCTAACCTTTTGCCTGCCTCTGTTACGTTTTCCCTCTCTTGGTATCCATTCCGTTGCTCTTACTGTCCATCTGTTATCTTTCCTCCTCATAACATGTCCTGCCCAGGTCCACTTCTTTCTTTTAATTGATATAATAATATCGGCTATTCCTGTCTGTTCTCTGATCCATTCCGCTCGTTTTTTATCTCTTAGCGTTACCCCCAACATTTTTCTTTCCATTGCACGTTGCGTGCTCCTTAGTTTCATCTCTAGTTTTTTCGTTATCCTCCACATTTCTGCACCGTACGTTAGTACCGGGAGAATGCAGTGATTGAATACTTTTCGTTTTAGTGAGAGCGGTAAGTTTCCAGTCATGATTTCGTAATGCCTTCCGAATGCGCTCCAGCCCAACCTTATTCTACAGAGAATCTCTTTTTCATGGTTAGGAGTTCCTGTTATTAACTGTCCCAGGTATACATATTGTTGATTTTAAATTTCTGTTCCTTAGCTAGGCTATTGAGCATAACTTTGGTCTTCTGCCTATTCATTCTTAATCCACTTTTAATACTTTCCCTGTTTAGGTCATCAATCATGTTTTGTAGTTCGTCTCCATCATTGCTAAAGAGCACAATGTCGTCTGCGAATCTTAAATTGCTGAGATATTCTCCGTCTATTCGAATTCCCTTGTCTTCCCAGTCTAGACGTTTAAAGATTTCCTCTAAACATGCAGTGAATAGCATCGGGGATATCGTATCTCCCTGTCTCACACCTCTCCCGATCGGGATTTCTCTGCTTCTCTCATGTAGGAGTAGTGTGGCTGTGCAGTCTTTGTATATGTTGTTGATGGTTTTCACGTATATGTCAGGTACCCCTTGTCGATGTAGAGCTTCTAGAACTGCTTGTATTTCTATCGAGTCTAATGCTTTCTCGTAGTCGATAAACGCCATATAAAGAGGTTTGTTATATTCCGCGTACTTCTCAATTACTAGGTTGATAGCGTGGCTGTGGTCCATTGTCGAGTAACCTTTCCTAAAACCAGCTTGTTCTCTCAGTTGATTAAAGTCGAGTGTTTCTCTTATCCTCGTAGAAATTACTTTTGTAAATAGCTTGTATATTACTGGGAGTAGGCTAATTGGTCTGTAATTCTGTAACTCCTTTATGTCACCTTTCTTGTGGATAAGGATTATATTCGCATTTTTCCAACTGCGTGGTATACTGCATGTCTTGACACATTTCGTGAAGAGCGAAGCAAGTTTTTCAAGTACAATATCTCCTCCGTCTTTAATCAAGTCGGCTGTTATACCATCTTCACCAGCTGCTTTACCGCGGGACATCCCTTTGACAGCTTTTTTGACTTCGTCAGCGGTTATACATGGAATTTCAGTGTCCTCCTCAAATTCTATTTCTATTAAGGTTGTATGGTTTGTCTGAGAACTGTACAGTGCAGAGTAGAAATCTTCTGCTACTTTTACTATTTCGTTGAAACTGTTGATAACGTGACCTTGTTTATCTTTTAGCGCATGCATTTTGTTTTGCCCTAAGTGCAGTTTCTTTTTGACCGTTTTAATGCCGGTGCCTTTCTCTACAGCTTTCTCTATTTCTCTCGTGTTAAAGTTTCTTACATCTCTTTGCCTGGCTTTACTGATTAATTTTGATAGTTCTGTGAATTCAATCTTATCTTTTGGCGAAGTTACTTTAATTTGTTGGCGTTTTTTTATTAAGTCCTTGGTAGATTGGGACAACTTACTTGTTGTTTGCTTAGTTGTTTTACCCCCGACTTCTATCGCTGTTTCAAGGATTGTTTTCGTTATGGTTTTGTTCATTCCTTCTATATCGTCACCGTTTTCGCCTAAGGCCTCGAACTTGTTGCTTAGGGCTACTTTAAATTCTTCGTTCTTCGCTATGATTACCTCTAGATTGCATTTTTTTCTAGTAAATAATTTAGTTCTTGTCTTCTTTAGGTTAAGTACAATCTGTGTCTTGAATTATACTTAGTTGTTCGCACATTATGAAGTCGATTTCATTCTTTGTTTCCCCATTTGGGCTTTTCCACGTCCACTTCCTATTCTTGTGTTTCTTGAAAAACGTGTTCATTATTCGGAGTCGGTTTCTTTCGGCAAATTGTACTAGCATTTCCCCACGGTTATTTCTATGGCCGATGCCGTAGTTGCCAATCGCCTGTTCTCCACTTTGTTTTGTCCCTACTTTTGCGTTGAAATCCCCCATGACTACTGTGTATTGTGTCCGTACTTTCTTTATTGCTAATTCCATATCCTCGTAGAACTGCTCTACTTGTTCGTCGTCGTAGCTCGTTTATGGTGCATATCCCTGGATTATCTTAAGTCTATACCGCTTATTTAGTTTTATTATGACGCATGCTACCCTTTCGTTAATGCTGTAGAATTCATCTACGTTGCCCGCTATATCTTTGTGAATTAGGAGCCCAATGCCATATTCTCTCTTTTCGGGTAATCCTCTATAGCAGAGGACATGTCCATTGTTTAAGACTATGTAAGCTTCACCTGCTCTCCTAACTTCACTAAGGCCAATGACGTCCTAACTAACTCCCTCTAGTTCCTCGAGTAGTTCTGCTAGTCTAGCTTCGCTGGAGAGGGATCTTGCATTGAACGTTCCAATGTTTAGTTTCCAGTGGCGGCCTGTCCGGGTCCAGTGATTATTACTGCCCTCTGCTGCTTCACAGAGCTGACCGCCGCCGTGGACAGATGTTCTGCAGCTGCTGGACACTGAGGGCGAGGGTTTAATTGTAGGAATCGTGTGGGAGGTGATGGCCAAGTACTTCACCAGGGAGGCCAATTCCTGTTCTGGTGTAGGAGTGAGTCGTAAACGGCAGTAGAACGACTGAAAGCCTTTCAGGTACCCAACCGTCGCCAGGCCCCCCGACCGACGTAATCTCGAAGAGCATATAATAAAAAAGAAAAAAGAGAAAAAAAAAGAAGAGGGGGGGGGGGGTTGAGCATCGAACCTGCGACGCTTGGCGGTACCAGATGCAGCGGCTCCGCATCGTTACACGTACATTCTTTCAAAGCCTTTCATGCGTGGTATCTTCTATCTACGTTACTATTTTGTACGGTATTTGGTCTCAAAATGTCCGCAATCTTCTAGTTTTGCTGATCGGGACATCCAGAACGTCACGGTTTTTTAAAATTGCTCTGCAAGCAAGGTTGGCGCGCGTGGAAATCGTGTGTTAACGAGGCGTTTCCCTTCTCCGTTCGCGCAGGTATGCGGCCGCGTGCCTAGTTGCGCGCACTGCCCGACAGTTGTATGAGTTAGGGTAAAAGAAATTCATGAAATTTTCCACGTGGTCCCGTACACAGACGCATTTTTTCTTGAGATGTACGCGCCTATGACAAAAAAAAAACAAAAAAAAAAAACAAATTGCTGGTTGTAAGAAATCGCGGTTGTATGATGTGTAATGAGTAATGCAATCCATAATTACTTATGCCGGAGTGGATGTGTGAAGACGAAATGGAAATAGATGGGTATCACGCGCACAGATACAGACACACCTATCTATATAACAGTATAAACACGCAATCATACACCCCAGCAGACACATGCAAACTTTCTATTGTGGTGGTGAAGGCATAGTATCGTGTTCATTCTTATAGCATGTCCAATTTTTTGGACGTCTTTATCTTTCTAAGAAAGTCAGAAACTTCAGTCATTGACTGTATTAGAAGATGTAATCTTCCAATTATAATGCAGAAAACTAGTGCTTTCCAATCTAGTGTTCCCTAGAAGTTTTGGCTACTGTCACTAAAGAGGAACTAAAAGTTGATGATCAAGCTGTTTCCATAGTAACACATACATATGGGAGTCATTATATAGAAAGAAGTGTCATGAAATCAAGAAGTAGACGAAGTCCTATCTGGTTGGAAGGCAAGAGCATGACAGAACTGGATTTAAGCTGGAGGTTTCAGCCTCTCAGCTTTGTGAACAAGGCTTCCGTGTGGAAAGTGCAGTACAGTTATACAATATTTGCAATGTTTAAGCAATCATCATCATCAGCCCATTTTATGTCCATTGCAGGACGAAGGCCTCTCCCAATCCTCTCCATTCTTGCCTGTCCTGCACGAGCTGATTCCATTTAATGCCTGCGAATTTATTGATTTCGTCCCCCCCCCCCCCCCCCATCTTACTCTCTGTCATTTGTGGCTACGCTTGCCCTCTCTTGGTATCCATTCCGTTGTTCTAACTGTCCATCGGTTATCTAGCCTTCTCATCACGTGGCCTGCCCATGTCCATTTTTTTCTTCTTATCATTGGTTGTTATGTCGGCGACTCCCGCCTGTTCCTTAACCCACTCGGCTGTCTTTCTATCTCTTAATGTAACGCCTATCATTTTTCGTTCCATCGCCCGCTGTGCGGTTCTTAACTTCCTCTTGAGCTTCTTAGTAATTCTCCAAGTTTCTGCCCTGTATGCCAGTACTGGCAAAATGCAGTAGTTATATAGTTTCTGCTTGAGTGATAGTGGTAGATTTCCTTTCATGAGTTGGGAATGTCTCCCGTACGTGCGCCATCCCATGTTTATTCTACGGTGGATTTCTTTTATATGGGCGGCTTGCCCTGTCAGTAGCTGTCCTTATTTACATCTTGCCTATTCACATCTTGCCTCAGTGCTTTGCCCCCTACTTCGATCGCTGCTTCAGTGATCAGCTTAGTAATGTCTTCGTTCATCTTCACTGTATCCTCATTTCCTTCCTGCCCTAGAGCCTCATACTTTTCCTAAGTGCAATTCTGAATTCTTCTGTTTTCACCCTGACGACATTGAGGTTGGCCTGCTTCCGCGTGATTAACTTTGTCCTTGTCCGCTTTAGACTGAGGGTTATCCTTGCCCTTACTAGTCTGTGGTCACTAATTCTGACCATATTAACCACTTCTGTGTCTTGTACTATACCTAGATCGCTACACATTATGAAATCTATTTCCTTTTTCGTTTCTCCGTTGGGGCTTTTCCATGTCCACTTTCTGTTCTTACATTTCTTAAGGAAAGTATTCATAACACCGAGGTGATTTCGTTCTGCAAATTCCACTAGAATCTCTCCTCTGCTATTCCTATCACCTTCGTCGTAGTTCCCGACCACCTGTTCTCCTCGTAGTTTGTTTTCCTATTTTCGCATTGAAGTTCCCCATAACAATTGTATGCTTGGTGTGCATCTTGTTCATTGCCATTTCTACATCCTCATAAAATTGTTCTACAGCCTCACCACTGTGGCTGGTCATTGGTGCATAACGTTGCGTTAGTTTTAGTTTGTATCGCCTATTTAATTTTATCACAATACCTGCTACCCTTTCATTGATGCTATAGAATTCTTCAATGTTACCTGCCCTTTGTGTATGAGGAATCCCACGCCGTATTCGCGCTTCTCTGGCAGTCCTGCGTAGCAGAGAACATGCCCTTCATTAAGCGATAAAGTATCCTTCTCCTGGTTTCTTAACCTCGCTAAGGCCAATGATATCCCAATTAATACTCCTTAATTCTTCTAGTAGTTCAGCTAGTCTAGCTTCACTTGAAAGAGTTCGCATGTTAAGAGTCACTACGTCTAATTTCCAATGGTGGCCTATCCGAGCCCATAGGCTTTTTGAGTCTTTTGTCCCAAACCCGTGGGATCGCATCTGCAGCTAGAAGCTCCATTGATGTCACGGTCACAAGAGGGTTCAGTTGGTTCGGTCACTTGGAAGGTGTTGGCCATGGTGTTGCACCAAGGAGACCAGTTCCTGTTCTGGTGCGCAGGTGAGTTATGCAGATGAGGCATGGTGGTGGTGAGAGCCCGTATGCATCTTTGTCCAAATGCTCCATTGGGGGAGGGTTCTTTCAGAGATGTTGAAGTGTGCGGTTAGGTCAGGCAAGGGTATAATTGTTAGAGGGAAACAGGAGAGGTGAAAGAGGATACAAAGAAGAAGAAGATAAAGAAAAAGAAGGAAAGACACATGCACTCGAGGATTCAAGCTCGGGACCCGTTGGTCTGCTACAAAAGCGTGGCCAAGTTGTCTGGGTGGCCAGGTCGCCAATGTGTTTAAGAACAGATTCCTGCTGCCCCTTCTCGCGAACTCTGGTGCGATGAATTTCAATATGTCCGCAAAGCGGCACCTTTGCTGAATACCAAGACGGCATAGCTAATTGTCTCGTCTGCGTCGCGGCAGTTTCCACCGCATTTGTCCCGCCATCCGGAGTAGCTTTTGACAATGCGCCTCTTTCTTTTCCTTTTTTTCTTTAAACGCGGCTAGGCGGTTGTCTCAGAAAAGGGGGGTGGGGGGGAGGGTCATTGTAAAGCACGAAGCAGGGAAGGGTGCGTAGCAGCCTAGCTCGCACTCACGGAAGCACCATGATAAATAAATGCCATGTCCGTTGATCGGCGTTGCAGCCTATGTTGCAATGTTGGAAGTGGTTGCTGAGTTCGCGGAAGTGCTACGGCCTTGTAGCTAAGAGAGAAACAAAACTCCACATGCCTTATGCTTGTACAGCTTTACTCATTTATCAGTTTACCCTAATAGAAGGTCACTACGACTATCTTAGCATCATGACGGAGGCTGGATATCAAGCAAGTTATGTCACTGTAAGATTGATAAGTTGCTATCTTAGAGCACCGTTTATTAAACAGTCAGGGCGGAAGGCTTAATATGCCATTTCTGACGTAGCCTTCAAAGGTCGCTTTCACAAAACGTTGGTACCTAATTAACTAAGTGGTTTCCCTGGAAGTTACAATCGAATGTGCTATTTGGTGATGTGCGCACACGAATATGCCATTTCCCTTCAATAGAATCAGTTTAAAGTCAGCGTCTGTCTCATTCATTCGTGTGCCTTCTTTGTCTTCATCTATTTGCATTGGGATTATCCTCTGATAGATTTGAAATTGGTAAGTTCAAGGGGTGTGTGTGCTCGCGTGCACACTTCACGACATGTGACTTGCAATTCAAACAATAAAGAAAAAACTATATTATAACAATGTGTTATATCATACAAACGCTATAATAAAATACGATATAATAGGACTGGGTAAAACTATGAAGAGTGTTTTGACTTAGGTGTTAAATAGTTCGGATATTTAAGGGTCTCTTAGCTGGCGATTTAGGTGTGCGCCACGTTATAAGGGACTTCCTACGACTTATCGTAAATAAGAGCAACCATAAGAGCCCGTACGTGTTTAGTGGTGCGTCTATCCTGGAGTTCCGTAGTGCGAGTAGGTATAATTCACGCATGGAGGAAGAGAAGAGAAAGGTGTGCATTCACACACAACTGTAGGAATGACCTATAGCGAAAGTTATAGAAACAAGAGCAATGCTCACCCCTCGGGAAGGCTTTGGGATCGATGTGGGGATCGGGCCGTTTAACCAGTTGCAGACATCGTGCTGTCATCTGGCACTCTGGGTTAGGCGCAGCGTCGTGTTGCTTTTAAATCTATCTTGCGGGCCCGGCATTGCGTTTAGTTTACGGAGAGGGGTGTAGTTATGGTTGTTATCCCGTATTGTTATCTCGGTACGATGAAATATGGGAGTAGAAGGGAAGGGGCGCTTTTTTTTGTGCCGACGTCTGCAGCGGTTGCTTCTTCTTCCCCCCCGCCCTCTTGTCAGTATAGGCGTTTCCCTTGCTTCTGAATACCAGCACGGCATATATAATCATCTCGTCTGCCTCAATGCAGTTCCTTTTTCAATACATAGGAGAGATGAGTACACAGAAGACGAGATGCAGTTTATAAAGCAATAACATGAAGCAAACCACACATGCAGTGCCAAGGAATAGAGACCAGAGGTCGAAGAGGGTTCCCGAGGGTGGAGCATAAATGGTGGAATGCACCCATCGCACATATGCATCTCAGTAAATCACCCTGATGAAATGCTGAAACTCTAACTCTGACACTGAGCAATGGGTTATAAAGAGGGATATGGCACTGGTGTAACCACCTATGAATGCGCACCTAAATCAAGACGTGCAAGAGGATTCTTGCATGCCACTTTTTCAAAAATAAAAGCAGTTTTTGTTGTGGAACACCACATGTGGTTATTCGAAAGTGATGCTTGTATATGTTCCACTTGATCTCAACAACTTCAACCAAGACTAGCAGTACTGTAAAAGTTTGGAGAACAGATCAATAATCGCCTACCTCTTCAGGAAGTCCTATGTACTCTTTGAGTCTTTCCACGGCAACCAGGCTAGTCTCAAGCAGAGCAAACATTCGGAATGTGTACGATGCCGCATTTGACACCTGCAATAAATAGTGCTTCAGTGCAACTACGGCAAGGTTGTTATTAGTTGAAGAAGAAAACAGACCTCTTGTGTAAAATTTATGTTGGTTAACAAGGTAACTGCCAGGCCTTTACAGTAAGATTACTGTTAGTTGAACAGGGCTACAATGACATCTTTTAGTCTATTAGTGAAGAAAAGGATGACTGAAGCAATCATAATAAGATTGGAATGTGCTGACTTAGACTGACCTCCAGGGTGTACGATAACACGAGGCCGATCATTCCTGGACTCAGAACGCTTCTCCCAGCAATGGTCAACAGCGACGCTCCCAAGGACACCACGAGCGCCAGCGTGTTGGCAATGGTTAGCCTGCAGCTGTCAGAAGCAAGGGTTTTTCACTTTAAGTGAACTCTGATAAAGTTAACTGAACACTAGACAGGGCATCATTTTACATTACAGTGTGAACGATGTTGAGTCAAATTACCATAACAAGAAAAGCCATGCGAAAGACAACTCTAGGGTGTTAAGGTACTCCTCTGACTGACAGCAGCGAAACCACACATCTTCAAAAGAACATGGCTGCAAACAGCTACTGTTTCATCATTTTACCATGAAAGTCATTATTCATAGAATGAGCTGCCTCGTCGTATCTTCTGCGCTAGCCAATGTTGCTCTCCTCGAGGCTCTCCAGGTCGATGTAGAGCTTGAGCAGTTGCTCTAATTCCATCACCTCCTGAGCGTTATCCTCAGTGGAACTCACAGCAAGATCTGCAGTGAGTCACCACAGTGTCGTGTGGCAGTACTCTCAGCAGCTAGGCTAATGCCCAGCACCTCCAGTCCTCGTGTGTTGAAGATCACTTTGTCATACAACTTGCGAAGCTTTGTTATTTCGTTGCGGGTATGTACAGGTGTAAAGCTTCGAAGTCTAGCAAAGTATTGCAGCTCTACTTGCTTCTTGTCTCCGAAATGGCTTTTCAATATGCATAATGCGTCTAGTCGGCTGCCCCGCTATCGTCGTTGCTGAGTCGCCTTTCAAAAATAACGGCAGGTAGTTGAACTTGTCACTAGCTGAGGGGTGTCCATTGCTGTGGATCACCTGGTCAAATAGCTCCTACAACTCGCTCCTCTTGCGCAAGTCACCGGCAAAAGGATCTATCGTTAGCTTTGGTAACTTGGCTCCTGGCCTTTGAGACTGACCCACGATGGCCAGCACATTGTGAAATCCAGTGGGCGACAGCAATGCAGAGTTCTGGGAGACTAGGCTTCTTTTGCTGCTCTAGAGTTCAGGGCACCCTCGAGGACGCCCTCAGCGTCGTCTTTTGTTGACTGCGCCATCTGTCTCACCAATGCAAGTGGTGTCACACTATCCACAGGGCACCTCGTAGACAGCATCTGGGAATTTTTCTCTTGGCAACCAGTTTTATAGAGTCGCGGGATTAGCTGTCGCAGTGTCGACATCGATTATGTGCCACCTGGATGCCTTTCTTACCCCCACGCCAGCTGTTGGCATTGTACGTATGGTACGGTGACATGCACCTGTTGCTGGGGGCCGGAGGTAGCTGTGTTCGAGCCTGTGTGAACATGTGTAAAACTGCTCAATGTCATTTGTCGTCACACAAAGGGTGCTTTATTCATAATCCGAAAGAGCATTTCACCTGCTGACATGCACAAATAAATTGACTGTCGCCAAGCTAGCCTCTGAAAGAATGCAAACATGCCAAATCAGGGCATTCATAATGTCGTCAGCAGTGCTTACATGAATGAAACAGTAGCAGTAGCACACATGTGGTACATGTGTACGGCACGTGGTGCCGCACACATGTACCACATTAACTTCCCCTTAAAGCAGTGTGAAGACATTAACTCTTTTTTTTATTATTATTATTGAAATGGTGAAAAGGAGAGGTTGGTGCCTTTAGTATGGCACTGGCTACTCCTTCTCGCTTAGCAATCCCAGCAAAAGTTCAATAAAGAAGAAAAGTAAGAAAAAGGGTTCCACAAAACATACACACTAGAAACACTAAAACAGTCAACGATATACGTATACGGTTCGGCAGTGCATGGGTCAGAGTTCCATGCCGGTGCTCACAGGCACGTAGCCAGGATTTCTTTTCGGGGTGGGCCCAAAAGCATCATCATCATCACCATCATCATCATCATCGTCATCATTTATTCACCCTTAAATGCCCTGTTCAGGGTATTACATAAGAGGCGGGGGGGACAAAAGCATCAATAACATTATGGTAATTATTATACAATGCTTAAAAGAGCTTGCCCGGGAAAATAGAAGGCGCTTAATTATTAGACGAGAAAGAGAACAGAGTGGAATGCAGCCCAAGAGGCGAGTTAATCCGGGATGGAAATCAAGTTTTTTGGCACTGCAGAAAAGCTAATGCGTGCGCACGAGAAAGAATGCTTTCTAGCCACGTAATCTGGGCAAAGAAGGGCCACACAGAGTCAGTGAGCGACAAAAAGAAAAATAAAGCGATGCAAATTCAGCCGCCCACTTACGGATGTGCAGGAAGTAAAAAAATATTTGTCATATGCTTTCTCTGCTCAATTTCTCACAGTTTGTCACAACTACAGGCGTGCGAGAAGAACGTGAGCCACTTTATGGCAGCAATTCTTAAAAGAAAAAACACATATTCGCGAGAGCAATTTTATTGAACCACAAAGAACCAAAACACGGATGCTTTCATGACACAAAAGGTGCAGAACGCTAACATTCGTTTTAGGAAGCTATAATAAAGAATGACATTACGAGTGGTTTTACAATATAGTAAAAGTCAATGCAAAAGAAAAAAAAGCGGACCATGCAGCTTGGTCGAAAAGAGCGCTTCACACTGCAATTTCCATGCGTCGCGGTTTCTCTATAAACACAGTATTAATTTCGTCGACACTGGCTTGCATCCGGTGAATGGACATAAGAGCCAGGTCATTAAGCCCCTCTTCAGCTGTTCGGTTCCTCAAATACGTTTTTACTCTTTTCAGTGTCGAGAAGCTGCCTTTTGCAGCAGATGTACTCATTGGGATTGTCGCCAATATCTTGAGTGTGTGAACGTTCGGCAAGAGGGCTTTGTTGCATTCAGGTAAAGCGTCAGTCGCAGGGCGGGGAAGTTCCTCCTCTTGCATGGCTTGCCATTTAGTTTTCCAGATTTCCCATTCTCCTTTTAGCGTGACGGTATGCGCTGTTGTCATATCTCTAAGGTAAAAATCGAAGGCCTGCTGAACAGATTCGTATTTGCCCTTGCAGGCGTGCTTTTTCAACACAAATTGCAAACTTTACAGTGTTTTTCGATGGTTTGCAAAGCGCCGTTTGATGGAAGCTTTCAGGCAATCTATCTATGGAATGATCGTGGCTCACATTACCCTTCCGCAGAACTACAAGCGACCCTGGTTACCCTGTTTATTTGCCCTTTTTACTCCTTCCGCCACGTGGGCGCCTGCCCCCACGACGCAGGCGGCGGAAAAAGGGTGGTGGGGTTCGCAGAGGCGTCAGGGGGATTGAACGGGTTAATGGGACGTCGAAGCCGTCGCTTTCCGCACAAAAGTCCCCTTTTCCAAGCTTTCGGTTAGCTTCCGCCGTCCGGTCGTGGAAAAACTCTGCGTCTGCGGCAAAGCAAAGCCGTACGCGTGCGTGTTCCCACGCCGCGCAGCTATCAGTTAAACAAAGCACCTGAATGCTTGCTAAGCTGCCGCCACTATGCGACTGTATAAATGACGCCCGCAATATACCGCCTGCTAGCTCCGCAGTAACAAAGACGCCGCTCCTCTCGTTAAGAAGGACATTTCCTCAGGGAATCCACCGGTGGAGACAACGATATCTTTTTCTGTATGTCCTGTCATTCTTTGCACTCCAACACCGAGCGCCCTGACCGTGTATGAGAATCCTCGTTTCGCGCAATATAGCCATGGTCGCTTTTGCCCAGAAAACCCGACACAACCAACCAACCACCTTCCTAAACATAACTGACGCGACGAAGAAAAGTCGCACGAAGTGCGGGCAGATAACGTCGTTTTCTCTGGTTTCGAAGCCGTATCGCAACATTTTGTTCGTTCTAGTAATTTCTTTTCCAACAAGCTTGTCTTACATATATTGAAATGTCCTGCTTTGCGAAGTTTACTGTCTTTTTCCGCAATCACAAAGCAGTAACGCTTTCCGATAATTGGTTTCAGTTGCTATCGGGTTGCGATCTGTTTCAAAATTGCAGAGGCCATTCCTATGCTGTCGAAATGAAATTTGTTTGAGCTTTTTCGTTTCGCCGATGTAGCTCGCATCACATATTTGTATGCAGTGCCTTGGACTCTCTCCTTCGGTGAACTGCCTTTGGCAATATGTAGAGAACATGTGTTCGTAGGCTTGTGAGTCACTCGGATGCCTTCTTTTCTGACAATAGGGGCGATGGTTTGGCTAACGCCTCGGACATATGGGAGAGTGTGGTGTTTCTGTTTGGTTTTGATTCAGGAGCCGGACGCCGAATTCTCGGCAAGCGTAGCCGTGCTTTTGGAATTGAAGTGCTTTCGGAATAAAGGTTCGTGGGTAGCTGTTCTTAGTGAGTTCCTTGACTATCGTTTGTTTTTCATTTGTTTAAATGCGCACGGCGCTACCTGTACTCGTGCCTATACACTCCTGCATTAATGGTTGACTTGACGAATTTCGGGGGGGGCCCGGGCCCCCCTGGGCCCCCCCTTGCCTACGTGCCTGGGTGCTCACGTAGGAAGAGTTCGTACATGCAAGTACACATGCAATTAGAATAGTTTGCATGAACGTCTGTGCGTAACAAACACACACAAGTAATTAGACATTATTTAAAACATATGAGAACAACAAAAAACACTGTTGAATACATAAGAGCTATGTCATTCATTGGACCTTTGGAATAAAGTGAAGTTAATATTTCCAGAGAATATCTGTGTCTTAGTGCATAAAGCGCTCTTTCTGAAGGACAGCTGTTGGCCACGGACCAAGCGTCTTTGTTAGGTTAATTGGTATTTTATCTAAAAGCAATAAATGGGCTCGCAGCACACTGTGCGGCGAAGGTGATGTACATCTTGGGTAGACACCCATTTGATCCTGTAGATGAAGAAGTGCTGTACCAAGGTGCAGGTGGTGGACCAATGTTTCAAACTTTCTGTTTTCATTCAGATTTGTTGGAATTGATAATTGTATGCCTGGGTCAATGAAAAATAAATCTGATCTCTTCGATTTTTTATCAAACGAACCCTCTTTGCTGTGCTCAAAGGACATTTTTCTCAGGAGAAGATGGACTTCACAGCGTGAAATAGGAAGATCGATTGTCTCTGCATTACCGTGTCTCTGCATTACGCAGAGACATAATGCCCGGAGGCATTATGGAACTGCCCCTCCCAAAGCAGGCACCTGGATCCATCCCTGTGACAAGGAAGGTAACACTCACCAGTCCAAGGAAATGGAGTGGTAGCAGCAGTTGATGTTGACATCCACGTAGCGTTCCATGGCACTGATAAATTGCTTGGTGACACCAAATGCTCGCACTGATACCACACCCGCAATGCTCTCACTGATGTGCGACAGGATGGGAGAGCGTGTCACCGACCGAAGCCGCTGGACATGACGAAATGCTGGCAGCGACACTATCTGCACAGGAAGCCAACATGTCACCTTTGTGGCCCTTTCCATGTATAAGGGCGGTGCAAGGCATCTTCCTGTTGGTCACAGACAAACTGGAACTGCAGCCACTAGGCATGGCATTTGACACGTTTGCACCTCTCCAAATTTATGAAACTACTATCTATAAGCTTAGCTGAAAATACTTTATTTAGGAAGTGTGAAAGCATTTCATTTAATGAGTGAATAAGATGGAAAGGCCAACAAAGAACATAGCTTCCCAGTTATCTGATGAACAAGCTGAAAAGGCCACCAAAGAACAAATAGAGTGTGCCCACAGCAAGCTTTCCACAATACCAAAACATTAGTCTTGCGACAAGAAGACCCTCAGTAAGCTAGGAAATGTGCAAAAAGAAAATATGGGTGGCGATGCCGCTTTCAAGTCAGAGCACGAAAATGCGTGAGATCACAGATGGCATCTGCCAAGACCTATCGCTAACAAATACATACATTGTGCTCTAAGGAAGTCAGAGACATAGCAAAGAGAGTTTCAGAAAATTTGAAGGCGGAAATTGGGTGAGAATACACATGCACTGTACACATGTGCAAATGTGTACAGGTAAACTGGCTAAGATAAAGGATCCTCGATTGGTTATAATGATAGAGGACTGCCACAACAGACAAAACATTTGGAAATAAAGGGCAAACAATATCATGTTGAACAGCACAAGAATACAGGATTTTTACAAAGGCAAAATGATTCACATGTGCATATTCAAGAAAGACAACAGATAAAACACAGAAAAAGGGTGGTCCTGTCCACAAAGAAAGGCAGCTTATTAACACTACTAAGTGCCATGGAAATTACACTGTTATAACAGGGTCGCATGAGAAGCGCTAAAAAAAGGGACCCAAGAGCTTTTGTGGGCAGAAAGAGCATTTGCTAAAAGCTTATGCCCAGCTCCGCATGCCTCACAGCATGACAATGGGCACAACAACAATGGCCAATAAATCAACCCCTAGCCACAACAAAAGGACTTCCTTTCTTCGACCTGCCACCGCTCTCTGTAGCTCTCTGTAGCAGCGCAATTATAATTTTAATCCCCACCAGTGGCCGCATGCCATAGGAGAGAGAGCACTGAGGAGGCCTTTCTGGGAAAGCTAGTTCCTCAAGACCAGCTCTGGAACCCCTGCCCTTTATGTATTGGTTCCTTTTCAGTGTGGGGATCATGCTTGGGAAGGTGGCAGAATGGAAGAGGGACAGAGAGACCCTGGAGCAAAAGCTGTTTTCCATGGTTGGACAGCGGGGCAGCTTTCTGTAAGGGAGGAACCACAAGTAATGCAGTAGATTTCACATTCCATGACCTCTTGGCACCAACACAGGGTGCACCCAGCAGCCAGACTTCATTGTTTATAACCAATACTAGGGCACGGGGATGTTGTTATTGGAGGGTAAGCCCACCATAGAAAACACACAAAAGTTGATGGCACAATACCTCATCAATGTTATAAACCATGTACTGTTAAAAATGGTATCGTTATAAGTGGGTTCACCTTGTATTGTACTGAAAGTAACCTGATAAGTCTAGGGTTTGTTAAGACTTTTACATGTCTCTCCTCATGCATTATTATAATGCTGGCATTCTTCCAACTTGCTTGGACATTTGAGGTCTTAAGACAGTTCATGTAGAGTACTGCAAGTTCCTTGAATGTAAAATTTTGTCCATTGGCGATCAAACCTAACTACTATGCTGTCACCTGTGGCAGTTTTTCTGTAAGTCTTGTGTGGTAAGGCCTTTCTAATCTCATTGGAACTGTGGGAAACAAGACTGCACCCATTTGCGCCTCGTCCCACAAGCTAGCCTGTGGCGTAGGCCCTGTGCTATCTCGGATGTCAGGAGCTGCCAGGAAACGGCGTGTGATTCAAGGTTAGCACTCTCTTAACGCGCCGATCTGCCCTTCCTGTGCAGCATCCTCTCAGGTGCTCTTACTCCTGGCTCCATGTCGTCACGCTAGCTAACGTCCTCGGGACAAGCCCTGATTGGCCCCCGGTGGCGGCCCCTCTTCACGTGAGCTATCACGCGCTTCGCGGCCCTCGCGCACGCCTGCTGCTTGTGCCAGATGATGCTAACGAGACCCGCGGCGAGGTGGTTAAGTGAAGCCTCTGGCACGCTGCATCTCGTTTGTGCGCTTGGCGGACCCTTGCATACGGGCACCTTTGGTTAGCCGTAAGCACTAGGGGCACGCGTACTCGATCGGCACTGCGGTGAGCCCTTTTGCCCGCAAGCCACGACTGTCGCACCGTGTTGCATCGTGGATCAATAAAGCCCTCGTTCATTGACGAGCCTTGGTGGTGCCTCCTCTGTGCCGTGCTGGTGAGTCTACGAACCCGGTGGAGGAGTGTCGCATCTCGAACCTCGCTCGCAGGGTAATCCGTGGGAGCAAACCCATTTCCACATAACTGGTGCCTAACGTGGGGCCCGAACCTACGACCCTGAGATTAAGGGTATCATGCTCTACCGATTGAGCAAGCCTGGATATGGAGATGGGTTGTATCACAAGCGGTGCTCTCATGGGAGCCATCTTGGCTGTCAGAAATGGTGCAGGGGCAATGGTAGGATCGGCAGTTATAGGGGGTGTTTATTGGCTCTGACTGAAAGTGTAGGGATATTGTTTACAAGGTACTCTACAGAGCAGTTCAAACCAGTGAACACACAAATGAAGGACCCATTACAACCAGGAGCAACACCATTTGGTGCCAGTCCACAGTGCCAGTGAATGTGAACAGCCAGTTTATCACAAGCACATGTGGTATAGGGCCACCAGCCCCACTGTTTTCAGGAAAGACTGTTAGCTAGCCAGCCATAAGCATGGTGTCATGTGCATATTCAAATACATTGTAGAAAGACTCCTTTCCAAGAGCGCCACCATTCTTGCATCATGCACATCATGTGGATGCACATGATGTAAATTTCCGCATCATGTGGATGAGTGGCAACTCTAATAAAAGGAAAGGGGTGGCCATCCTGCGGGAATGGATCCGGCCACTGCTCATGCTGAAATGCGATATTTGGGGCAAAATTACTGAATTCCTGGTAGGGGGGATTTGTTATATCAAGAGTGTCTCCCGCTGCAACTTGGTTATATAGAGGTTACAAATACACATTCTTCTATGGAGTCGCAGCCAGCAATAGACAACTTCGTAATATTGACGATTTTGTCTGTTTGTTACAGCCTGGTTTAACTGCAGTTTTACAATGATATGATGTTTACAGAACAAGTTCAAGACTGCACCAAGCGCAACTGCACCCTAAAGATTCTTGCAGGTGCGTCTCGTGGTCAGGACCCAGTGATATCTGAACGTTCATGCCGCCTGCAAAGAATCCCTCCAACGGGGGTTGCTTTCCCATACCTCTGTGACCCACGGCTGGAAATGCAAAGTGATGCTTGCTTGTCTATCAAAGCTCCGCTGTTCATCCATCTCCACAAGGGTGAAATGGCTGCTAGTTTTTTCTTTTGTTCTCTTCTGGTTCAGAACACACAAGCCTGTGATCGCAAAAGTATACCATAAAAGCTACTACTGTGTCCTGTACTGTGCCGGGGTTCGTGCCCATCAAAGAATATATGTTTTTTTGTTTCTCCGTCAGAGCTTGTCAATGCCCATTTCCTATTTCTGTATATTCAGAAGAAGGTGTTCATTATACCAAATTGGCTCCCCCGTTCTTTCTCGAGTCAATACCATAGTGACAAATTGCACCATTCCCCTATCATTTCTCCATACATTTGCATTGAAACTGCCTATGGCTATAGTGTGCCGGCTCCATAGCTTATGAATAACCTATTAAGTGTCCTCATAGGATTGTTCTACTTCCTCACCATCATGGCTTAAGTGCAGCCAATTCATAGTGTACTAAGTGAATTTATTTTCCTATTATTAAGTGCCTTTAGAACTTTTCTTTTTTGAGCATCCCGTGTATGCCCATATATGCCTGCTACAACTTGCATTTCTTGTGAGAACTGATGGGGGGGGGGAGGGGGGAATCCACGTACATAGGAGTAGCTGAAACAATCTCCTTACCGTAATGCTTGCAAAAAGAAGCACGGCCATGATGACCACAATTGTGAAGTAAGGTGACATGACGCATATGAGTATCAGCAGCTGCATTCCCCACACAATATTGCACATGGTCATGTTTGCATTGATGGGCACCTCTTTGTCAATTGACTCAACATCGCGGCTGAACCTGAAAGGTGTACAGACAAGATAGTTACTGCCAAGCCACTTCTACTGTAACACACACCAAGAGAGACACAAAGTGACACAAAATGGTAAAATAATGTATTATAAAGTTTCTTGCTTCCAAATCTAGTTATAGCGTCACCGGGTCATGTTACATTCTCACCAGCTCTGCGCACTGCAGCAAAAGCTACAAAGCCAGTGATGAGCTCCCAGTTAACACCTGTGTGCTGCTGCGGAGGTAAAACAGTGGCGAAGCTAACACCCGTGTACTGCAATGAGGTTAACACTAACAGACTGCGAAGAAGTTACCTCGCTTTCTGTTGCACAGTTCAGTGTTGGACAGTTCTTCAGGACTTTGGAATTACACTGTGGGCATACACGTCAGGCAATAAATTTTTTGCCCATGTTTAACAGTACATGTTTCCATAATTAGATCATTAGATATAGTATCATTCAAAAATAAACTGAATGAAACAAGGCACACACACCTGTTGATGATTCTACCCATGGGAGTAGTATCAAAGAACGAGAGTGGGGAACGCAGGATGCTGTTTAGGAGCTGATTGTGAAACCAGACGGCTGCTCGTAGCGTGCCAACAACAAATATAGTCCAGTAAACAAAGTTGAAGACCACGTAAGACACCAGAAACAGTCCGTAGCCAATGATGTAGAAACGCCTCCGTGATACATCTGCATCCTGGGACCACTTGCTCAACCACACAGCAGAGCCATACTGGAAACAAAAGTGGGCCACAAAGTCATGAACACGTTAATGACGTTAATGCAAACATTAAGAGCTCCAGAAGAAGATCAGGCATAAATCATGCATACACCAACCTGCATGTCATTACACAGCTGCCACTAAGAAAAGACACAGTGAACCCAGGAGGGTGGCATGCTCCCTTCACGGCTTCATTCATGCATATGTACAGTCTGTTTCACACTTAGGGGAAATCTCGAAGCGCGTGGCAACGCGATGCGGCCATGACGCGGCGAGTGCTGGAGTAGGCCACCAGCAATTGCTCGCGCAGGCGCAGACACGCGATGCGTGCAGCCTTGAACCGCATCGTCTGCTACGACAGCGCTTGCCGGCTGTATTGTCGGGAAGCATGCTACAGTGTGCGGCATTGCGCTGATTTTATCGTTAACGTGAGAAGTCAGCCGATATTCTTCACTAAAGGCTGTGCGGTGCCTTACTTCTGGGCCTGCATTGGAAAGAAAGGAGCTCTGCAAACCCAATTTAACAACACACTTGTTTTGTGTTGCTGGAGGGCCGGGGTATTCAGCGGGTGCACGTATGCTTCGTCACCGCGTCTGCTGCCGTGTGTGCAGCAACAATAAACGCTACAATGTGTGCACGTCGTGCTCGGCCTTTTCTTGAAGGGAAATGAGAAGAAAGCATTCCACAGTAATAACAATGCAGGTCGATCACGATCAGACGAATGGATCAGAAGAAAGTAACGCTTTAGGTGACGAAATTGAGAGGGAAGCAGCTCTTCTCTACAACATTGCAGTGACATGAGACAGGTGCTCTCCGCCGGCGCGAAATGCACACATCACACTTCCAGCTTCGCTTACTCATGTCAAGTCATTCCCCCAGCAGCAGCCATGAGAGCACTCATTCTTAACGGAAGGAAGCAAGGCGTAAGGGGACTGAGTGAGCAGTGTGTCCTGTCGAAGCGTGGCCCACTCGTTGACGATGTTGGACTTATTGGTGATTCGGCGCTCTTTAAACTGCGTGGAATAAAAAGGATAAAAAGATATTTAAAAGACAAAATGCGACAGCACCACATTCCTTCGTCCTTTGGCGAGGCTAAAACCACACGACTATCTGTAGATAGGGGATTCAAGGATGCTTTGAGTAAAACTGGCACAGCGTTTATTGTCGCTGCGCACTACAGTAGCAGACGCGGTGATGAAGCATACGTGCACCCACTCAGTACCCCAGCCCTCCGGTAACACAAAGCAAGTGTGTTGTCAAATTAGGTTTTCAGAGCTCCTTTCTTGCCAATGCAGGCCCAAAAGTATGGCACCGCACAACCTTTAGTGAAGAATATTGGCTGACTTCTCACGTTAACGGTGAAATTAACGCGATGCCGCACACAGTAGCACGCTTCCCGACAATACAGCCAGCAAGCGCTGTCGTAGCAGACGACGCGGTTCAAGGCTGCACGCATCTCGCGCCTGCGCGAGCAGGCCGCTGCTGGCCGACTCCAGCGCTCGCCACATCATGGCCGCACCACGTTGCAAGGCTCTCCGAGATTTCCCCCAAGTGTGAAACAGACTGTACATATGCATGCTCACTGGTGAATGTAGTGTAGCACTCACACATGGTCAGCAGTGAAACCATACCTCACTTCCAAAAGCAAGAATGCAGGTTGTCGTTGCTGGGATAAGAAAATGCCACCCAACTTTCTTGAAGTACATACTGTACACGTGACGGCCAACCTAAAAAATGAAAACAGGGAACATGCCCAAATCAGAAATTAAAAAAAAGAAAAGCTGCCTGTAGAATACATGCATTCAAACCTCTCTGGGTAAACTGCAGTGGGAAGAGGGACCGCTCGGTTAATTCACAGTAACACATGAGAAAGGGTACATGGAGCAGTGCCTGGCTGATGTACTGGAATCATGCATCTTTCTGGAATGCAGTTGTCAACACTAATTTGGCTTCACCTTCACCATGTGCACAGAAACAGCTGCATGGAAGGGCTCAGACAGCCATAAAATTAGAAGCTGGCATGGCTCTGCCAGAGTGAAATGTCGATAATTCAGGCAACTGCCAAAGAAGATGAAAGCAGAAACTTTGTTTTACGATAATCTGTTCATACATTTTTCCTAACACCCAGTGGCCAGTTAAAGTGGCAAGAGCAATGCTGTTATCTCTTACGGGAGCAAATGAACAGCATAGCAGGTCACTCCAAACTGGGGTGTCAGGACATTCCTGCACTGAACATGAGCAATGACTGTCATGGTTGTTGCCAGAGGTTGTTCAAAAGCATTGTTCTTCTACCTGACGATGCTTCGATGGTCTGACGAAATACCACAGTGTTCTGGGGGCTCAGGAGAGTCAACATTAATTGAGTGTAAGCATTGCTGGTATGGCACAATGACACATAGTCAACAGGTTGCAATAATTTTGAGCTGCTGCATCACAGGAATTATAGATGACATATGGCCTGATCAAGGTCCCCCCCCAGAAATTTCTGAAGGGTGGACATTTTCAGAGCAGGGAGAGAGGGGGGCCACAAGTTAAGTTTAAGAATTTCACATTTTCTTTACAAAAGTTCCCTAGTGAAATAGGTGATACTGTGGCACCACAACATAGTAAAAAGTGGACACTCCTAAACAAAATAAATAAATAATACTGATCACACATTTCCAGCAGCTATGACGTGCATCCATTGCCTTCAAGGAGCAGACTCCAAGATTCATGCATAAAAAACTGACACAAGGGTGCTAGCAATCTCTTAGAGATGACAATTCCACTTGTTCAGCCCCCCTTTAAACGGATTGCTGGAACTGTGGTTTGTTGGCACCATGTGCGCACAGTTTTCATTCTTGGTTCCTAGCTACACACTTCAAATTTGGAAGATGTTCGTCATGTTTCCTTTCCCACCCACTGAGTATGCATCACATGGGGGTGCGTGAATAGCAACATTTTGGCTCAAAGCAAGTCATTCACAGGGCTGAGTTGAAGGGACACCTAAAATTAACTTTTCTATATCTATTATTGCCCCCCATTGCAAGCCTAGGCCACATGAGATCAAAAATTTCAATGCGCAAAGAGGATGACATTGCGGCCCGCAGCAGGGCAAAAGAGGCAGGTACAGTAGAACCCCGCTGATACGTTTTTCACGGGACCGTAGAAAATAAACGTAAGAGCCGGGAAACATAAGAGCCGAGAAAAGGGAAAAATTGAAAAATAAGAGAAGTGGTGATCGGCACACAATTTTATTTCAGTGCTAGCGCTTTCAGTGCACGCATAGGCACACTCGGCTATGATTTCGTCGACAGAGAAAACCTCGGAGGTGACAACGGCATCATCGATGGAAACGTAATCACTGTACGCGATTCCGTCACAAACAGTTTGCAGAGCTGCGCCATAACTTTGCTGGCGGAAGCCGGAAACGCAATGGGCGTCGGCCATTGTGCAGCTAATACATTCAAGCCAAGTCAAACTACGTGCCGCTCCTCTATTTTTTCAGTGCCCGGCAATTCACGCTCTCAGCGCCGTCGCGTCTCCGTTCACGTAGCGCGCTTGGCAGCCGCGAGGGGGCGCCACGTAAATAGGGTTTCTTTCCCAGAGGCTCGCGTTGCCATTTGGGATTTCGCGACGTGCTGTGCTGCTTGTGCTTTAGCGACGTCTCCCTCGGTCTGACATGGCGTACTGTTGCGTGCCTCTGTGCAAATCAGATGAAAAAAAGAAGACTCCTGGGCTTTCATTCCACGAATTTCCATCAGACTTGCCACTGAGAGAGAAGTGGATAACTGCAGTTCGGCGCGATGGCTGGAAACCGAATGACAGATCGTGCTACACAAAGGTTTGCAGTCGCCACTTCAAATACGAAGATTTCATTGAAGGCAAAAGACGCCGACTGAGGAAAGGTACTGTACCTTCCGTTTTTGATGACTTCCCTCATCATTTGCAAACGAAGGCAACACGAGACAGGAGCACAGCGAGCATCGAAAAACGAGCCCAACAGTTCACGTGTTCACTGTCGACGGACGCTTCAGCCGCGACCGCATCGACTTCTACTTCGCTACAGCCCGTAGCCTCGGCCGAGCCGCATACTGAGGAAGATGTTCTGATGGACACAACACCTGTCAGTGAACCTGCGGACCGCTACGATGGTAAAGTTAATACGAAGAATCGGAGCATCCAAGTTGACTTTAGGGCACCAACAAGTCGGCTGACAACAGAACGAGCGAAGTGGAAAAGAAAAGAAAGAGACCTAAGAAGCCAAATTTTGCGACTGACGCAGACTGTTGACAAGTACAAGCAGCTGCTAAAGGAGCTTCGGGAGGATTCTCTCGCTGCGGATCTTTCTTACATACGGCAAAAAGCAATGGAAAATGAGTCTTCTGCTTTAATTTTGCTTGATCAGGTGAGAAATTTTAAAAAGAAAAGGCCAACATAGTCTGAAGAAACGACCCGTCAATGTGTTGTGTTGAGACACCTTTCCACAAGAGCCTATGAGCATATGCGGAGTCATGGAATTTTCAAACTTCCTGGCAGAAAGACACTGTCTGCTTATATTGGGATACAGAACAGTGAAACAGGCTTCACAGAACTTGTTGAAGCTCGCCTCAAAGCAGAGCTTGAAAATCTCAAGGCGCCTCAGTCAAGAATGTGTTCTCTCATCATTGATGAGATGCGCATTAAAGAGAAGCTCCAGTACAACAAGCAACAGGACTGTTTTGTGGGGCAGGCAGACACGAGCTTGCCGAATGCTAGCAATGGCCTTGTGTTAGCGAACTCTCTTTTGTGTTTTCTTGTAAGTGGACTTTCATCGTCGTACAGAATCCCTGTTGGTTACTTTTTCACAAAGGGTTTAACCGGTACCCAGCTTCACGAGTTGACGGTCATCATAATGAAGAAAGTTGAGTCTTGCGGTTTCCGTATTATCAGACTTGTCACTGACAACCACAAGGTAAATGTACAAGCCATGAGACTTCTAGGGAATGGCATCATTACCTACAGAACTGAACATCCTTGTGACCCAGATAGGCCGCTGTTCATGAGCTTTGACCCCTGCCATGTGCTAAAGAATGTGCGGTCTCAGTTTTTGGCGCATGACATTGGACCCAAAGGGGAAATTTCAGCGTCGTACGTGAAAGATGTGTACGAGCTTCAAAAGAACTTGAATGTGAAGCCGGTGCGTTACCTCAGTCGGAAACATGTTTTTCCTAATAATATAGAAAAGATGAACGTGGTGAGGGCCATTCAACTCATATCTCCTGCTGTAACAGCTGTTTTGCAACACCTCATGGAGCGAGCTGGTCACACTTGCCACATTTCATTCGCAAGTGCAGGCCCGACCACCACTTTTATGAAGAACTTCTATCGCTGGTTTGTTCTCCATGACACCAGTAATTCTGTTCAACATCTGCGCCAGAAATTTCCAGATGTTAAGGAATATGACAGCACGGAAGATGCCCGGCTTGAGTGGCTAGAGGTCACAATGCCAATGTATCTCCATGAATTGAAGACGAGGTGCACCCATCCTCGTGAGTTTCTCACAAAGGAAACATACGAGGCATTCCTGACTACCACGTACAGCACTGTGGCCTGCGTAAAACACCTATTGAGTGTTGAAAATTTTGCATTTGTGTTAACACGGAAGTTGAACAGTGACCCAATAGAGAGTTTATTCGGAACACTTCGAAGGTCGGCTGGCTGCAATGATGCACTAGATGTTCGTGCTGCCCTTTCAGGGCTTCAGAAAGTGCTGAAAATCGGAATAGCCGCATCCAATCCACTTTCAAATGTGGCACACAGTGAGCCAGCCACCATGTCACTAACTGTATCTGAGAAGCCAGAAACATCTGTTCAGCCACATTCGCAACTGGGAAGAGTTGCTCTGAATGTTCTTCAAAGGCTCAAAACTACTGTTTTGCCAGTGTACATGCCTTCCCTGCAAATATCTGCGACTGTCTATGTCGGTGGCTATATTGTCCGCGTAATCAGTGAGCAGATGAACTGCGAAAACTGTGTGGCAATTGCATCCAAGCCACTAACAAATCAGCCATTGCAGGTGTTCACTCGCAGCCAGGATCGTGTGGGGCTTTTATATCCCTCTGACCAGCTGCTTTTTGTGCTGGACACCTTGCGTGCTTACGCTGAGCAAGCCCTGAAGGAAAATCCAACTCTTCAGAAACCGATGACTAGCTTGGTGGCACACGCTATTCCAGCTCTGTGCGCCTCAAAGTTGCTGCAGTGCAAAGAGAATGACGTGGTGCATCGACAGAAGCTGATGGAACTTATTTCAGTGCGTTTCCTGCGGCCTCTGCTTACAAACTATGCGTTTAGCATCACAGACAAGCATGATGCTTACAAGTACTTTGGTCAAAAGCCACTTTCAAGGAAGTGCCTTAAACTGTGATAAGCAGTGCAACACTTTCAGGCACTCTTTGCACAATTGTGCACATAAATATGAAAAATAAGAATAGTTTCAAAATAAACATCCTTTGAATGTAGTTCATTAAAGTTCATTCTAGACGGTCCTTGCATGATGTTCGAATTCTGTAAACTCAACAATTCACTATATATATTATAGATTCTGCTGAGGTGATTTAGCACATAGTGTATGCATTCTTCCAACCCAACATTACTGATTTAATGGAGCATTCTTAGTCTGCTACAGTGCTGCGCGTGTTGCATCATCCTAAGGGGCCAGAAATGCACTAAAGCTAAGTTCCCTATGGATTGAAGTGGCACCAGCACATCCATACACATTCCGTAATATCTGCTTCAGTCTCGCGGTAGTTTTTCTCGGTTCTGCTTTTCTTTGGTACCTTCACCCAGCGCTACTCATGTGTCTTCCAAGATATGTTAAAATAAACATCGCCACTTATCCAGATTTGCGGCAGAGTGGGAGAAACGTCTTGCTGCGTTTTTATTTGCCGCATTGCCACCGCGCGCACCGCATCCGCCGCCTTGAAACCAGCGTCGGGGTACCCTATTTAGGTGGAGGCACCTGGCGGGAATGCGTTGTACTAACGCCGACGGCGGCGGCCTATTGTCCTCCGTTCTTTCGCCGGGCACTGAAAGCATAGAGGAGGCATAGAGGAGGCGCTGTACGTGCAGAGTGTCGGAACAGAACGAAAACGAAAACCGAAAAGAAAAAACGATATTTTTGACCGGAACGAAAACGTAACCGGAACGTTATTTATTATTTCGTTCCGGAGCAAAAACGAAATATTTTTTATCGTTTTTCGGTTCACGGGAAAGCTTTGCGATCCGGAAGAACCGAGGGTCATGCAACGTGAGCAATGATGCATAACTCAGGGTTCAACGTCAGCTCGCCTCTCAGGCAGGTATTTCAAAGGAAAGATGCGTTTAAATATTGCAGGAAACGAAAGAAGTGGCAACCAGAGCTGTTTGCATTAAATTCAAGCGGAGTTTCGCGTGCGTCTCACACAGGCCGTCGTGGAGAGGGCGTTGTCGTCGCTTATGTGTTGAAATTTTGAGACGAGCGCAAAGAGCGGCAACCGGAGCTGTACATGTTAGCGCAAGTGGCCCTTGGTGTGCCAGCCACACAAGTCAGCGTTGAGAGGGCATTTTCGGCACTCAATGTCATTTTGTCAGAGCAGCGGTCTCGCTCATCGGTGAGTACACTTGATGACCTATTGCTTCGGA
Source organism: Hyalomma asiaticum (assembly GCA_013339685.2). Classification (NCBI taxonomy): domain Eukaryota; kingdom Metazoa; phylum Arthropoda; class Arachnida; order Ixodida; family Ixodidae; genus Hyalomma; species Hyalomma asiaticum. The sequence continues at coordinate 43,611,643 of CM023483.1, forward strand.
AATCGTGTGCCCCCCCCTTGACAAAAATTCAGGATTCAAACTTAAGGAAAAATAAGTACCAAGTTTTTGTTGTGTCCTTGCTTCGAAACTTTTTGCGACTTCCCTCATAGTCACATCGTGGCTTTGGGACGTAAAACCCCAACAATTATGATTGCATTTTTATGTATTAGTCCAGTATCTTTTGCTGTTTTTAAAAGATATTTTTAATATTATGTATTCTGTTCGTTTTTCTTATTGAAAAGAAAACGTTATGAACCGTTACGGAACGCCTTTTTTTTGTTCCGGAACGAAAACGGAACGGAACTTTTTGCTGTGGAACGAAACGAAAACCGGAACGAAAAACATTTCGTTCCGACACCCTGACTACGTGAAAAGTCAATATTGCCGTCGGCAGTGGCCACTTGGAGTGTCGATTCGCAACGTAACATACGGGAATGTTCCCACACTGCGACGTAACAGCGGGGTTCTGAATGCATTGAATCCTATGGGAGCTATGCCGGGACTGGCCCAGAACAACGTAACAGCCAGGGAAACGCAGCAGTCGGGAACGTAACAGCGGGGTTCTACTGCATTAGGTCAAACTCTATCAAAGCAGTAAAAGAAGTCTGCAGAGCTAGATCTGCGCAACTTGCCACCTAACGCAACAGCCTTTATGGTAGCGCTGTTTGTCCCATTGCAATGGTGTTTCACTTCTGTTTAGTACGTGTCTCATCTGCATTGCTGCAAAACCTGAAAAGTGATGCTGTCAAAGAGCCAACAGTTAAAAAAATGTCCGTCACAAAAGCACATAACCTGGCATGCAGCTTCTGCCGCCGATTCAGCCCTCTGTAATTCACACAATGCATTGGTCAATGAACTTCACTGTGCCGCCTTGACTTGACCAGCTTTGGTCGCTTTGGTTCAGAGGCCATGCCTAGCTCCATCAGCTTCTGGTAGCGTTCACGCATGGCCATAATGGCGGAAGTCAAAGGGCTGCTTGCCCCTCGCCACTGCAAGCATACTCTGCTGCTGGGCATCTCACTGCTACGTAGTGGGCATGGCCTCCGACACTGCTATGATGATACATTCTCGAAGGCAATGCTTTGACATTATTAAACTGTTGCAACTTCATAGGCTTCACCTTAGGGGCACCAACAACCAGTTCTTACGGTACCCGTCTTTTTCTTTATTGCAATGGAAAGCTTACCAGAGTGCTTAATCATGCAATGGTAATGGGGCTTCTTTATCAGAGTTTCTTGTTAATGGAGTCATATTTGCAACATATTTTGCAAACAGTGGCCAACAGCCATTCAGTACGTTTGCACCAGGTTCTGCCACGATGGAGCCCATGCGCGCTGCTCCTGAGAGACACGATGCGCATGCATCGTGGTTAAATGCAATTTTTTGGTTGCTGTGAAAGCAGCGTCGCTTCTCAGTGCCAACTCTTTTTATTGCATAATAAGCAAAGAATAGGGCAGGGATGTTTTCTTTTAAAACACCAACAGTCCTATTAATGGTTACCTGTACAGAAGCAGGCAGCACACAGGAATATGACGACTCCAAAACTCAGTATTAAGGCTTCAACACCAGGCGACACCACGCTGCAGGTGCCATGATTTTCAAACTGGATTTAAGAATGCAACTCCTATCGAACCGCAAAAGGGTGCTTGATTCCATCACTAGACTTTAAGGTCTTTCCAAAAGTGCAAAGGTCCACTCACATGTTCCAACTACTTGTCTGAACTAACATCCAGTATAACCGCCTAGAGGGACGACTCCTCTACTGTCCTCCTCCTCCTGTAGACTCTGTCATTCGCTTTCTAGCTTGACTGGTTCTGCAAGCCCATGCAGGGCAACCCCCATACTGAGACTGCGACAAAGGCTTGTAATCAATGTTAAAGGAGCCCTCTAACACTTTTCTTGAACTTTTTTTTTTTTTTTTTGGGTCGCAAAGACAGACAGCCGAGGATATTTTTGGCAGGTGTCAAACCGCCCATATCAGTTGATTCAGTATTTTAATGGTTCAATGAAACCATCACTGCCAGCAGCATCAGCACGTAGTGACACTTGCCAGAACTATTTGTGGTGAAAATGATTTAGCGCGTGAGCTCGTGATTGGATGAAAGTAACAATAAGTGCTCGCGGCACTACATCAGTAAACAAAGTAATATTCACAGCCACAGCCTTCTTTTTTTTCTTCTTTCCACTCCCTATTCATTCATTCCGCGCTTCTTCCAACTTCATGGCAGTTCGTTGCGCTCTTTTCAGGTGGCACACTTCCTTTGTGAAGCCTGCTGGCTACATCTACTGTTTGCGGGGTTTCCTGGCAGCTGCATTATAACCAGTCTTACATCTCAGGGGGTTGCACAATAAGTGGTATGCGCATACATTGAGTTCTATGGGAGGGTAAACGGGGGCCAGAAAAAAATGTATTATAGCCGGTCCTTCACTATAAGCGGTTACATTATAAGTGGTCTCAGCTGTAAATGTTTTCTCACCCAAAATAAATGTTTTGGGTGAGCTCTGCCATCTGTTACTGTTTTGCTTACTTAGGCGTTCCTTTTTTAAAATTTTTGTAGCGAACCTGCATATAACAAAATCTTCTTCTTCACAGCATTAAGCCAAAAAGCCCCTATGACAGAGTCAAACCACCTTTTTAAACAGCTTACGTGCAGAAAAATATGTCCAGCAGTTCGTTTCAAACCCGTAGAAATTTCACCCATAGAAATTGTAAATTTGTGTCAAAATGAATTTGAATACCATAATATACACACAAGCCTAGATTTAATGAATCTCCTGCTGTAAAAATAATACACAGCACCCTTAATTGATTGCTTGTTCGACTATTCAAATCTAACTCCTCTCTGTTCTTACCGAATAGGTAAGAGGTAAAGCTCGTGAATACGCAATAGTTCAATTTAAATGTGCTAGGATTCAGTTCATGTCCAAAATTCTGGATGTCCACACTCCCCTACAAAACACCACTTTCTTTTTTTTTATGACATTTCGATCTACATAGTACATGGCCGCCATGACTCAACCAGAATCACATGCACTGCCAAGAAAGAAGTTAACACCACGCTAGGTCTCCGAGTTCATGCTTACATATCCAGTGCACACAGTCTCTTCCTCAATGAGGGTGCGCTTGTCCACCATGGCGCTATCCTTCTGTTGATCCACTAGCCTGCAAACACACAAGAGCTACCTCTTAGGAATGGTGTGAACGTGAAACTTTACAAGTAGCCTCTGCTTCAGATGCAACACCCAGGAGTGCTTAAGACCAGCATTGAAATATTGCATTTACACGATTGTAAGTCGACCCATTGTGTTGAAATTTGAAATCCAAAGTTGGGGGGGTCTTGAAAATGAAACTATATGGCCAGTTTTTTTTTCTTTTTTCTTTTGACCACATTTCCAATGACACCAATTTTTAACACGGTATATGAAAGAAGGAAGCTCCAGGGGCTTACAGCTATCCAGCACCCATTTGCTGACTAAGAAGATAAGAATAATGCCGCTGTTCAGACAAAAACATGAAATATCACCTGATTGCAAGTACATGTAACAGGCTATGTCACGGGAGCTAACGTTTCGACAACCGGACTTGTCTTCGTCAGAGCGGCAACTGCCTTCTCCAGCGTTCGTTTATGTACGCCTTTGCACACTCTCCCCGTCCTCAGAAAGAGAGGAGGAGAAGAGCAGCACGTGCGAACACACACACACATACACAAAAAAAAAGGGGGGGGTTGGGTGCAGGGGTATTTGGGTGACAGGTGTTAGCGTGACTAATATAAATGGCAAGAGCGAAAGCTTCCAGAGAATCCGCTCTTTGTACATATCTTGCAAATGCATTGTGTGCACAGGGCTAGAAAGCAGGGTGGAAAAAGGAACACACGCTCAGAACAGAAGTTACTCCTATGTCATGTGTCCACCCCGTACCACCTGCCCCGCACCAACAATGCATTTCACCGAAAGCTTGGGGCTAAAAAAAGTAACTACACTGTTTAACGTCCTTGTTCTCCTGGAACTGGATGGGGGCTCAGCACCTGAAAGTAGACTTTCTGGGAGAAACATTGTTAGCTTGTGCATACCTCAACCTTTTGTCGTCTTTGTTAACACTCTACCGTATCTAATGGACTCGTTGGCTCCCGTTGGCTCCCGCGACATGTTGGCTCCCGCGACATTCCCTGTTTTAAATCGTACCTTGCGATTTGTTCATCGATTCAAGCATCCATCTTCCCCTGAGCTTCTCTTCTAGTTTGGATGTAACAGGCTAGTAGCACAACATGGGCAGTTTTACTGGCCATTAAGTTGAAAATTTATTTAAGTGATCTAGAAATGACAAACGCACCATCTTCCAGAATGGCACCAAAAAGTGAGAGCAGGCTTTTCACACCATGTGTGCCACATATAGTCCAATCAAGGTCGTGTGAATAGTTCGGACTCTTCAGCCAACAATGTGCTTCATTACATCGACCAGCAGCACTGTGTGTGACAAAAATACTACAGACACTCATCTCGATGCCATCGGCCACACCACGGTGAATACGCTGATTCTCCTCGAGATGATTGTTCTGAAAATTAAATACTAGTAGCAGTAACAACGAATCGAATAATGCCCTATTCTATTCCGTTCTGGAATCGAGTAGTTATTGTTTGATTCGGTTGGTCTGTGGCTGGCGCTTTTCGCATTCGACAAGTGAGCAAGGCTTGCTCACTCTCCTTGAATTACATGCTTGAATTGCTTGACACAGCTGTGCCTTTCAAGAAGCATGACTGCACTGAAAGTGTGAGAGGATCTAATAGAGTGTCTGCCGAATGAGTAGACATTAGCGCAAGTCTTCCTTATCTTGTTGGTCAGCATGGAGGGGATATTCTCACCGATCAAGTTCGTTTTATTGAAACGGAGTTTCTCACATTTCGGAACGTATACCCGACGACGCCCTGCTTCTGAGTTCATGCTCAGTCCCTTGACACGAAGCATTTAGCTCGATCTCAGCACTTCACTTACAAGGAAGAATTTTTCTTGTATAATATTTTTTATGCAGATAAATAGCGTTACGAAGCATTCCCTTTTTTTTTTCCCCGCAGCATGACCACAACAGAACTTTATCAGAGGAACGAAACAAATTCCCAAACAAAAAGTATTTTGCTGCGACATGGTGAACATCATTTTATTCAAATGCTAGTTATTTTGTGTCCCATTGTCATGAGTAAAAGGGGCCCATAAACACAGGCCACTAGACAAAACGGAGATCGGCGAAGTGATGCGGGAAAGCACGTGCCGTAGACATGTCGATGCTCATAACTGGTTGTCAGCGGGCACGCGGCACGCGACCCGAGCAGCGATCGGTGATGAAAGAAGGTTGAGCTGGCATTCTCTGCTCGGCACCGGACGACGAAGGGTGTCCTGCCAGCTGGTGACAAGGAGACGAGGGCACCGGGCTCTGGGGGGCTGTCGATCTGGCTTACGATTGAGCGCGGACTTCGGAGTGGCAGCCGCCGAACTGCAGCAGTTCCCGGTGTACCCGCAGCGCTCCGCCTTCGCCGGCAGAACGGGACGACCTACAGAAGAATCGCTGCAGAGGGCCAGGTCATTTTGGAGACCAGGCATCACTATGAGGAGGCCAAGGCTAGGCCTAACAGCGGGCCGGTGATTTGCCACGTCACCGGAGAAGCAAGGCAGTGGACATGGGCGGACTTTGCGTGAGCGGCGGCCACCACAAGCACCACTTATCGACGATGGCGATGTGGACGCAACCCGCCGAGAGGACACTGATTCTGAACCCGCACCACACCGAAATCAACGTAAGGGCGTCGAACTTCTAGCAGCTGCCGTGTACGTAAACACGAGGCACACTGTTGCCGGACTCCCGTTGGAACTGCGCCCAACGCGGAGGATGTAGTTTGGCTATTTAGTTTGTTTACTTAACTTTTTAGTTTTCTCTTTGTGTGCGAATTGGTGTTTTTCATCTTTTTCATGTTTTGGTGTTCATTTGCATAAAGTAACATCTTTGTCCTTGTTAACGCCTTACGGCTTCGTCACTCTCTCTCAATTCATCGGAGCAAGCGCTCCCGAGATCCATGCTCACACTCGTGACAATAATTGGCGAGCCTGCCAGGATTTAACATCTTCCGGCCCAGTCACGAATGATCGTCGGGGGTTACGAAGATGGATTGGGAGCAGTGGGCAGCAATAGCGAAGAGCAGGAACCTACGTGGCAAAGACGCGTTAAGATTTTTTGAAGAATACCAACAAGAACGCGTGAGGGAATTTGAAGCTCAGTTGGCTGAGTGCAAAGAACGCCAGCTCCAACTTCAACGGGAGCGCGAACTAGAGCGTGAACAAACCGTAGCTCTGCTAAAGCAAAAGATAGATGAGGTCGAAGGAAAGCTGAAGTACTGGAAAAAGGAGGAGACATCATGTGCAAATTTGCCAGTAGTGCAATCAGTTGAAATTGGTGAACACGAGGCGGAAGTTAGCGAACTTCAGGAAATTCAGGCCAGTCAGGAGATCGTCTCGGTAGAGTCGGAGGAGCGCAGCACGGTTACCGCAAGTCTAGAGGAGTTCAAGTCGGGGTTTGATGATGCGGGCGTAGGCGCCCAAGAGCTGTTTAGCGCAGCGGGGGAGGAGAAAGTGCACCTGGTGCAGGAGAATCGAGAGTGTGTTGCAGGCTGCTGCAAGCACGTACTCGACGGAATATGTATTGCAGGCTGCTGCAAACCGAGTTTTTACGGGGTCTGCACCGATGCGTGCCCCACAGTGAAGGATGTGACATCGGGTCATGATCCACGCGACAATTGTGCCATTCTCGAGAGCGAGCACTGTGAAAGTGAAGTCCGCGATCGGTGCGGTAAAGATGGAAGCGCCTTAGTACTTGACAAGTAAGAGGGCGTATACGATAAGAAGGAAGTCGAGAGCATCCCGAAAGGAGGACTTAGCACTAAGACGCGTCAAAGAACGCAAGTTCGAAAGAATCGAAAAGTGAGAGAACGAGGCAAGGCAGCTGAGCAGGGACCGAGTAGACGCCGGGGAGCAGTTGGTTGCAAGAGGCGAAAACGCAAGGGTCTGTGTCGACAGCATGCATTAGGTAGATGCACGAGAGAAGTAGCGCAGAAGACGCGTGCATGTTTGAAAGAGGGCAAACGCTGCACCTGTACAAGGGGTTCGCGAGCACGTGCAGGAGGTGGACGCGCGAGAAAGAGTGTTTCGAAGGCACGTTTGACATCGAGAGAGGGTAAACGCAGGGGCTGCGCCGAACGTTTGGAAAGATGTGCGTCGAGGTCGGGACGCACGAGAGAAGTTCAGAAGAAACGTGTAAAGTGCAGAGCGAGGGGAAAACGCTTGAAAAAATTTGGCAGTGTCAAGGAACGCGGCGGTCGTAGCGTGCTTACGAGGGAACGCGCAGCAGCAAGGAGGCGCACGAGAGAGTTGCGCAAGATGCCGAATGGCCGAAAGACCAGAATAAAGGGGGAAAGATTCCTTCTGTGGCCACTAAAGAAAAGAAAGTGAGTTTATGAAATGATGGCTTCTGAAAGGAAACGAATATAGGAACACGACCAAGGACAAAGACATACGGATGAGAAAAATAAAGCAGAGAGATTTTCATAGCAAGTACTGTATAGTTGTCAGATAAGAGAAAGAGCTAGACAGAGCATTTGGTGATTTAAAGGTCAAGGAAAAGGAAAGTGATTGGTGTGGCAACAAAGCATCTGTAGAGGAATAGTGGAGAAAGGATCAACGGCAACATAGGGGTAAAAAAAGAATAAATGAAGCATGAGGTCTTATGGAATATTGGTTTTTGAAAGGAAAAGAACATGGAAACATTTGATAGGGCACAGACAGAGCCTGTAGAGATTTAGAGGTGCAAAGGGAAAGGAAAGAATGTCATTTTCAAGCTTGTGTATAGAGGTAGTGGTGAAAGACAGAATAGTAAGAGTGGATAGAGCAATGCGGCAATAGGCATACCATGAAGGAGCGTTGCAGCAAGGCAGTATAGATGTGCTAGTAGCCAATGATTTGAGAAAAGGGGAAGATAGGGGCGAGGTCATCCGCATAGAGAACGATATAGGAAAAAGAAATACGTATGTTGGTAGCCATGATGCAGAAATGATTGAAGAAGCAGAGAGTGCTGTTGAATGTATAGGTGTGCGTGTTTGTAGTGATATGGTATAGTGCAGTGACATAGTGATATAGTGTGTGGATACTGTGAGACTGATTTACTGTATCGTTCAGCGGACACAAACGCAAACTGAACAAACATTAACTTTTGTGCTAGTGAACATAGTGTGAAGTGATTACTTGTTAGTGTTGTGTGTGGTGTGTTCAAAAGGTGCGTGAAGGTATGTCAGTGTATGCGCGAAGAGTGTGGTGGTGACCAGCAATTCAGTGAGTCAAAAATCAAGACATCGCAAGTTTATTTTAAAAAAAAGCAAGAAGATTTGGCAAGGTTCTGGAGGATTCAGAAGAGGAGGAGAAAGCAGCTTTTCAAGAAAAAACTCTTAAAAGGGAGGCCATTGTCATGAGTAAAAGGGTCCCATAAACACAGGCCACTAGGCAAAACAGAGATCGGCGAAGTGGTGCGGGAAAGCACGTGCTGTAGACATGTCGATGCTCATAATTGGTTGTCAGCGGGCGGGCACACGGCACGCGACCCGAGCAGTGATCGGTGATGAAAGAAGGTTGAGCTGGCATTCTCTGCATGGCACCGGTTGACGAAGGGTCCTTTTTCCTTTTTTACAGCAACAAAGCTAGAGAAACGCAAGGGCAAGGAACAAAAAGCTGCACAGATTGACAGGGTTCCTTCGTCCTTCAGTTGACAACAAGAATGCAGCATGTATATAAAAGACAAAAAAAAAAGTGCTGGCCGACTGCGTCTTCAAGCTTCGCAAATCTTTGAGTCTTTCGAGGTGAGGGAAGCGAAGGACTGCCAAAATCTTCTCAGGGTCAGGGCGGATGCCGTCCTTACTCACGACATGCCCCAAGACATTAATAGACCCTTTTTTCATAAATACGGCACCTGGTGGTGGGCTTTTCGTCAGTTTTGTTTTGCAAGGCATTTTGGGTTCGCGAGCGGCCATCATGAAGGCATGAGTGGAGAGCGGGGGCAAGGCGTGTGTGGTGGCAGCTGATTCTCGTGTGATACGCCGAAATATCAGCGTCTGTGTTTGCGAACGTGCTTTTCGTGCAATGTGTTAGTGCCTCCCAAGCGCTTCTCCTTTACAATGAGTGGTATTTTGTGCCCATTACCGGGCCCGTCGGGCAGAATGGCTCGGTCGCAGGACGGTGATAAACGTGCAAGTGTGCATCGTCAACGTCTGCGGCAGCATGCACCATCCACACCTGGCACCACCGGGATGAGAATAAGGGCTCGCCGTATTTTGGCGACATTTGCGTTGCGACATCAACTTTTCGTACTGCTTCATATAAATAAGGCGAGTCGCTACTGTTGTGCGCGTGCACATAAACTTATATGCTGGCAGTGCCATGAATATGCGGCGAAGTTTGTGTTCACACCATTTACGGATGCTTCATTTTTCATTAATAGAATGGTGCCGAGGAGGCACCATTCTATTATTTCAAGGGTCGTCCTTCGGCACAGGGTCGTCGTTCGCGTGCCGCAGCAGGAAAAAACTGTTTTTCAATCAAATTCATGGAACATAGTTTGGTTGTTTTTGTTAGTTATTTCCCGGGCCCCTCCGAACGGCATGGATTAGTGTCCGCCTAGCTTGTTGGCAAAAGGCTTATAGAACGTGACCGGAGGTAAGAAAGAAAATCAACGTGAGAATTAATATGCTGAATAAGTCTTGGCTTAGCCTTACTGACAAACTCTGCAAGGGCATCAGGCGAAAATAACTGCGTAATCGCTTTTGCTGGTACGATTGTCAACCTTAATTGTATGCACCGATAAATTCTGTGCTTTTAGTCACGATACTCTTCATGGCTGCAGTCACCGCGTAAAAAAATGCACGCACCCCTTTTTTTGTTTTTTTTCTGCCTCTTACATTTGCAGCCGTCCTTGGCTCCGGCAGCCCTGCTGAACCTTCAGGCTCGCATATCGCAATCCACCGCATGTTGGAAAAAAAAGAGAAGGAACCTTAGCTTGTCACAATGAAACTTTCCTATATGTGCAGCACGTTTACGAACGAGAGCCCATCAGCGTCTGCTCTTACTCGTTTATCGCACGGAAACATTTGTTTACAACCAGGTTTTTTTAAACTCGGAGACGTACCAGGCTAGACTTTACTTCATTCTTCCCCATAAGAAAAAAAACTGTCGGCTGACCTCAGAGGCAATGAAAAACATTGTGACGTGCAGAAAGCTTCAGACATCCCGCCCGTTATAATAATCAACGAGACAAGAATCGGTTGACATAGCTTGGGCTAGAAGAGCTTGGCTTGAAGTGCCACACCACTTTGAGTGACAGCGGTCGTCTGTGGACATAAACTTGGCCAGTAATCTATAAGGTTGTAGCCTAACAAATCAGTTTACATATCATTAATCACAGTCATCTTCACAGCCATTACACTATAATGAAAGGGAATACACACACATTTTTCTAACCTCGTGAGGTGCAACACAGCTCCTCTGGCTTCCAATTAAACTTATAACCTTTTCACTGTTCTCATCACGGCATACTCAACGCTAGCACGTCGGAATGTGGCCCATTTGGATTATCGTAGAACGGGCTCGAACAATTAGGCACCCCAAGAACAAGCAGGAGCAATTTAGTATTCAGCGGTGCGCTGAAATGTCACGCACTTGCGCGTTCACATTCGCCGAGGCTCGCGTCGTCTGCTAGGGTGCCCTTATCATGGCAGCGGGCTGTAGTTCGCACGTTCGGCGCTAGAGGCGCCCTTTTACGAAAAGGGTCTATAGATCGGCTGGCAAAGCGACACTTTTTCGTGTTGAGCTGAAGACCAGCGTCGGCAAGGCACTCTAGAACTTCCTCCAAGCTTTGCAGCTGCTGAGAAAATGTCGACGGAAAGATGTCAGTGTTGTCCAGGTAGCACAGGCATGTTTTCCATTTCAGGCCATGCAGCCCGAAGTCACAGGTGCATCGCATAGCCCGAAAGGCATTACATTGAATTCGTAAAGGCCACCTGGGGTGGAAAATGCCGTTTTCTCTTTGTCAGCTTCATGCATGGGGATCTGCCAATAGCCGGAACGCAAACAGAGGCTGGAAAAGTATTCATGATTGATTGATTTCTGGGGTTTAACGTCCCAAAACCAGCTGTGATTATGCCGTAGTGGAGGTCTCCGGAAATTTCGACCACCTGGGGTTCTTTAACGGGCACTGACATCACACAGCACACGGGCCTCAACATTTCACCTCCATCGAAATGCAGCCGCCGCGGCCGGGATTCGATCCCACGACCCTCGGATCAGCAGCCGAGTACCATAGCCACTAGACCATGGTGGCGGGGCGGAAAAGTATTCTGCTCCTTGTAGCAAATCAAGGGCATCGTCAATTCGTGGCATAGGGTATACGTCCTTTCCAGTAATCTTGCTGAGGGCCCTGTAATCTACACAGAAGCGTACTGAACCACCTTTTTTGCATACCAAAACGACAGGAGACGACCAAGTTGCTAGCTGAGGGTCAGATCATGTTCTGCTGTAGCGCGTCGGCGACGTTTTCTTCTATGATTTTTCCGCTCGGCCAGAGACACGCAATACGGATGTCAGCACACGATAGATGTTCCATCTGTCTGAATGCGATGCGTTACTACAGTTTTTTGGCCCAAAGTGGACGAATATACATAAAAAGAATTCGCGTGTTTCTTTAACAAAGCAAGCAGCTGCTGCATCTGTGAAGGTGTCAGGTCACTGCTAATGGCTGCAGTAAGGGCAGACGGAGAAGCGGTGGCACCAAGAAGACAGTCGCCGGAGGTGGCAGTGTTAAGTGGCACAACGCAAACAGGCCCTGTTTCGGCCACGCAAGCGACTGTGGTGTTTTGCGGGAGCAGGATTTTTTCCGCCGTTGAGTTTGTAGCGGTGACGAACGCAGTGCCATTGTGAAACCGGACCACACCTGGTGCAATAGCTATGCCTTTTCAAGGTAGCGGGAAGAGGGGGAAATCAAGACGTCACCTTTGTCAATGTCTCTGGACGTAATGGTAATGAGCCGTGGTCGGTCTGGGAGTTCAGTATCTTCAGCAGCGATCAGGTGTGACGACGTGTAAGTGTCTTCCCCAAGCGAGCAGTCTGTGTCGGTGAGGTGGTGCATGACACGTTGCCTGCAACAAACAGACGCGGAGGCAGACGAGAGAAAGTCCCACTCCAAAATAAGTTGATGCGAACACAAGGACAGCACAGCCAACTGTATATGGTGCACGATGTCGTCAATTTGTACATGTGCAGTACAAACAGCGGAAGGGTGAACCATGTCCCCTTGAGCAGCAGTTAACGTTGGTCTGTCGTATGGTGTCGTTACTTTTCTGAGACAGGAACATAGATCAGCGTGGATAACGGAAATGGTCGCGCCTGTGTCCACCAAAGCGTTGACATTTACCTTTTCGACAAATACTGAAAGCACATTGGACGGGCGCGCTGGAAGAATTTCAGTGCTGTGTAGGTATGCAGTTATTCCTCCAAAAACTGCATCACTTAGTTTTACAGACGAACGTTAGATGCAAGCGAGATGGGCCGTAGTGGTGACGTCGAGTGGCGGAATGGCGAAGGGGAGTGGCGTCTGGCTGAACAGTAAGGGCTTCATTCGCGAGTCAATGTGGGCGGACAGGGAGAACGGTGCAGAGGAAAAGAGAAACGCAGGTTCTCAGAGGGTGCTCCCCTTGAAAAGTCGCGTTGTCGTATCCCCAACGCTTGCCCTGTTGTCGCTTGCGGCAGACACGTGATATATTGTCACGAGCCTTCAGAGGTCGTTTGGGGCTTTATTGGTAGATGATGGGGCTGATCCTGGCAAAGCGCATCTGTCGAGGCTGGCTATCGAGCGGAGAAAGGCGCGCGATCTTCCTCGTTTTTCGGGCTGTATCCTCTTGCCCGTGATCCACTACATGCAGGTGGCATTATCCCCCTCCGAAAAAAAGCATCGCCTCGATGCTACAGAACACGAGGGGAGGTGAAAAAGAACAGTGCAGGTAAACGTGCAGAACAAAAGTAACCGCGACAACCAGAGAGCAGAGAACATACAGAACAACGAATGCTAGAAAGTTACAAGCATGTAATGTACGGCTTCATGCGCATAACGTGAACAATGTTGGAGCTCGGTGGTCGTCGTGTCCTGGCCTGCATCTGTGATAGGTCTGGAATCGCCTCGTAGTTCACGTCACTGACGCGACAAAGCACTTTATACGGGCCCAAGTAGTGGCTCAGTAACTTTTCGGAGCCCACGGCGGCGAACTGGGGTCCACACCCAAACTTGGTCGCCGGGGCTGTAGAGCACCTCTCTATGACGAACACTGTAGCATCGTGCATCTGTTTGTTGCTGCTGACCGATGTGCAGCCGCACTACCTGCCAAGCTTCCTCAGCACGCTCTGCGAATTCTGCGGCGTCAAGTGTGAACCGGTCAGCGTCATGACACGGCATCATAGCGTCTAGCATCGTCTGAACTTCCCGGCCGTAGAGAAGGCGAAATGGGGTGAACCGCGTTGTCTCCTGCAAGGCGGTATTATAAGCGAAAGTCACATAAGGCAAGATCCGGTCCCATGTTTTGTGGTGGACGTCGATGTACATAGCAATCATGTCTGTAATAGTCTTGTTTAGTGTCTCGGTGAGTCCGCTCATTTGCGGGTGGTACGCGGTCGTCTTTCGATGTCTGGTGTTGCTTAATTCAAAAACTCCGTCCATAAGTTGCGCCGTGAATGCTGTCCCTCTGTCGGTTATTACATTAGAGGGAGTACCGTGATGTAGTACGATGTGGCACGTGAAAAAACTGCGCTACCTCAGGAGCTGTGGCTCGTGGAATCACTTGCGTCTCAGCATAACGCGTTACATAATCTGTCGCAACAATCACCCATTTGTTGCCGTCAAAAGAGAGCAGAAATGGCCCAAGGATGTCCATTCCGACTTTGTCAAAGGGTTATGAGGTGCCTCTATCAGCTGAAGTAAACCAGCCGCCTTAACCGATAGTCTTCAACGATAGTCTTCAACGATAGTCTTCAACCTTCAACGTACTGTATGACGCTTGCGGAAATCCCGGGCCAATTGTAAGTTTCGTTTCATCTTGCAAGTGTTCGTGAGAAGCTTAGGTGGCCAGATGTGGGTTCATCAGAGCAAGGGAAGAGGACGTCATCTCTTATGTCTTTTGGAATAACCAGGAGGCAAGTATGGCTGTTCCAACGAGCGTTCTTTTTGTACAGCACGCAGTCTCGCAGACAGAATGACGTTAACGATAGTGAATGATGACGCTGTATGGCTGCGCCACGGCCCTCTAAATGGTCAATAGACATTTTTAGTTTAGCGCGTTAGCATGATGACGGGGCTATGGGAATAGCGTTACCGTACTGCAAACATTCGTTGCAGAAACGAGCTTTAGTTGATCGGAGAAGCATTTACGGCCCGATAGCTGTGATTGTGGCGCCATCTAGCGAAGGATACATGCGTTAAAGAAAGGTGAAAATAAATAAAGCTTGAAATGTTCACGTACACTCCCGCGTGCAGCGGCATTCTAACTTTTCAAGAATAAAGAGAAATAATATATACGAACAAAGCACTAAGAGCATAAATTGACATGTTGCGGAAACGTAAACAGATGCTCTCTTGCTAGGCCTAGCAACGTCCGAAATGGGAAGCGATCTCGAAAATTCGGCTAAGTTATCCCTAATACTGCGTTGTCGAAGCTACCTGAAGGCAAGCGAAGCCATTTTGCACAGTCATTTGCTGCGAAGGAAGTGAATCCTGCCACAGCAGCGTCAAATTCAACTCGAGGCGGGCGTCCGAAACCGCCGCCATGTTTTACGTGAACTACGATAAACACGCAAACACGGTAACGTTAAGTCTGCGAAATACCGTGTGCACGCTAAACGGTATTGGCCATTTACGGCACTGCGCATGCGCATTTCCATCCCGCTATTCCGATAACTACGCTATTACGCTAAGCCCGATAAACTAAATATGTCTAATGATCGGGCGAATCTCTGCTCATCTCGCTGCTGTCTGCTCAAATCTGATAAGCTAATGGCGCCCAGGAAACCGTCATAGTCGTCTTTTTCCTGACTGGCAAGCTGAATGGGTGCGCGAGACAGTGTGTCAGCTTCTTCATGCTTATGGCCAGACTTGTAGACGATAGTGACGTCAAATTCCTGCAGCCGCAGGCTCCACCGTGCCAGTCGTCCTGAGGGGTCGCGCATACTCGCCAGCCAACAAAGGGCGTGGTGGTCCATCACTACCTTGAATGGACGACCATAGAGGTAGAGGCAAAACTTGGTAATCGCCCAAACAACTGCGAGGCACTCTTTCTCCATAGTCGAGTAATTCGCCTCGGCACGGGATAGTGAGCGGCTGGCGTATGCTATAACACGTTCCACTCCATCTTGACGCTGGACAAAGACTGCACCAAGGCCGATGTTACTGGCGTCGGTATGCACCTCTGTGTCAGCGTCGTCGTCGAAATGCGCAAGCACGGGTGCTGACTGCACGCGCTGTCGTAGTGCAGCAAAAGCCTCCTGTTGTTCGCTATCCCACACAAATGGCGTGTCATATCTCTAGTAAGATGAGTGAGGGGTTCCGCTATATTCGAAAAGCCCTGAATAAACCTTCGATAGTAGGCGCACAAACCAAGGAATCGCCGAACGGCCTTCTTATCAGCAGGAGCTGGAAATTCGGCTACGGCGGCAAGCTTGTCCGGATCGGGTCGGACCCCTTTGGCGCTCACTACATGTCCGAGGAACTTTAGCTCTCGTAACCAAAGTGGCACTTTTCTGGCTTAAGTGTGAGGTCTGCCGATTGGATGGCTTCTAGCACACTCTGCAGGCGGTGAAGGTGCTGCTCAAACGTTTCGGAAAAGACCACCACATCGTCTAGGTAGACAAGACAAGCCTGCCACTTTAGTCCAGTGAGGACAGTGTCCATCATTCTCTGGAAAGTTGCCGGTGCCGAACACAAGCCAAAAGGAAGTACTCGAAATTCGTAGAGACCGTCCGGCGTTACAAAGGCTGTCTTCTCGCGGTCTCGATAGTCGACTTGTATTTGCCAGTACCCGCTTTTTAGATCGAGAGAAGAAAAATAGCGGGCATGGCGTAGCCTATCTAACGAGTCATCGATATGCGGCAGCGGGTACACGTCCTTCTTCGTCACGCTATTAAGCTTCCGGTAGTCGACGCAGAAGCGTAGTGTCCCATCTTTCTTTTTAACAAGAACAACCGGAGACGACCAGGGGCTGGAGGAAGGTTCGATGATGCCGTCATCAAGCATCTCTCGGACTTGCGTACGGATGGCTTCACGTTCTTTAGCCGACACGCGGTAAGGAGGCTGGTGTATCGGGCGTGCGTCCTCGTAAGTGATGATCCTGTGCCGAGTGATGGACGTCTGGCGTACTTTTGACGAACTAGCGAAGCAGGCCCTGAATTCAAACAACAGCTGGCGCAGTGCAGTCTGGTTGCCATTGGACAGATCAGGATTTACATCGATATGGCCCAGAGACGTGTCTGCGGTCTCCAGTGCTTCTGACGTAAAATAGTTGCTAATGTCAGCTACTTTGTCTGCAAATGCAATCGAAGTGCCACGGAAAAGGTGCCGATGCTCATTGCTGAAGTTGGTGACGAGTAATCTTGACTGGCCGGCGCGAAGGTTTATGAAGCTTCTAGCCACACAAACACCTTGCTTAAGCAGGTGTTCCAAGTTTGTTTCGGCCACTGCTTCGCCATCGCGCAAGCCGAAACATGTGACGTCGACCAGGACACTGGCTCGTGGAGGTAGTGTTACGCTGTCTGCAGAAACCCGGAGTACGTCGGCACGTCATTGGTCGTCATGCACGTCGATTGCTCACTCTGCTGAGAATGTAACACGACCCTTCTGAGGATCAATGATAGCACCACAGAGCGGATGAGTTCCCGCAGGCAATCATTACTTCCGATGGCCGCGAAGATGTCAGCAGTGGACACACTAAGTAGAAGTAGAAGTATACATGCCTGAGTTTTCCCGCGTCGTCCCATTGGTTTAAAGCGGCCACGCCCTCGAAGTCCACCATCCAGTCTTCGACATCCTCCGATACGGTCGTCGAAGTCGTCGGGACCCTTGGGCTCTCACGAAGTCGTCGGGACCCTTGGGCTCTCAAGGGTATATTGGTTGGACGTCGTGCTTTCCGCACCGGTTGGGGCGGTTTGCACGGCAGCACTGGTCATATTGGTGAAAGTGGCGGCAACGGTAGCATCGCCTTCCGGAGGCAGTCCCCTGACATCGAGCCAACCTGTGTGAGCGGCAGGTGACACACTATTCACCTGCCGCTCACACAGGTTGGCTCGATGCAGGAGCATCTTTTCCATTGTTACGGCCTCGCACAAGAACTCCGTGACTGTCTTCGGAGGGCACCTCACGAGACCTGCAAAGAGCTGCTCCTTGACTCCGCGCACCAGGTGATGCAATTTCTTGCCCTCCGCCATTCCCGGATCAGCTCTTCTGAATAGGCGCGTCATGTTTTCGACATAAGCGGTCACAGTCTCATTTGGAAACTGAACGCGGTACTGAAGCACGCGTTCCGCTCGTTCGTGGCGATCAGGGCTGATGTATGTCTCAAGAATCCGTCGGCAAAATTCGCCCCATGACGTCAGCTGATCCTCCCGGTTCGTAAACCACGTACGTGCTCCATCCTCTAAGTAGAAGTAGAAGTATACATGCCTGAGTTTTCCCGCGTCGTCCCATTGGTTTAAAGCGGCCACGCCCTCGAAGTCCACCATCCAGTCTTCGACATCCTCCGATACGGTCGTCGAAGTCGTCGGGACCCTTGGGCTCTCAAGGGTATATCGGTTGGACGTCGTGCTTTCCGCACCGGTTGGGGCGGTTTGCACGGCAGCACTGGTCATATTGGTGAAAGTGGCGGCAACGGTAGCATCGCCTTCCGGAGGCAGTCCCCTGACTCTGCGGCTGGCCCGATGCACGGGAGTGTTGGCCGGCACTGGGCTTGTACTGCGTTTCCTTGAGGGGGTCTGCGACATCCGTGAGGGCTGCCCCACACCTCCACCACGATACCCACAATAATAGCACGTGGGACGAGGAGGACACCAAGGCGGATGTATAGAGGGCTCGGTGCACCGGAAGCCAGTGCTGTGAGATGTGCGGATGGAGGTTCAGGCGGCATTGACGGCATGTTCGCTGGAGACGCCACAGCAACGGACGCGTAGGTTGTTAGAGGCACCGTTGAGTTGACGTGGCCCGTTGGGGAGGCAGCGACTTGCGCATGCGGTGCTAGGGGACGAGAAAGTGAGGGTTGCACGTTGGAAGTGCAGGTCAAGGATGCCAGTTCCTCTCTGATGACTTCACGCAAGCCCGTGCCAGAAGGCTGACTGTGACAAAGGGACGGCGTTGTCAAGCCCATCGATGGTAACTGTCGCCCTTATCATGATGCGCAGACGTGGATCCGTCGTAGAATATTCCACGATGTCAGACTTAAGGCAAACAGACTCAAGTTCATCCAGGCGCTGACACGTGACGATGTCAGCAGTTGTAGCTGGGTTCTTGACTGCTAGGGCATAGAAGGCGACGGTTAGAATGCCTTTTATGATGTGACGTACATTTTCCGACTGACATAGATGCACTCACACGGCGGCAGAGGGCAAGAACATCCTCAATGTATGATGTGTAAGACTCGCCTGGTTGTTGCTCACAAGTATCGAGGGTTTTCATTGCGACTGTTAAACGAACCACTGGAGTACCAAAGACTTGGCAAAAATGCTCCTTAAAGGTAGGCCAGTCAGTCAAGTCTACCTCGTAGTTGAAGAACCATGCTTCGCCATGCCTGTCAGGTAGAAGGAGACATGGCTGAGCTTGAGAGGGTTCTCCCAATGATTAGCGGAACTTACTCGCAGTCGTCCAGCCGGTCCTCCACATCATCCCCCACGAAGACCAGCGAAGAGGTGGGGGTTATGGTGGTGGCTGCTGACGACGTAAGGTTTGGCTTGACGTGTAACAGAAGCAGTAGCGGTAGAAGTGAAGGGTGGGGAGTCGTGATCCATGCTGGCAGACAGTGAGCGCAAGCGGCGGCAGGAGCCAGGTGGTGGACTGACCGGATAGAGGACTGAAGATTGAAGAGCCACCTCCACCAAGTATGATGTCTCGGTCTCAATGACGTTTATTAGGACCTGCTACTCCGCATCGAACCAGCCAAGGCCCACACACGATAATGATGATTCCGAGGCACTGAAGATGAAGATCAACCACAGCAGGATGATGATGATAACGTACAGATGAGGAAGAAGTGCATAATAAACACCGACAATACTTACTTAGAAGGATGGAAGAAAACGGCACTGAATTTTAGACCACACATATGCGAGATCAAATGACGACAGGCGCTATTCTCCTATCCGTGTGGTCTAAAATTCAGAGTTGTTTTCACTTCCTTGCAACATGAACCAGCTAACCCAAGCATCAACCCTAACAAGCTTTATGTACTTGGAAGGTTACCGCTGCCATAAGGACGAACAGAATCACAACACTGACCACACAAACTTGTTGCGAATAAACTGCTTTATTGTAATCACATCAATGTTTACATACAATAAGAGACACATGAGTAGTGCTTTGGGAGATGCACCAATGCATAGGCATGCATAACCGTTTACCGGCAAAAACGTACGTACTACATGCAGCCCCACCACAGATGTCCTGAGTGCAGCTGTCCAGTGTTGAAGGAATACAGTGGAACTCCGTTCATACGTTTTTCAGCGGACCGGGGGGGAAAAAACTTAACAGCCGGGAAAACGCAAGAGTGAGGAAAGCTCCAAAAATGAATGAGAACAGGGCCGCTTTGACTTCAAACAATTCGCCGACCGATAATTCGGACAACCGCGCGGTACCACCAGTGCCCCCATAGACTTAATGTGTTAAGACGACCGATACTACGGACGGTTTCTAAGCTCTACATTCTATAATTCGGAATCCGTTCGCGGCTGTCGAGAGCAGTGAATGGGCCACCATTATAGCCTCCGACTCCCCGATGAGAGAAAGTATGGCCTCAGAGATCGCAATCAAAACTGTGCTCATTGACGCTTAGTTAAGCGTGACACGCCAATTTCGGAGGCAAGTCGCCCCGTCACTGCGATCACCGCATCGTGTTCCGGCACCCCGCGCGTGGTTTGTGGTTGCGTGTACGGCTGGTCGGCTGGTCGCGTCGGGTCCGCGATCGCTCGATAGCGCTTTCACGTTTCGTGTTCAGTGCTTGTTTACCGTATTTACCCGCGTAATTTGCGCCCTCGCATAATTTGCGCACCCCTGATATTTAGCGAGCTTTACAAAAAGAAAAAAAAATCCTCGCATATTTTGCGTTCGCCGTCCGGCCCGAACCAGCTCACCAGCGCGTGCATGGACAGACTGGACAGCCGCGTGGCCGCATCCCTCACTGCGCAGGTGAGCGCAGTCATACGCAAAAGGGGCTGCGAGTACAATGTCCCTTCTTCCGATTATTCTACCCGGAAGCCCCTGGAACCCAAAGTACGGTCGCTAGAATAAAAGCACGCGAGTGGGGGCGACGAAAACGGCTGAAGCAAAGATCAAACGACCCATCTCCGTCGCTCGGAGGAGATAACATCACCCCTATCAGGACGCGTGCAGTCATCAGCGAGCGGCAATTCCTGCAAGCGTGACCAAGACTGTCAAAAGTCAAATCAAGATAGCGGTGCCTGGCGCGTACGGCGTGCGAGGTTGCGTCGCGTCATGCGGGAACAGGCCTACAGCTGCGGCGCAACAGCGGGGTTCGCAAAACATGGGATCCTATGGGAGTTATGCCGGGACCGATGAAAAACAACGTAGCAGCCGGTAAAACGCAGCAGTGAGGAACGTAACAGCGGCGTTCCACTGTAATTACATAAAACTGCATGAATTCATCATTGGTGTGATCAAATTATACAGCTAAAGCCCTGGACCTTTCCGCAGCTGAGAATGTCTTACCAATTCGTTCCCAGTTCTCCGTGGCATGACTTGAACATAACCGCGCAACTTTCACAGCCATCAGACAAAGCGTGTGCAACTGTCAGTCTTCTGGTACTCACTAACAACTTTCTTTTGTTGTTGTGCATTCAAAAAGTGTCATTATTTAAAACATTTCAGCATTCATGCTGAATGTGCTCTACATGACTTAAAATTAAATGGGAACCCTCTTATTGTGTGGTTTGCTTCGAAGTCTTACAAATAGAGGAGGCAATTTAAAGGCTTAGCTGGCATTTCATTTACCGCTGCCAGCAGTGCGCTGTTGTCACTTCTATGGTGGTGACACCCCATGAGTTGGATGCGAAACTCGCAACATCTCAAAGCCTTGGTGCAGGTGCGCTCGCAAACGGCGCATGTGGAGCAGACAATCAGCCCACCTGCCCACTTCCCTTTTTTACACAGTTCAATTCATGCATTGCTGCAGTGACGAGGTGCCACTGATACTGCAGCGGCACCCAGAAGTGTGTCGTTGTTGAGGCAGCATAAAGAAAGGGAGCTACAAGCGACAGTGCAGTACTTTGATCTGTGCCGCTCTTATGTGAGGAGAATGCATACGCTGCACTGGAGCTCTTAGGTCTTTCTTGTTTGTACATTTTCTATGCCGCGGTGCTCTAGTGGTTATGGTGCTTGACTGCAGATCCAGGAAATGTGGGCTTGATCCCGGCCGCGGCGGTCGCATTCTCAATGAAGGCAAAAATGCTAGTGGCCCATTTACTGTGCCTTGTCAGTGCACATTAAAGAACCCCAGGTGGTCAAAATTTCCAAAGCCCTCCACCTAAGGTGTTCTTCTTCCAACTTCTTCCCCAACCCCCTATAGGTGCTAAGCCGTGCTTCCACAAGATGTGCAGAAAATAGTGCCCTTTCCTTAATCAAGTTGTATAAAAATAGTGTACCCAATTGCAGATAACCAACTACTGTAATGCTGGAGATGCAGTGAATAAACACATTTTCATATGTAACAATGCATTATTCACGCAGATGTTGTTGTGGGCCGATGCTTTCACGGTGCGCAGTATGGCGATTTGTGCTATTGGGTATGGGTGTCATACTGCAGGCAGTGCTACCTTCGTGCCACCTTTCATAGTGCAGAAGTGCACGCCTGCTTTTTGGGTTCCCATCTCAGACTCACTTTTACATAAGTATTTCCGCAGTGCATAATTACTAACACTCCACTCTGAGGGATGTGTAACACAGCTTGATTTTCATGCAAGTGTTTCTAATTATTGGATTGTTTATTGGGCTAACCTGTGTGCAGCAAAGAAAAGCGAATCAAAATGACAGCGGTGTGAAAAGTAATCGGTCGACGGTAAAAGCTGAGTGGCGGTAAGATGCGTTGGCTTTTATACATTCATCAAAGAGCATTCTAGTGTTATCATTAGTGTTCTGGAAGGCATTCCAATGTTTTTGTTGGGCATGCGAAGTCTGTAGGACGGTCTACACAACCTGTGAAGCAGCATAAAATATAAGTGCGGCCAGAACGTTATGTCACAGGAAAGTGATAACACGATCCCCATCAACAAACCAAAGCAAAAGCACATGTCAATATTAAAATTCAAACTGTAGTAAATGTTGTTTTTGACAATAAAAAACATTTCAAGCAAAGAAACAAAGCAAAAACTGCAGTCTTTCATACACACCTGCTCTTGGAGCCACTGCTGTTGGCAAGGCTGCTGGCACTGGGGTGTGCCTTCACGTGGTGCTGTATAAATGCTGAAAACTTGCTCCCATCAGAGCCAACAAGGTCACTGTAGGTGCCCTGTTCTTGCACCACGCCTTGGTTGAGGAACACAATCCAGTCTACTTGAGGCAGGTAAGTCACTGAGTGTGTCACCAGAATTCTTGTCTGCGCAAAAACTACCAACATTTTATACCATACACAGATGGTGTCGTAAAGCAATTGATGGCCTAAAAGAAACACTGCAGTGTTTGGCACAATTGACACAGCCAAACATTAAACCCTCATGCTGAACAGTGCCACACCATTTGCAGCACTTTTTCTCTGTTACAGTCATCAAATTTCAGTGGTAGGAGCAACTAAAGACATAACGGTGGTCTTTCACAGAACTTATTTGTTGTGCATACTAAAAAACTTAATGTGTTCGGCATTAGAGAGACTCATACAGGAATGGGACAGTGAGAATGTTTTTCAGAGCAATTTTTGCAGCAGCAAAAATTTGGTTTAAAGAGCCCCTGAAAAGATTTTTTTGACACTGTGTCAGCCAATAGGCTACCGCAGTTATCAAATCATTCACACCACAGTTCAAGCAAAGCACCTTGTATCAAGGTGCTTTGCTTGAACTATGGTGTGAACACCATCAAAGTTACAGAGTAAGTTTGATGGTGTTCACCATGTCATTCAAGCAATATAAATCGCAAACATTTGTGAAGTCCTTGTCGAAGTACCCAGCGGCCACGAATTCATCAAAAACTTGCAGAATCATGGCCACAGATTGGCTGATGCTCTTTGTTTCCCGCACGTTAAACAAGAAGAAGGCATCAGAGCAGTTGTGGAAAATTCCTGGAAAGGACGTCAAATGCAATGACAGACACAAACGTCTTCTTTCCATTAAAACGACACTGGGTTGGACGATCCAAGGCCCTGTAAACAACAACGAAGCCGTTCATCCACATACAAACACGAATGTTTGTGTATGTCGAACTGACTGCTGCTTGAATGACGAAGGCGCATGCTTAGACATCAGAAAGTTTTATCAACTCGAAAGCTTAGGGATCACAGATTCTGCAGAGCCATCCTTTCATAAGCAAGTTTTAAAAGCTTTCAACAAAACCATTGAGTTGTGCGACAAAAGATATGAAGTTGACTTTGGTTTGAGCAGCGGAACTTGAATAGACGGGACAAGGACAGACTTGGACGATGCTGTTCAAGCATCGTCCAAGCGTCTTATCTTTCTTGTCCTGTCTATTCAAGTTCCACTGCTCAAACCAAAGTCAGCTATGAATCAACTAGCTCCAGTGAATACCATGATATGAACTTCATCTGCCTTGGAAAAACCTGCCGTGTGACCTGCGCAATAATCATGCTGTAGCAATCAAGCAGCTTTGCTGCCTTCTTCATTGGCTATCTTGAAACAAGACCGTTCTGTGCAGCTATGATGCAGCAGTCAGGCAGCATCTTGATGATGGTCATGCGGAACCAGTTCCCACCATCAAGGATGCAAGTACGACAAAGTATTACATGTCCCATTGAGAAGTAATCAGAGAATCGTCATCTACGACTAAGCCCAGAGTTGTCTTCAACGCGTCATCCCATGGCACTGGGATGACTTCGCTGAACGACCACTTGGAAAAAGGCCCAAACATCAACAATATTGAAGGAGATATTGCTGCGCTTTTGCCAACATCAATTCGGTGTCGCGGCAGATATCCAGAAAGACTTCTAACAGAATGGGATCAAATCATGCGACAGGGATGCCCTGAGGCTCCTTTGGTTTGAAAAAAACACCAACATGAGTGCACGGCATAAGGTAGGTTGATGAATACCGCATGACTCAAGTGCCGTCTGGTCCCTTTTTACTAAGTGCTACATTGCAGTGCCATTTCCAATGCGTGTCTGGAAAGTACCCTCAAAGAGCCGAGAAGTTGGCTAGCTGCTTTTATGTGGACGACATAGTGACTAGTGTTCCTACTGGCTCAGAAGCCTGCTACAGAAATCTTCGCTGAGGCTGGAATGAAGTTGAAGAAGTGGGCTGCACCAACCTGGAAGGCCCAGCAGAAGCACACAAAGATACACGGAATACTGTGGAACACCAGATCAGATATGTTTAGTCTGAACGTCGATCCTGTTGTCGAATGCCTACAAGGAGCACAGTCTACGAAACGGTTCATTTTGCAGACTTCCGCTCGTCTGTTCGACCCTCTCCGCCTTGCTGCTCCATTCTTGATCCTCACCAAGATCCTCTTTCAGGGAATTCGGTGAATGGAACTCGACTGGGATAGTGAAATTCCAAACGGACTTGCACAAGAGTGGAATACATTGTGCAAAGAAGTCAGTGCTCTCAACAACCTTTCCGTGCCCAGGTGTTGCTTACAAACTGGCACCTTTAATTCTTTTGTGTTCCATCTGTTTACCAACACAAACATCTGTGCTTACCTGAAACGCAATTATGAGGAAAAACCTGCAAAGATGCTTATGGCAAAAGCCCGGGTACCTCCCTTAAAACAGCTTTCACTTCCACAGCTCGAGCTTACCGGAGCTTTACTGGGTGGCCCCGACTTGGAAAGTTCGTAAGTGTCACATTTGGCGATTCCACCTTCTAAGTGCTATTTTTGGATCGATTCAATGGTGGCGCTCCAAAGGATTCGAGTCGTCGCTTCAAGGTGGCAGCAATATGTCAGAAACTGGGTCACAGAAATTCAAAGTATCGCGGACTCTCGCCAGTGGAACCATTGTTCTGGAAAAGACAGCCCGGCAGACCTGGTTTCTCGAGGCACTTTGGTGCAGTCATTGATTGAAAGAGAAATTCGGTGGTGAAAGAGAAAATCTGAAATAAATTTAGATTTTTGATTGGGATATCATCTCAAGAAAGCATTGAGGCGGCGATATTCCTGCAGGCGTTAGCTGCTTTTCTGACAAGTCTGTGTGCTTCAGAGTTAAACCAAGGTTTGTGTCTCTCGATTCTTTAGCACCTCCAAGGTATGTGCATCTCTACCAACTCGTTTACTTGGTCACAAAAGATTATCCACAATTCATAAATATTATGTACCCCTGATTTGCATAAAAAAGTTGGATGAAACATGACCAGGTCTTTGGAAATGTCACTGAAGTTTCCTCTTTCATACATATTCACTTGATTGGTTTAAGCCAAAACCACATGTGCACGATTTCGTGAGCGACCGTGACGAGCGACGCAATATATAACGAAATTGGCCGTCGCCCGACGGGTCGCTTGGTGAATCACTCGGTTTTTGGAAATCTAGAAACGGTTGCTCGTCACCCGGAAGTCGTACGAGCGACACCCAATCGCAAGCAGCCGGTCGGTACAAGTTGTACGTGACGCACTGCCAGTTTTCACACGAGCGTGCTTGCAAACAACTGTCAGCAATTACCGAACGCCAAGAGAAAACAAAACTAGTACATTACACCCAAACATATTTAATGGTACTTTCCATGATTGAACAGTTGACTTTAAATTATTAATGCATGCATCAACCCAGTTTTGGTGCACAGTAGCTGGCAACACCGGGGAGCTGTCGCTTGATACATCGCTCGAGCCAATCAGCTTGCATGAGGTTTGATTTTTCAGGCGACGAGCAGTGCGACGGGCACATCGGTCGCGTCACTCGTTGCGATTGCGCACAAAATCACATACATGCGGTTTCCGCTTTACTGATTGACTGGAAACACGAGCAATGCAATCACAATAAGACAGCATGCCTGCAGTTTTGTTCACTTTTGACTAGATGATTGCTTGGGGTACAGCAGCTACTGTTCCACCATTTGCTACCATGTAGTCTATTTAAAAACACCTTTGCCCATCTGAAGCATAGGTGACACAGTACAGTGAAGTGTTGGGCTAGTTGGTAGGTCATACTTGTGGAAGAGAGTGCTGAAAATTACGGAAGGGTAAATGTGGACAGGAAAGACGCTCACTTGCAACTAAGTTTATTCTTACGAAAAACAGCCACCCACGAGAAAATCAGAACTGCGCATGTGCAGATGCCTCAAAACGCCCGTCAAACCACATCCAAAAACCAAAAAAAGGGGGAAGGGGAGGACGCAAAAAGTGTGTAGCTGGCCTAGAGCCACGCATGCGTCGCTACTTTGTAGCAAATTTAAAGGTGCGAGATTTTTGTTTATCACTAGCACATGTGGAAACGACACAAGCGAATAACACAAGATGAAAGTGCGAAGGGGCACTAGTCAGTTCAAACTTGTGTCAAAGTACATCAACTCTTTGTCCTTCAGGTGTACAGACAGAGTGCTAATACAGCGATCACCGTACTCTTTAATCTGATAAGCTCAAGGATTTTCCTGTCTAGTCTACCCTTAGCCCTCCCAGTGACCTTGGTGTTGTACAGAAGCATGGTGCATCCACATCTCCTAGTGTGCTCTGGTAGGTGCGCAGCGTTGTTGACGACCCCCAAAGAATACGCATACTCCTTTAAGCTCTCGTTCAGACACCGCCCTGTCTGCCCTATATAAACTTTCCCACAACTAAGTGGGATCATGTACACCACCTCAGTGGTACTTTCTCTTGCCTGCGCTGCTTGCGAGTGCGCACAGCCGGGAGAGTTTCATAGGAGCTGTGAAAATAAGGTCAACGCCGTGTTTCTTTCTAACCCTCTTAAGGTTTTGAGAAATGGTGTGGATGTATGGAATCACAACGTACTTATTTGGTTTCTGACGTAACGATGCACTGGGTGGGGCTTGAAGCTTCTTTAATAGTGCTGATCCTATCGCCACCAGTAGACTAGAAGGGAAACCGACCACTTTTAGCCTGGACACCTGAAGGTCAAAGCTGTGGCTCAGCCGATGTTCACATGACTTAGTCAAAGCAGACTTGAGACACGATGAGGCAATGGCCCTTTTCACTAACTTTGTGTGAGATAAGTCATGGGGTAAAATGGATTTCGTTGAACGCGGCATGTATTCTCAGCAAAGGTGGTCGTCATGATTAAAATACAAAGCTAAATCTAAAAACTGCAGCGTATCATTGTTAGGAAGTTCCATCGTAAAAGATTAGGACTGCGTGCACGCCTTGAACCTATTCAAAACTTGCTCCACAACCGCAGGGCTAGGCACGTTTGGTGGAACAGATAAAATGACAAGGAAATCATCAACATACCTGTGTAATTTCAAAATGTAGTCCAGGTTCAATTTCAGCTGTAGCAAGCGGTCAAATTTGGCTAGGAAAATTTCGCACAGACTGGGCGCCACCCACGAACCGATACAGATACCTCTTTTTTGTATGTAAGTGTTACTCTTAAAGTTGACAATGATGGAAGCCAGGTAGCAAGCTAAAAGCCCAAGAAAGGATTCTACAGTGATGAGACGCTCATTCTGAAAACGAAGAACAACGTATGAGTCTATAGCTTCACGAATACTGACGAAGAGTTCGGAATAGAGTAGAATAGTTCCTCAATGTCAATGGACATCGCCAAGTTTGCCCCAGGCACTCCCACCCTTAAAGTATGTACAAGACTGTAGGAATTCTTGAACACGAATTCGCTACAAAGTAGCGACGCATGCTTGGCTCTAGGCCAGCTACACACTTTTTTGCGTCTTCCCTTTCCCCCTTTTTTTGGTTTTTGGGTGCGGTATGATGGCATTTTGAGACATCTGCACATGCGCAGTTCTGATTTTCTCGTGGGTGGCTGTTTTTCTTAAGAATAAACTTAGTTGCAAGTGAGTGTCTTTCCTGTCCACACTTACCCTTCCGAAATTTTCAGCGCTCTCTTCCGCAAGTATAGATGACACAGTTTCACTCGTGCCTGAATAGCACCTTGGCTCTGCTGCGCATGTGCGGACTTTTGTTTCTATCAGATCTTGTCACTGAAAAGTGTCTTCTTCACAATATGAATTCTATGCCAAGTACACTGTATCCTCATAAGCATCAAATACATTTTCCCTATTATGGTGCAGTCAAATACCGCAATATAGGTGTGTGCGAATATTCGAAATTTCAAATAATTTCTGAATAGCATTTGCTATTCAATTTTATTTGTACTGAACGTTTTGGAAATTAAGGGAAAGAAATATGCTATGTCTCGTGACAAGCGGCCCATTCCCACATCCCACATACAGTACACTTTGTCGCAGTACACGGATATACTGTGGCAGAGCTATCACCCGTGTACTGCGGGAAAGTTAGCTCAGCTTTCTGATGCACAGTTCTCTGTTGGACTGTTCTTCGGGACTTTTAAATGACACTGTGGGAGTACACTAGTCATGCAGTAATTTTTTTTTCACATGTCAGCAGCAAATTTCTCCATAATCTGACACAGTATTATTCAAAATATATTCAATTCGATCTGTACTTGAACATAAATATTCAAATATTCTTCACACTCAATATTTTGCTGTTTGCACAGCTCTACCACAAGGTGTCGCACTTACATTTCAAATCAGTGAGATAAGAACATAATGAATAGAAAATTTCCAGAGTGCTGTTAGCTCCTTTTGTACCATGCTGTCATCCCAGATTCTGACCAAAAAGGGCAGATTTTGTTATTGTGGATCCCTGTCAACATGTCGCTATTCCTCCTGGCAAACAAACCACCCAACAGGATGTGTACTGTCATTTCCAAGATCACAGCAAAGTATCACGACAGAGCTGTGTGGAATTGCCAGCAAAATAAATTACCGCATCAAAAGGTGAAGGACCAACTCCTCAGTTGGCTTTACCAGAAACACATGAGCAAGCCCAGATTGTTGATGGCATTAAGAATGTGGAAAAAAAAAATGTGGTTGATCCATCTGTCATAGGAATCTGTATAACACGAAAGTGAATTCTGTCTTTGTGAAATTGTGGAATGCATAAGCGGCAGTCTAGCGAATCGAGGGGAGGGAGATTGTTTGGGTGCTGTGAACATGTGAACACGTTACATGTAGACATCAGCGGCACCTCGACACGGCAAGGGATCCTCCACAGTTGCACACGAGGGAAAGTTCCCGAATGACTCACATTGCTCCAGAAAGACTGAATTGCACACGTCAGAAACCTGCGCAAACCTACCATAAACGATGAGTGTATGCTGACACCAACGCCTCCAGGCACTGGCTGACACTTTGCAAGCGCACGGCCAGACTCGAGCGCAAAAGGCGGAGTCGAGTATGGCCATGGCAAGCAAAACCGAACGGGTTGTTAGCGGGTCGTTTTGTGAGAACGCAGCCCACTGCAACGAAATGCCAATCATTTGCTTGTCGACGGCCGTCCTTGCATTCCTGGAGCAGTGCGCATCGCAACTCAACACAGCTGGCCATGCAGGAGAAATTTTGTAGTGCGCACGTTCTCACTATGGCCGATGAATGCCTTAATGGCCTTGGCGCCACCACGCCCCAGACTTCCGCTGCGGTCGAGGCACGAAGACTACCAAAGCACTGACTACCGGTGAAAATTCACACGACAGTTTGGTTCCCTTTATTCATCGTTCCTAAACGGCGGTACCACGGCAACGAACCTAAGTAATCCAAGCGTGCACTTTAGGGACGCGATGTTTATTTAAGAGTAATTTTGCTTGTCAAGCAGTGTGGTTCACTATACTAAACACCTTTTCTTTAACCGGACGGCGTTAAATGCAACTCGTAAAATGCCATTGTGAACATATAAAGCCCAACTGTTGCGGCGGTGTGTTGGTAGAGCATTGAGCACCTCTCGTCAAATCCCCGGTGAATGTGGGTTCAAGTCTGCTTGGGTGAAACTTATTGATTAGGAACGTAAGTTCCCTTTTTCAAAGATCCACTTCCGTTAAGGAAGTACGTCACTGGTTTCTTGGTAGACCCCAGCATAAAGCACTTTCGTGTGGCAACAGCACCAGTACTAGTAGATGCGAAGAGGACTACCTTCGACTTGAGTATCCCAGTGGGCCCCACCACATGCTCAAATAGGTGGGCGGCTACGTGCACATCTACAGCACTGAAGGGGTCGTCCAGGAGGTAGACATCCGCATCATGGTACACTGCTCTGGCCAAGCTTAGGCGCAGCTTCTGGCCACCACTCAAGTTGATGCCCTGAATGAAAGCACATTTATATTCGTACAAGCTTACATTAATGCTAACACCAGCACCTCTCACAATTGAAGTTGACAGAAAAGAACAGAAATGTGGTATTAGGTTAATAAAAGAACAAAGTGAAGGTGCTGTGAAAGTGAATGTACTGAAAATTAAATGCAGCTAGCCACAGGAAGGCAAACAAAAAAGCACCCTGCTGAGGTCACCTATGCTGACCACCTTCCCACAGTCAAGAATGTTACAGTGCTCAACTGGCTAGCAATACCTCCCACTCTAGCATGGCACAATATGACAAACACAACAGTGCGTGATGTACAGTTAAACCTGCTTATAACAAACCTCCATATAACGAATTCCTGGATATAACGAAGTTTTTCTATTCCCCGCCGTTACTCCATAGAAGCACATGTATTTGAGACCTCTATGTAACGAAGTGCCAAAGGGAGACCCCCTCGAAACAATGAATTTTCTCCGCCGACAACCAAGAGGTTTTGCCCCAAATTTTGTCACTTTTGCGCGAGCAACAACCCGAAGCACCTTCTCCGCCACGACAGAATGCTAAGTGTCGGCGTCGCGCTTGGCCTAGTAATGCCTAGTACCAGAACACTACTGAACTAATACAGCAAGTATAAAGTAAAGCAGGTTCATTATCAGACAATACAAGGTAACTAAAGGCAGCAAAGACGACTCTCTAGATAAGTTCAGGACTTGCAGAAGCAGATCAATGTAGCATGCACAATGATACCTTTTCTCCAATCTCGGTGTTTTCTCCACCAGGGAGTATGTTCAGGTCTGGCACGAGAGCACAACTCTCTATGACTTCCTGATATCGCTCTTGGTCCAGCCTATTCATAAAGACCACATTACCCTTGACTGTGGCATTCTGGATCCAGGACTGTTGTGGCACATAAGCTAGCCGGCCCTTAAATATAAACAACAGTGCTACTGTAAGTCCTCGTGCAAGACAATTTGTCAGGAACAACAGGAAAACACATTGATTGATTTCTGGGGTTTTATGTCCCTAAAACCATGACATGATTATGAGAGATGCCATGGTGGAGGGCTCCTGAAATTTCAACCACCTGGGGTTCTTGTAACATGCACTGGTGACATACAGCACTTCACCTCCACTGCAGCAGGGATTCGATCCCGTGACCCTTGCTAGAACATCTGGGTTGCTTTCAACCCCAACCTTCCCCAGTGACAAGCAGTCATGGCAGTTGTGCTGTATATTTCGCACACTTTTATCTTTCTTCGGATATGCTGAAATTTTGGTCTGTCTTTCTGTTTCTCTGCTGTCACATGACTCAGCCATGCGGCCAACGTTGAAGCACTTGCCTAAAGCCCAGCCATCTTGAACTGGTAGCTCCGTCCATACTTGTGAACACTTTCGACCAAAAAGCAATTATTACGCATATCTGAGGCACAACATCAATACGTAAGTATTAGGTGGTGCGTTCCTTTACTATAAAATACACAGATACAATATTCTAAGGACCCTAGTGTTTGTCAGGCTGCGCTAAAAATGTGACGCTATGCATGAAAAAGGCCTCTGCCGACGATTTGGTACTGCCACCTGGCAATTGCCCAGGGATTCTGCACAAGCTCATGTTTCCTGATGGCACTGCCAGATGGCGTCCATATCTCATGCAGCATAGAACTGCCGGCAGAAGACTATAGTCTTTCGACGAGAGCGAAGCACGCAGATACGTGGCGAATTTTTTTTCATCTAGTAATTAAGCTCTTGCTAACTAGAAAAACTGCATATTACCACAACTGAATGGATCAAGTGCTAAAAAGATGTTACTTGTTATTTTATGAGGCAACACATGAATGGTGTTCAAAAATTTTTACTTACCTCACCATAAATTTGGGAAAAAAGCTTTAAAATAAGCATGCGCTTCTTAAGCCTTAGAAGATGAAAAGTTGCATTCTACAGAGATAACTAGAGAACAGGGCATCAAAACAAGTACTAATTCTTTAAATACAGTGTCCACTGAGAAAGTTAAACCACAAGCAGTGATCAGCCAGGCTTTGTGCAGGTTTCGAAGACCAAATTCAAGTATCTTCAGGACATTTCAAATACCTCAGAGAGGTTATTTAAAGATGCAGACCAGCACACCACATAAAATTTTTAGATATACATAACAATGCTTTGATCACACTGGTGTCGTCATCATCATCATCATCAGCCTGTTTAGGTCCACTGCAGGACGAAGGCCTCTCCCAACGATTTCCAATCCACCCTATCCTGAGCGACGTGGTTCCACTTTATGCCCGCAAACTTCTTAATTTCATCGCTCCATCTAACCTTTCACCTGCCTCTGGCGTTTTCCCTCTCTTGGTATCCATTCCTTCGCTCTTACTGTCCATCTCTTATCTTTCCTCCTCATGACATGTCCTGCCCAGGTCCACTTCTTTCTTTTAATTGATATAATAATATCGGCTACTCCTGTCTGTTCTCTGATCCATTCCGCTCGTTTTTTATCTCTTAGCGTTACCCCTATCATTTTTCTTTCCATTGCATGTTGCGTGCTCCTTAGTTTCATCTCTAGTTTTTCGTTATCCTCCACGATTCTGCACTGTACGTTAGTACTGGGAGAATACAGTGATTGAATACTTTTCGCTTTAGTGAGAGCGGTAAGTTTCTAGTCATGATTTCGTAATGCCTTCCGAATGCGCTCCAGCCCATCCTTATTCTACGGAGAATTTCTTTTTCATGTTTAGGAGTTCCTGTTATTAACTGTCCCAGGTATACATATTCGTTTACACATTGTAAGGGTTCATTGTTGATTTTAAATTCCTGTTCCTTAGCTAGGCTATTGAGCATAACTTTGGTCTTTTGCCTATTCATTTTTAACCCAATTTTAATACTTTCCCTGTTTAGGTCATCAATCATGTTTTCTAGTTCGTCTCCATCATTGCTAAAGAGCACAATGTCATCTGCAAATCTTAAATTGCTTAGATATTCTCCGTCTATTCGAATTTCCTTGTCTTCCCAGTCTAGACGTTTGAAGATTTCCTCTAAGCATGCAGTGAATAGCATCGGGGATATCGTATCTCCCTGTCTCACACGTCTCCTGATCGGGATTTCTCTGCTTCTCTCATGTAGGAGTAGTGTGGCTGTGCAATCTTTGTATATGTTGTTGATGGTTTTCACGTATACGCCAGGTACCCCTTGTCGACGTAGAGCTTCTAGAACTTGTATTTCTATGGAGTCAAATGCTTTCTCGTAGTCGATAAACGCCATATAAAGAGGTTTGTTATATTCCGCGTACTTCTCAATTACTAGGTTGATAGTGTGGCTGTGGTCCATTGTCGAGTAACCTTTCCTAAAATCAGCTTGTTCTCTCGGTTGGTTAAAGTCGAGGGTTTCTCTTATCCTCGTAGAAATTACTTTTGTAAATAGCTTGTATATTACTGGGAGTGGGCTAATTGGTCTGTAATTCTTTAACTCCTTTATGTCACCTATCTTGTGGATAAGGCTTATATTAGCATTTTTCCAACTGTGCCGTACACTGCATGTCTTGACACATTTCGTGAAGAGCGAAGCAAGTTTTTCAAGTACAATATCTCCTCCGTCTTTAATCAAGTCGGCTGTTATACCATCTTCACCAGCTGCTTTACCGCGGGACATCCCTTTGACAGCTTTTTTGACTTCGTCAGCGGTTATACATGGAATTTCAGTGTCCTCCTCAGATTCTATTTCTATTAAGGTTGTATGGTCTGTCTGAGAACTGTACAGTGCAGAGTAGAAATCTTCTGCTACTTTTACTATTTCGTTGAAACTGTTGATAACGTGACCTTGTTTATCTTTTAGCGCATGCATTTTGTTTTGCCCTAAGTGCAGTTTCTTTTTGACCGTTTTAATGCCGGTGCCTTTCTCTACAGCTTTCTCTATTTCTCTCGTGTTAAAGTTTCTTACATCTCTTTGCCTGGCTTTACTGATCAATTTTGATAGTTCTGCGAATTCAATCTTATCTTTTGGCGAAGTTACTTTAATTTGTTGGCGTTTTTTTATTAAGTCCTTGGTAGATTGGGACAACTTACTTGTTGTTTGCTTAGTTGTTTTACCCCCGACTTCTATCGCTGTTTCAAGGATTGTTTTCGTCATGGTTTTGTTCATTCCTTCTATATCGTCACCGTTTTCACCTAAGGCCTTGAACTTGTTGCTTAGGGCTACTTTAAATTCTTCGTTCTTCGCTCTGATTACCTCTAGATTGCATTTTTTTTCTAGTAAATAATTTAGTTCTTGTCTTCTTTAGGTTAAGTACAATCTTTGCCCTTACTAATCTGTGATCGCTGCATTTTATCTTCCCCACTACTTCTGTGTCTTGAATTATAGTTAGTTGTTCGCACATTATGAAGTCGATTTCATTCTTTGTTTCCCCGTTTGGGCTTTTCCACGTCCACTTCCTATTCCTGTGTTTCTTGAAAAATGTGTTCATTATTCGGAGTCGGTTCCTTTCGGCAAATTGTACTAGCATTTCCCCACGGTTATTTCTATGGCCGATGCCGTAGTTGCCAATCGCCTGTTCTCCACTTTGTTTTGTCCCTACTTTTGCGTTGAAATCCCCCATGACTACTGTGTATTGTGTCCGTACTTTCTTTATTGCTAATTCCATATCCTCGTAGAACTGCTCTACTTGTTCGTCGTCGTAGCTCGTTTATGGTGCATATCCCTGGATTATGTTAAGTCTATACCGCTTATTTAGTTTTATTATGACGCATGCTACCCTTTCGTTAATGCTGTAGAATTCATCTACGTTGCCCGCTATATCTTTGTGAATTAGGAACCCAATGCCATATTCTCTCTTTTCGGGTAATCTTCTATTGCAGAGGACCTGTCCATTGTTTAAGACTATGTAAGCTTCACCTGCTCTCCTAACTTCACTAAGGCCAATGACGTCCCAACTAACTCCCTCTAGTTCCTTGAGTAGTTCCGCTAATCTAGCCTTGCTGGAGAGGGATCTTGCATTGAATGTTCCAATGTTTAGTTTCTAGTGGCGGCCTGTCCAGGTCCCGTGATTATTACTGCCCTCTGCTGCTTCACAGAACTGACCGCCGCCGTGGACAGATGTTCTGCAGCTGCTGGACACTGAGGGCGAGGGTTTAATTGTAGACATCATGTGGGAGGTGGTGGCCAAGTACTTCACCAGGGAGGCCAATTCCTGTTCTGGTGTAGGAGTGAGTCGTAAACGGCAGTTGAACGACTGAAAGCCTTTCAGGTACTCAACCATCGCCATGCCCCCCTACCGATGTGATCTCGAGCAGTATAATAAACATCCGTTAAAAAAAGAAAAAAAAAAGAATAAAAAGGGGGGGGTTGGGCGTCGAACCTGCGACCCTTGGCGGTCCCGGCTGCAGCGGCTCCGAATCGTTAAACATTCTTTCAAACCCTTTCAATATGAACCCTTTCAAACCCTTTCAAACATTCTTTCAAAGCCTTTCATGCGCGATAATTGCTATCCGAATTACTATTTCGTACAGTATTTGGTCTCAAAATGTCCACGATCTTCTAGTTTTGCTGATCGCGACATCCAGGACGTCATGGTTTCTAAAATTGCTCTGACAGGAAGGTCGACGTGCGTGGGAAATCGTGTTTTAGCGAGTCGTTTTAACGTCTCGGTTGTCGCTAAGCAGACATGTTTCCGCGTGCCAAGTTCTGCGCGTTGACGAACGTAGTAGAAGTTAGGGTAAAAGAAATTATTGAGAACCTTCCACGTGGTCCCGTACACAGAAGCATTTTTTGCGATGTACGTGAATATGAAGAAAAAAAAACAAATTGCTGGTTGTAACAAATCGCGGTTGCATGATGTGCAATGAGTAATGAGATCTATAATTTCTTATGCCGGAATGGATGTGTGAAGACGAAATGGAAACAGATAGGTACCAGGGAGGTAGCAGGCACACAGATACATACACACATATCTACATACCAGTATGAACACGCAAACACGCAAGCATACACCCCATCAGACACATGCAAACTATCTATCGTGTTCATTCTTATAGGAAGTGGGTTCAGTGTTAATTCGTCATCCAATTTACATCGACCAGCTAAAAGATTAACAGTAACAGTTTGATATTATTACAACTAGAAAAATTAGATTAAGAATGCCCATCTTTCACCGTTAAGTTACTAACGTGCATTAAACTTTACAAAACTAGCACATCTCCAGAGCATTAGCTGGCTCCCGCAATGGAACAGTGGTGATGGTGTTCAACTGCTGACCCAAACTGTGGGTTCGACATTGACCGTGGTGTTTACATTTTTATTGGCACAAACAGGAAAGTAGTCCAGTCATTGGAGACGAGCTTCCAGACCTTCAACTCTGTGTAGACTGAGCTTGTCAGGCTAACGGCCTTTGAAATGGCACATGATCAAGCTGTGTCCGGAAGCAAAGCTGGACCACAAATGAACAGGAAATGCCAGAACAAACTATATTGTAACAGTGCGCAATGCCTAGATGACAGTGGTGCATGGGCTCTGAAAAGAAAAGAGCAAACCAGAACAAGGAAGATGAGGACGATGATGGCGGCGTCATCGGAGGCAATGGCCGCTGATAAAGAAGTGTTTCTTGTACTTTTTACGTGTGTGAATAGTGTACATTACATTTGATGTCAGAAGTGGGATCGACGACATGTCATGCCACAACAAAGAACTGGTCAGCGCTGCATTAATGGATATTTTGGAAAGGTACTACCACAAATGGGAGGCCATGATAGAGTAACTGACCACTACCATGCCCAACAAACAGAAGCCTTTTGTAGTGCATGAACCTTCCTTTTCGGACTAAGTGTTCCTCTGCTTTGTTTTATTTCACTGAAGGGAGGATGTAGTATCCTCCCTTCAGTGAAATAAAACAGAACAGAGGAACACTTAGTCCGAAAAGAAAGGTGTATAGGTTGAGCCTTCTCGGCCTGCTGATCTTTCTGCCGAACCTTGAGACTCGTGGTGCAGACGTAAGAGGAGAACCAAGGGGTGCCTGTGCAGTGGATGTGCTTTCCGGGGATGATGCTGATCTCTGGTCTTGGGATGCTTGATCCGCTCCAGGCGTTGCTGCGGACATGGCAGTCTGAGCCGTCGCGGGAGTTCCTGGTGGACCAGCAGTGCCTTCTGCAGGATCTCCGTTTGTTGGTACCAGGAGCACCCGGTTGTGCTGGAGTACACCCGTCGGAGTCTCCATCACGTATGAGCGTGGGCGTTGAGCTGGTTCCAAGATGGCTGCGGGGGAGTTGACGTCTGGTACACAAACCCGCTCGCCAGCCTTCAAGGGGCGCAGCATGTGAGCCGCGGGTCTTCGGTTGAAGTCTGATGATTGGTGCCTCCGGTTGTCTCGGTCACGCCGAGTGAATGGGACTGACGGGGGCCAGGCTGGCTCCAGCTGGTGCGAACTCTTCAGCACACGGGCCTGAAGGCGCCTATCCCTGAAGAGCTGCTAGGCAGGACTCACTCCATTTATTCCAGGGGTGCCCCGCATACCAGAAGCGCCAGGTAGGGGTCTTCTGCCTTCCACAGTAGGTCTTTGACAGTCCTCACCATCCGTTCCACCTCGCCATTTGACTGTGGAAAATGGGGTCTGCTGGTGACGTGGCAGAAGCCGTAGGATTCTGCAAAGGCGGAGAACTCCCTTGCCACAAACTGGGGACCGTTATCGCTGCGCAGCAGTCTTGGGATCCCATATCATGCAAAAACACTCTTCATGGCGTTGATGACCGCAGGTGCTGTGGTCAAGCGCAGGCTGATGACTTCCGGAAAGCGGGACCGGTAATTCACCAGAAGGATGTAATCTTGGCCGTCCAAATGGAAAAGGCCGACGCCCAGGGCAGGGTTGGAGTGGCTGATTGCAGCATGGGCTCCGAGCACTGCACCCTGGTTTCGGCGCACGTGGGCCAGTTAGACACCAGTGTCTCTATCTGTTTGTTGATGCCCGGCCACCAGATCGGCTCTTGAGCTAGAGCTTTGCACCGATTGATGCCTTGATGCCCGTTATGGAGGAGCTCGAGTATGCGGCGCTGAAGAGCAGGCGGCACGACGATGCTGGACCCTTTCAGAAGCAGTCCCCCACGGACACTGAGCTACCCTTGGTACTGCCAGTACCTCTTCACATGGAGAGGCAAGTGGAACTGCCGGGGCCAACGGTTGGAACAGTACTGAAGTAGCACACTGCACTCGCCGTCGTTGGCTTGGGCCTGGCGCAGGTGCTCTAGGTGCGACGAGACGATGTTTGGGAAGGAGCGGACGACCCCTTGGGCAAAGAGCTCAACCTGGTTCACCAGGTTAGATGGGGCGGCTTCCACTAGTGCACGCGAAAGCATATCCGCAGTTGCCAACAGCTTCCCTGGTATGTAGAGTACTTGGTACTGGAAACAGATCAGCTTCAAGCGAAACCGCTGGATGCGTGCTGGCAGCAAGTCAACATCCATGGACCCTAAGAGCGCCACCAGAGGTTGATGGTCCGTCTCGAGGGAGAACTGAAGTCCACGGATGTATTCCTCAAACCTTTGCACTGCCCAGCTGGCTGCCGAAGCTTCCTTCTCTGTTTGGCTGTACCGGCGTTTCGTGGGCGTGAGGGACTGAGAAGCGAACGCGACAGCTCGACGCTCACCAGAAAGTTGCTCCTGCAGGAGTACTGCCCCTAGACCATAGGAGCTGGCATCGGCCGAGACCGTGGTCCTGTACACTGTGTTGTAGCGAGCCACGCAGAGGTCTGAGCACAGCAGCTTCCTCAGTTTGATGAAGGCAGATTGCTGCACAGGGCCCCAAGTCCAGGGGCAGAGTTCTTGAGCAGCAAGGCTCATACTGGCGCGGTCACCTCCAAAATGTGGGGCAGGAAGCGCCCGATGTGATTCACGAGGCCCAGCAGGCGACGGACCCCTGCGACATCTTTGGGTGCCTGCATGGCTTGGATTGCCACAACTTTGTCTGGGTCTGGAGATATTCTTTGCGCACTGATCCCAACGCCAAGGAACTTCACGATGGAAGTGGCAACTTCTCCCCTTTGAGCGTGACTCCTGCCCTTGCTAGCCGATCCAGGACTTGCTTGAGACGGCGGTCATGCTCGGAACGTGTCTTCCCAAAGATGAGGATTTCGTCAATCATGTTCACAACACCTCCTTGTCCTTCAAGAATCCGGAACATCTGCCGCTGGAAGTACTCCAGTGCGGATATGACCCCAAATGGTAGCCGGAGGAGGCAGTAGTGGCCAAACGGGGTTATGAACATAGTGTCCTCTTGAAATCATGAGTTTGAAGGAAACCCATCCAGTCGGGATGAAACATGGACATGAAAACGAAAAAGAAACGCGCAGACAGAAGAAAGGCGCTCCTGTTCCTTAGGTGCCTGGGATAAGCGAGACATTATCACGAGTATTGCGTAGCTACGACGTTGAAGTTGCCCACGTGCCTGTATGCAAGTTAAAGCAATCATTCATAAGTGTGAAAGACAACCTACCAAATGAAGCCTTTCCTGATGTGGTGTACAAAATCTCTTGTGCAGAATGTGAAAAGTTTATATCAGGGAAACCGGCAATTCCAGACAGCCAACATCAGAACGATGTCGAAAAGAAGGCGACGTCT
Organism: Hyalomma asiaticum; assembly: GCA_013339685.2. Taxonomy (NCBI): domain Eukaryota; kingdom Metazoa; phylum Arthropoda; class Arachnida; order Ixodida; family Ixodidae; genus Hyalomma; species Hyalomma asiaticum. The sequence goes on from CM023483.1 coordinate 43,651,996, forward strand.
AATGTACTGGCCGAACATGCAGCTACAACCGATCACACAATCGACTGGACAAACGCGAGTATCATTGGGAAGGAAAGAAACTGGAAGTCACGCCTCTATCTAGAATCACTCGAGATACAATCTACAAGACAAACACAAAATTGCAATGATGGAAACCTTCCCTCGTCCTATGCGCGGTGCTTGCGTCACGTGCTCAAACCTATTTAACAGACTCTGCTTGTTGTTTGGCCTCATTGTGAACAAGGCTTCCGTAGGGAAGCCGAAATGTCGGTTTTCTTTTAACCTTTTATTTGGTCGGTGTTCTTCGTTTTCGTGTCCCCGTAGTGTCCTCTTGTGACTCGGGGGACAGCTTGACCTGGTGGAAGCGTGACGTGTCATCTAGCTTGGAGCTTTATTTTTGGAGCTTTATTAGCTTTATTATTTGACTAACAGCTTTGCTGTTAAAAGAACCTTTTGTTGAACTGTACATATTGCGACCACGACTTGACAATGAACCATAGCAGCTGTCATCACAGACCCATACATCGTGTGTGAAGCCAAAAGAAACAGCTGGCACAACACACCATGTTAATAATTGATAAACAATGTTGTCACAGCCATTCTGCCACTGATGCCTGTTGTCAAAACCCCGGAAGTTTGCATATCTAGAGGGCAATGCCAATGTTATCACGTTCACCAAACTAAATCTTTCTTTTAGTTCCAACCCATCAGTGCAGAGACAATGAGGCCAGGGAAAATGTTAAGAAAATGCGCCTTTATCTTGGAATGTGGAAGTACCAAAATGAAGGGGGAAAAAAAAAAATGATGAGCTCTTTCTCTGGTGGGGAAAATGGGGGCAGTGAAGGTGGGTGCGTGCGCATGCCTCTTTTTTTTTTTTAATTTTCTTGTTCATTTCTGCCTGTGTGACATTCTCTCTTTCTTTCCTACCGTATTTCTTTCTTAACTAAAATGTCCAAGGCTCAGACACGTTCACATCTTCATCATTTGCCAAGCGTGCACTGAAGAGCATGAAAGTGTTATGGGCATGTGAGTTGCTCTGCCTCTACTTTTTCATGCACATAGAATCCCGCTTTAAAGTGCGCGTATAATGAAACAAAAGTCGCTGAACCAGTCAGCGTGCCAGTCTCGCAACCTGGTCATCGATGGTTGAAATCCAAAGCCCGAGACAAATTTTTATTTTGTGCATCGACCACAACAATGCGAGCTAGCCTAATGAAGCTTCACTTCAGACGTGTAATGGAAATGACAGGGCAACTTTCTATTTTTGGGAGCCGAATCCTATGCCACACGCAGTGTATGCGATACTGTACTCGTGAGCAACCACACGGGCATCCCTTGCATTTATTTTCTTGGGTCTAAGCATACAGGGTCAATTCCAGGATGTGCTACCATCAAAAGCCAAGGCAGCATGTGCCCTTGACTATGTCAAGTTGGAATGCGTACAGGTGCCATCAGGATAAGGATGCATAATGGCATAATGGCCAGTGATTCAAGCAACGACCATGCATTGCATATCAACAAATGAATTACTGTAACACAACACCATCACAACGAGCAGGTGAGGGTTACAGTGGCTGGGTTAAACACAACAAGAAATTGTAGCCCCCAGTTTTATGATGAGTTGAGAGGATAACCACATTCTGCCGCTCAACTTCCAAGGGTTACTTGGTGACTTTAATAACATGACACACAACAGTAACTTTTTGAAATCACAAGGCCTTCTCATCCACACCACTGTAATCGAGATCCATCCATATTTTTCACACAGCAGAGAAAGCCAGGTGATGCATGAGCTCCTCCTTCAGGATAGCAACTGACCTGAACATCAATCGTGCCCGACACTTTCTCTAGCGTTCCCAGGATCGCAGACAGAAGTGAAGACTTCCCTGAGCCAACAGAGCCCACCACTGCAACGAGACTGCCAGTTCTGACACTGAGAGACACATTTCTCAATACGGGAGCTTCTTCCCTCGACCACGACAGAGTCGCATTCTTCAGAGTGACCGAGTGACCTGCACAAAATCAATAACAAAGGTAAGGAGGACAGGAGCTCAAAAACCCAATGGGTACGGGCCTTGTCAAATCAGCTGACTGAAAAACAATAGAATGGATAAACGTGAAAAAAAAAAACAAGATGCAAGTGTTCATAAAGTAATTTTTTTTACAATTGTGCATCTATCCCAACAGAAACCACTTTTCATTTTAGTTGCAATGCATCTACATGAATAGTTTTAATTTTCCATAGACATAACTTAAGGTATGCTCAAGCCAAGCGAGGCTTGTAGTGCAATATAATATTCTGTTACTGAATATGCCACACAAAAGTGAAGCTGAGCGCAAGAACCAAGTGCGTAAGCCATTGTTTCTGTTTTACTACAATCAATTTCGGATTATAAACTTATAAGTACCCATAAAGCTAAGAAATTATCTTACCACACTACAGCTCACTGTGTGGACCATATAATTAGCTCACACCTGGCATGTGACATGAATGGCGAGTTCTCCCAGCCTCTCCTGAGAATTCTACTTTATCTAGCAAAACTGATTCATAGAAAAACTATTGCAGTAAGTTACTGAGGTCTAAGGCTCACTAGTACATTTTAAATTGAAAATGTCATATAAGTGCATCACACAAATGTCATTCTACCAATAAGATTTAGTTTATGTATAGAGCATTAGCTTTGGGAACGTCCACCACATCAGCCCTTTAAACTGCACATAACACAGGAACCATAGAGCAGGCCAATTAAACCCCCCCAGTCGAGGCTCTAATGATGCAGTACAGTGAACTCCTGTTATAAGGAACTCAGCTAAGATGAATTCTAGGATATACAAAACAACAGAGGCAAATTTGTATGATTTTGTGTAGACTCAATGCACCGAAAAAACAAAAAGAAAATCCTCTTAAGAGGAACCCCCCCTCCACACACACGTACCCTTCTCTTAAGACAAACTTTCCCAGTGCTATGGACCGCGACCTGGGGACTCAGGGACTGGGCACCTGCATTCTTTTGTTTTTCTTCCACCAGGTACAGCACTACGTACGCAAAGCCGCCTAGGCACCTCAACAATAAAACTACTCCACAGTTTTACTGTTGGGCATGCAGTGAACTGTTCGGCATGCTCGATGCATGCAGTGAACGTCACTTTTTCTGCACCAGGAGATTGACGCATGTGTCACAACGGAGGCCAGCTTCAAGTTAGCTGGTCAGCTTCTAGTATGCACTGTGAACGCCTTTTCTTTACAGTTGGGCACGTAATGAAGGGCGTTAAATCATCTACCTTTTGTCCACCATCTTAGCCAGAACACGGAAGCGAGGAAAATACATCGGTGGGTGGCGGAACCCCGGAAAGGAGCCCACGAACACCTGGGTTCCGCAGAACCCACTTTGAGAACGCCAATTGTAAGACTACTTTATTTACCTTTTCAAGTAAAATATATGGATCCACCTGGACATGTGGCCAATCCTTCAAGGCGGACTTCTTATGTGGCAGACAAGTTCTCACGGTCAGTTTGAGTTCGGCTTAAAGGGAGTCTACTGTAATTTTTTTCATCTGCACCCTGCCACAGTGGTCTAGAGGTTATGGTACTCTCTACTGTAATTTTTTTCATCTGCACCCTGCCACAGTGGTCTAGAGGCTATGGTACTCGGCAGCTGATCTGGAGGTCGCGGGATCGAATCCTGGCAGTGGCGGCTGCATTTTGATGGAAGTGAAATGTTGAGGCCCATCTGCTGTGCTATGTCAGTGCACGTTAAAGAACCCCAGGAGGTCAAAATTTCCAAAGCCCTCCACTATGGCATTTCTCATAATCACATCATGGTTTTGGGACATAAAACACCAGAAATAAATTTTTTTTTCATCCGCTACCATATGAAGGAGATACCAATGATTATACCAAATAAGGCACATCAATGGGGGCAAAATGCAGAACATGCCTGTGCACTTGAATTTATGTGCTCCTTAAAGAACACTAGGTGCTCAAAATTGCCCCAGTGCCCTACACCATAATCGTATCATGGCTTTGGCACGCAAAGCCAATTCGTCAATTATAATTATTATCCTCATCAATTATTCATATTATTATATGTGGCAGCAAAAATACGGGTTTACTTGTGCTTTTAGCTGTGATAAGTCTGACACATGAATGTAGCGGTATAATGCATGAGGTGGTAAGTGTAGCCAGAAGAATGCTTCTCTGATCTTACATGCTATGACCCACACCGGTGACAAACATGGAAATGCTCTCAACTTTCTGTTTGTGTCTAAGTCCCAAAAGAACAACTAATATGCTGTAAAAGCTTGTTAATCCTAATTTCATGGGTACGCCTGCACAGTTCAGATTATATGAAATTATGACTTGTAAGTGATAAACTAAAGGCTGCATGTTAGAAGGTGTGGCAGCAGCTCTGGAAAGCACCTTTCATCTAAAAACAAATTCATCAACTTTGTGTTCTGGCAGTCAAAAAGTGATTGTGATCACTGCTTGAGCTTTGCAATAATGGCCATATTAAGTAACTTCATGAGATAAACGTGCAACTCGACAGCACATCAGCGATCCAACTGTTTCCACATATTAAAAAAAAGATGCTTGGGGATACGGGTGTCACTGCTCTTATCTTCTTTTTTATTATTCTTATCTATACTCGTGCCGGAAGATGGGAGCTATATGTCTTGACGAAATGCAAGGTAGTCTTTGATGAGCAAAGTGAAAGGTTCTTCGATTTGTACCTGCGCGCTAGCATCAATCTGACTACTGCTACCTGAAACTGCACCCTTAAAACCTTCTTGTAGGCTGGTTGGTTCATGCCGATCAGGTATAGTACTGCACGAGTAGAAAAGAAGACAGGAAAGAGCACGGACTTCCAACTGTTTATTTCAAGAAACAGAGAGGCCTATATATAGGCTGACAAATCGCCTGCGCCACGTAAGTGCGCAACACCTCATTGGCAACGCTAATCTTGGGTGCCAGCATTACTAAACAAAATGATAGGATAAACTTGTGTGTGTACAAAAAGGAACCATCATACAGTGACTATCTGGAAACAGGCCTTTTCTACTATTATGAAAACCAAAAAGATAAAGAGTTTGACAAGGTGCTACCAAAGTCGATCGATTTCCATCTATCAGAGCAAAAAGGTGGCGCCACCAAAAAGAATCTAAAACATCACATTGTGGGAACTTGAGAAGTGGCCGTCAAAACAGACGTATGCTGTAATAATATACGGGTTCGAGAGCGAAACCGAAACTGAGCGACGCCGGAGAAGAAGAAGAACCGGCGCGAACTCGTGGTACAAGAGCGCGTGCCAGGGTTCGAAGCAGCTCAGCGTTCGAGCTAGGCGGTTCTCGGCTGGAGGTCCGCTCCGGGGAACCAGGCGACGTCCTTTCGGCGCTGTTCTGTTCCTGCGTTCCGGCTGGGTGACTGGCCCAGGGACCAGGCGAAGGGTCCGGTGTCCTGGCTGCTGTTCCTGACAGCTGACCGACCCACGAACGCGACCTGCGCTCCGGCTGGGTGACTGGCCCAGGGACCAGGCGAGGCACCGCTGTTCCGGCTGCCGTCCCAGACAGCTGATCCCGTTCGGCTGCCGTGCCGGGTGGTTTTAACAAGTGTCCGGGCTGCTGCGCATAGTAGCCACTGTGCTACCGAGCTGCCGCAGTGGCTCATACCCCTGCTGCGACACGAAGCCGTGCTGTGACGGGAGCTGACGCACGCCGACATCAACGAGCCGGGCATCGCGTCGACTGACCGAAGTCCGCGCCGAGGCGTCGACAGTCTGCCCCGCAAACGTCACACGGCGAGACTTTATTTATCTACACTGTTGTTAAAGTACTTCATGTGCTAGCTAATTGTAGTTAAATCATTCATTTGAATATGTGCTTACAGTTCTTTATGTAAATAGAGTTAGTGTTTTGTTTGTGTGTGCACCCGTGGCTCGATTGTGTTCCTTTGCTGAGCGGTCCTGGGCCCACACTATCTTAACCCCCTATTTTCCATCACATATGCCACTGCAACAAAAGTAAAGAATGGCTCTGAGCCTGTAACACCACAACAGAAATATAACAGCAAGAAACTACAACACTGCGAAGAGCTGAAGCCAACCATGAATAACAGCAATGAAAGAGAAACGTGAAAAGGGGCGTAAAACTAAAAGTAATGCAAAAAAAGAACGAACACCGATTCTTTTACTGCGCGATAAAGATTGGCTACCGTAAAACAAGGATGAACAACGAAAAACAGCTGTCAAACAGAAGGTGAAACTAACGAGTTAAACATGTCCTTCAAGGAATTCAACTTCCCCGGATGACAGTGTGATGGAGGGCATGCTAACACACTTGTCCCTATACTGCCTTATGAAGAAACCCTCTATAACTTCCCTTTCAGTCTTGTCTTTTGATTTGGCCAAAATTGCCACTCTTTTGAATTGCGCTTTGCAACCACATCTTCTACAGTAGAACGTCACAAAGATACTAAACGTTCACTGGTACAGCTATCACTATATTGCTTGATGTGGTACGCCTCTAGAATTTCTCTGGAAACAGGGTTCTTTTTCCTTCCGATAATTTCTACATCTGAAAAACGTGGTTCACATCTGCAGGCATTGCAATGAGCGGCTAAGTGCACACCTTTATTCCCCATAGTCCTCGCATGTTCCTCAACTCGGTCACTGATTGATCGGCCTGTTTGTCCTATGTAGGACTTGCCACAGGACAAGGGAATGCGGTACACAACACCCACAGCACAACCAAGAGATCATGCGGTGTGTTTCTTGCCGCAACCATCCCTTCTATCCTGTGGTGTCGAAATTTGCAGCAAACGTTTCACCAACTAGCCTTTCAAGAAGTACTTCTTGGCTATTTACAGGACGGCTTCTGGCATCATGGAGCCAGAACTGCTCGAACGCGTCCTGCCAGTTGCCTTGCAAGGTACCACGGCACAGTGGCTGTGCCTGCAGTCTGCATTCCTGTCCTGGGAAGAATTCGCAGCGGCACTCCGGGAGGCGTTCCTGCCGGTAGACTATGACTACCACACCTGACGCGAGCTGGACGCTTGAACGCAAAACCCAGACGAGAGTCTGTGAGAGTTTGTGCTGGCAATGCAGGACCTCTTCCGCCGCGCTGATCCCATCGCCACTGTGACTGTTAAGGTTTGGCCGCTCATTTTCCTCCCTTGAGGAGCTTGCATGCTTTGCTCAGCAAACAGCGGAAACGCTGTCTTGGGAACAGCATTGCACCCCACCACCGCCAGCCAACGTTTGCTCTCAAGCCAGCCCATGCCGAGAGGGAGACAAACAATGGGCCAGCACAATCGCACTGCCCCCAGCCATGAACTTTCTTGGCGGGCCTGGACAGGGAACTCTGTTCTCCTGGCCCCTTTGGCAGAAACTCTTTGCGGTGGTGGGGGCTCTGCACTTCCAGGGTTACCTAGGACGACCATTCCCTGCCACCAACCTGCTTCACTCTCTCAGACCAGCAACAAAATTCTTTCAACACCGGAGGTCCCTCTTGTGCCGCTTATAGGCCGCAGACGTGGAGAGGGTACAGGGGAGACTGGCTATACTACATATGCGGTCGGCATGGACACTTCTGCACTGAGTGTCCTATGAAGCCCTCGACTAATTGTGTCTCCATGGTAACGAGCTCCCCTACACCGCTGATGGCCAAAACTACCAAGGGTGAGCAAACTGGCTTTTTATATGCACTAGTTCGACTTGCTCGTCGCCTGCGTCTTATATCACGGCAAACATTTTAGGCACGGAAGTTTCTGCGCTTCTAGATACAGGCGGCAGCATCTTCCTTGTTGGAGATGATATTTTCCACTTGCGCCAGACACGCAATGTGCAACTCGCACAATGTAACACTTGCCTGAGAGCTGATAAGGGAGCATTGATAACAGTGCAAGCTGCAGTGCATCTCAAGCTCACCTTTGCGAGCAACACATGCAGACAGTGTTTCATTTATTACCCCAGACTGGCAGTGCCAATGCTATAAGGGTGGGACTTCATCGCACATGCAAAAGTATAGCGTTGGGCTTGGTGAGCAGCAGCTTCAAGTTAATGTTAATTGCACAGCTGATACGTGCGAGTTTGCTCCAGCGTCACTGACTGTGCGTAATGCTCATAGCTTGGCTGCAATCCTGCGTAGCTCTGCTTTACCAGCCAAGATGCTCGAAACAGCGGAGAAAAGCCCATTTGGAGATGCGCAGAAACGGCAGCTCACGTGCACGCTGGAGCCGTTCACGGCCATCTTCATGGAGAAGCTCAGCTGTACACCTTTCCTGCATCACCGCATCGACACAGCAGATATGCAGCCTCGAAGCTGCAACCCCAGACCATGAGCGCCCACAAGTGCATGCACGGTCCTGCACGTTGCCCTCCAGGAGATGGTTGATACTGGTGTGGTGAGACCATCCAAAGTCCTTGGGCTTTTCCTGCTGTTCCAACGCCTAAGAAAGATCGCACAGCACGGACTATTGCCACTTAAATGATGCCACGGTGCTTCAAGTACGTCCACGCGCTTGTGTCCTTCATGCGCACCACCACTGGCCGACACCACCGCCCACGTAGTCCCGTGCGCGCCGCCACACAGGCGACCTGTCTTCAGGCTTGACCAGGGCTTCACAGCGGGGCTCCAGGCCAGGACTCCGAAAAGGCGACGTAGTCGGCACGAGCAAGCGTCACTCGCACCGACGCGCCTTCCGGCTGAGAAAGCCGCAACAGCTGATGGCAGCTGCCGACATCCACTGAGGGGCTCCGAAGCCCGGGCAGCAGCGTGGATGCTCAGAAGGCAAGCTGCGGGTGACGTCACTCCCGTTGTATACACTGAAAATAACGCTCTTGACAGAACACTGCATTAGGGCAAAGGAGAGCAAGTATATGCATCGGCCACGTGCTACGACTGAAAATAACGCTCTCGACAGAACACTGCATTAGGGCAAAGGAGAGTAATTGTACGCATCGGTACACATGGTTCGGCTGAAAATAACGCTCTCGACAGAACACTGCATTAGGGCAAAGGAGAGCAATTGTACACATCGACAATGTGGTACGACCGCTACGTTCGGCTAGCATGGGATTTCGGCGGCTACTGAGACGCTAAGTTCACATGAACAAAGGTCGCTTTCTTGAGTTCACTCTGCGCGAGGCAAGCTAGAATGAGGTGTGATAGTAGGCGAGCCCGAAGTGAGTGTGTACGGAAGCCTCGTGGGTGGTCCGATTTTCTATGTAATTAGCTTCTATCTCTTTGACTCTGTGCGACACCTCGACGCCACGGTCCGACTGGTTGTGTCCCACGTGTGACAGGCAGCTCCAAGGAGCCTTAGGCCTAACGTACCGCCGCGCTCGACAACAACCGGCATCCAAACAACACCCACACAGGGCACACAATTTAGGCAGCCATGAGGAGACTAGCTCTGCTGAGGGGGTCCCTCTCCACTCACTATGTGCGAGCAGCTGAACGATCGATGCCCACTGCCCCGGACAGTGTCGGAATGACCGGTGCCGAACAGCAATACCAGACAGCCCAACACCCGTGGCCGACGGCCACTCGGCTCCCTGAGCCGCGACTCCCAGAGTCAAAGAGATAGAAGCTAATTACATAGAAAATCGGACCACCCACGAGGCTTCCGTACTTGCTCACTTCGGGCTCGCCTACTATCCACGGGCACTAAGCCTCGTTCTCCCAGGATGCAGACCATGTGGCTCTTGTAACGACGATCTTTTAAGACGTACAAGTAGCATGCTGACAAGCTCAAACACGCTACTGCATCCAATCGCCTCGCTCTCAAGAAAGCACGCCGCCGACGCCAGCGATCAAAATCACGCTAGGCACAACCTCGACAGGTTCAAACAAAGGTTGCCTTGAACCGAGAAAACCTGTTGTCCGATGTTCTGAGAGCTCCAAGTTGGGCAGCCAGATGAAGGGTTGTTACGCTCTATGTACAGCTGATTCTGAAGATTAACTCCGGCTCCAGCCGTACGCAGTCGTTCCGTGCACGTGTACGTCCCCTTCCCGTAGCGTGATGCTCAAAGCTACGGCGGGTTCGGGCGAATAAGGCAACTGGCCAAGCAAGGCAAGTAACACTTTGTTGCTGTGCGAGCAATACCGCGTACACTTCGCGATGTAGAGGGATAGTCCGCTTTATACGTAAAAAGGTAAACAAAGGGTAGTCGTACTCCTTGGCTGATCAGTCTCGCGGGTCATGTCGGTTCACAGGTCACCGCTGGCACAAGAGAGCATGGGCTCACTGACCGGTGGCCCTTTTATACCTTCAGTCTGTTCTGCGAGCGGCGGTAGTTCCCCCTCGCAGACATAATCATTCCAAAGACCGCATTCATGTGCTATAAAGGGCTCTTCGAGTTTGTCCGCATGCCATTCGGTAATTACTACCAAAGCGTAATGAATATAGTTCTTGACGAAGTGCAGTACAAGTTTGCAATGGCATATATGGATGATGTCATCAGGGTGTTCAACCAACAAAAATACGGGTTCGGGTTCCAGCGTGCACCATTTCACTCCGGTTCAGTTCCGGTTCGAGGAAATAAAGCCTGGAACTGGTTTGCGAACCGGTTCCACAACACTGAACTGTTACATGAACCGGTTCATGGACCTGTTAAGCGATGAAAACTTCATATTTTACTTTGACAGTGCTGTTTATGCTACAGCCCTAAACATTCCAAGCAGCATTGCTCAAGTGCAGGCATTGGGAACGCTAGAACGCTGTCCACCTGACTAGCCTGGTCTTATAACAGCTTACTATCCCAGTATAACATCCATTAAAACTCAAGAACATCTCATGTGTTGTGTCAGCTGAAACTCATGCAAATTTCTATACGGTGACCTCTTCTTCTGAGTGTTGCATTTTTTGTAACTGAGAAATTTACGATGCAGGCATTTCACGGAAAAAAGAAAGAAGCCTTTTTTAAAAGTGATGAAAGCTCTGATCCAAACAAGAACATAATAAAGCTGCCGCCATTTCTCACACGCTCACTGAACAGCACCAGAAATGTGCATCTTCATTGAAAGCGAACACGCACACTGCTAAGTGGCGTTACATGGCAGCAATAGGCAGTTTTGATTGTGCAAATTTTACAAAATGAGCAAATAATAAAACCACATATATGTGTATATTCCAGAGCTCTATAGATTGAACTGGCACCAGCAAAGGGCAACTGCCTTTCATATCCATTCACATTCTGTAATATCTATCTGCTTCAAGGTCTTTCAGTTGTTTTTCTCGGCTGTGTTTTTCTTTGATACCACTGCTCAGTGCTTGTCATGGGGCCTCCAAGATAATTATTTATTTATTTACATATACCTTACAGGACTCAACAGAGGCATTGTGTAAGGGGGGGCGACCTACAAAAGTGAAAGAAACAAAAACAAATGATACAATAGGCAAACAAATTACTTTCACAGCCGAAATATGCTGAAATAAACATTGTCACGTAGTATGCAGATTTGCTGCAAACAAAGCGGGAAAAACGTCTTGCTGCATTTTTATCCACTGTGCTGCCACCGTGTGCACTGCATCCGCTCGCTCCACCACCTTGAATCCAGCTTCTCTCTCTCTCTTTAAATTTTCCTCATGCCTTTTAAATTTACTTAAAACAGGGTACTACACATCCGTGTTCGTACCCTGTTTAGGCGGAGGCACCTGGCGGCAATGCGCGGTACTATTGCCAAATCAGGTAGCCTATTGTCCTCCGTTCATTTGCCGGTCACTGAAAGCATAGAGGAGGCGCTGGTTGGGTACTTTGGATGTGTGAACCCATTAGTGACACCTTGACACTGTACAGGAATCAGTTGTAGAGAAGTGAAAGTTCCTGAATGACTCACATTACTCTGCAGACACTGCATTGCATTGACCAAAGGATGTATTCCAGCCAAGAAAACAGACAGACACAGGAAAAGAGCAAGGAAGAGAGGAAAGCGGCTGATTACCAACTGTTTATTCAACGGAGCAGCACTAAAATATATACAGTCACGCAGCCACATGGACTTATTAAAGTCTATCACATGCAAAGCCTTGCATGTACTGCCTCACATGGCAACTCCCTTCCCCTCTGGTTTTTCTTCTATTTGCTTTTTTCTTTTTCAGTGATTTTAGTTCGTTGTGCTCATAAAAAGGATTCCATAAAGGTCATTTCCTTTCTGCACAATGTCACGGAGCTGTCACTGCAACATGATTTGCCTTTCTTAGCGAGATGGAAGGCTTCAAGTATTTCACAAGCTGTTTCATCGCGACTTCTGCCCAAAATACTGATCTTATCAAAAACCGGCTCACACATGGCACTTTTTGCAATGAAGGGCTAAATTCGATCCAGTTCATGTATCTAATGGTATGTGCTTCCATTAGATAGAGGAAGCAGACGGTTATCGCAAGGATCACATGAGCTGGTGACCAGATAGCAGCGGACCGGACAAGTCATTACCTGCCCTGTAATCACCTCTTTATGTAAAATTACAGTGAAGCAAACCTTTGCCCTTCCTCTTCAAGCCGTCTACTACACATCCGTGTTCGTGCTTCCGAAACTGAAGGCACGCAACTTTCATGAACACACGTCACGTGTGCTGTCAAGTGCAACCCAACAATCACGGTCACGTGATCCAGTGTGCGCAAGCAGAGAAATAAGTGCTCGGCTCCTAACCTTGCTTTTCGCAACCACTGGTTCCGCACAAACTGGAGATGGAAAGGTGGCAAGGGTGGAAAGAAGGATGATCAGGCTGCACGGGTCACGGACAGTGCTTCCTCTGAGAACAGCACGCTGCCAGCATGCCAGCCCGCTTTCTTGTGGCTCTGGTTACCGCATTCGTACGAACTGTGACACATTCAGAAACCATTCAGCCTGAACCTTGGCGTATTCAGTATAACGTAGGCCGACCGGGGCTTTAAAATTGCTATCAACACAAAATTCATACCAACCGTGATCATCTCATTGAGATTCTACTGTATAATAAATTTCAATGCAGCAGAGTGGTGGCATCTCTGGCAAACTTACATTCTACAGTTTCAGAACTCTGATACACAACCACGCGGAGAACACCACTGGTGCTTGAGTTAGTGACAGCATATCATCTCATGTCTGGCAAAACTGCTTCAAGCCGCTGCATTCTTGTCAAATCACGGATGAACCTCGCACTTCCTGCATTTGAAAGCCCTCTGACCCTTCCAACTGATCCATCTGTGCCACCAGGGCGTATTTATATAGTTGGCCATTTGACTGTACTTCACGTGCAGATGCTATCGAATTGAACAAGCTCCACTGGGCTCCAGTATTCTCTGCATTCAGACGGGTCTTCCATCTTTACCCGTCACATCTTTTTACTCCTGAGCTCTCAACTCCTGGCTCTCAACTGTCTGCTGAGAAAAGTAATTTTAAGAATACCTGAACTCAATTTGTCTCAGCAGAAAACAACAAACCGAGAGGCGCCACATGTGGCCGCTCTAGCTCTCTGGAAAATGATACAAAACACTAGGCTCCAATTTCACACAGCCTATACAAGATGGTGATGCCACTTGTCAGGAGCAGGAAGCTCTCTTCTTGGCAAACATGCGACAGCGGGTGTTGACCAATGACTCAATCAAATACCAAATGTTGAGAATTCACGACGCACCACAAAAGGGAACGGCATGTGGTGAAAAATGCACTTCCAAACCATGTAGTGCAATCTCTTGAATATGTCTAAACAGATGTGATTTTTAGGAAGCTTGAGCTAAGTTGGCTGCTAAATAGAAGAACAACCAAGTGGGAGCTTTCGATTGTGGCTCGCGCTGCCCAGCAATCGGTACACAGCAGTGGGTGCCAGATTTGAACGACCCACATGGGATGTGGCTAGGTGTTTGCGACCAAAAACTATTTTTACTGCAAACATGTGACCACCACTGTAGGAGGCAGGAAACGTTTTGTAAGTCGCTGGTATTACTAAATTACCTTTCCACAATAACAACAGTACCACTCTTGCCACGCGTGCATGCTTAGTAAACAAGAAAACGCACAAAAAGAAAATAAAGGTGGCAACACCGCCTTCACATTCCCCTCACCAGCTCACTACGACATCCTAGATCTTGAAGGCGCCTGGAATGGTGCACAAATTATTTTCCATTAAAAAATAGATTGCCTTGTGTGTGTGGGGTGGGGGAGAGGCCAGAGAATCAACGTCTAAACTTTTATCAAATTTCATAGAGCCAAAGTTGCCAAAACACGAAGCAAATCGTCTCAAATCTGCAATGTCACATTTACATTTGGGTGTCTATGTTTTAGCATGAAATCCACAAATGAAACATTCATTTTCTCTTCTAATACTGAACCTATGGTGGCAAAATCAACAATAGAGTTGGCAAATAATAATTTACTCTATCAGTCTAAAGTGATTTACTGGTTCTGTTCAGTGTAACTCTAAAGCCCCCACAAAGTGCCCAATCCACATGGTTTGAGAGCCAGAGCTATGCAACTCTGAGGCAGTAAGTGCACCTTTGCAGCTGCACACATTGATGCTATGGCTGATGGTAATGATGATGGAGAACCACTTCTGAGCCTTTTGTAATGAGTCAGCTGCCCTGTAGCAAGCATTTTCTTATTAGGTAATTCCCATGACGTGATGCCTCTTGCAATGCTGTGATGCCCGACGACACCCGGTGCAATCACGTTGCGTGTCTTTCCTTTTCCCAGTAAGTAAGCTACCATGGCTACCAGCACTGTAAGTGAAGACGCAAGAACTGAACACCAGTTACATAACAGCCCTTCTAAAAGCTAAAAAATGCCAACGGCATTGCATTAGCACCAAACTCTTAAACAGGCTGTACATGGGCAAAATAACATGTAGAACAAAAACACAAATGGTAACAACCTTGTTCTGGAGCTCCACCAACTGCATTCGTGTCAAGCTCTGCTTCCCTGAGAAACTTTGCCAGTCGTCCCATGGACACTACAAACTTGGGGGGAAAGAAGAAATCATAAAACGCACTTGACTGCCTACCCAGCATGACACACAGCTCTCAACCAACAAGAACATGGAAGTGACAAAAACTTTGCAGGAATTGACTCTAGCAGACTTTCTGTAAAATGTCAAAGTCGGCTTCACTGTGATCTGGCCTTGCACAACCTAGCAGAAGCTGCACAACTTTTTTGATATAGTGGAAGACTGCACTATTACCATTATGGAGAAGAGAGTGAAAAAATACTAAACACACACGAAGTGCAGACTACCGACTTTGAACCACCTCCGCTGTGTCATAAAGCATTTTTTGTTTGCTGTCATTCCGTACATGCGCCACCAAATGCGGAAACAAAACCCTGTTTCTGTTTAGGCTCATGCTCCGTGCTTTAATAGCGTTTATTTATAAGGGAACAAAATTAGCACTGTAAGCACACAAAAGGTCACGAAATATAACCTGCAGGCATTCCGGTTGGCCATGCTTCCATCAGGAGCCCCCCCAACCCTCTTATTGCTTCTAAGGGGCGTGCCGGTTAATCACTGTGTGTGTAAGAGACAAAGCTTGGCCGAGTTGGTAGCAATGTATCATGAAAGTTTCTGCAGTGCATGTGCTGACAGGAATAAGGACAGGCAGAGGAAAAGGGCGCTGACTTTCAAATAAAGATTAACTGGTGGTACTGGTGAATATAAACATCAATTAGAGAAAATCAAAGCACAGAACGCGGCACAGGAATAACCATGTAACTGGCATGAGTAGAATTTTGCTATACATGATCTTCAGCACTACATTCAGCATATTTGCAAGCAGCTGAAAACAATGGCTCACTCTCACACCCAACATCTCTAAAATTGATTGAAGTAAATTGCGTTAGTGCAATTACTAGATGGCTAATCTGTGGTGACCAAGCATCAAACTTATGGTCAGGAAGAATGACAACAATGAAAGAGAAGGCGACCAGAAAAAGTGCTCCGGCTGCTAGTGCACCTTCCAATTCCAATGAAAACTGATGATTTTTAATTGCCGCATTTTACCTTTATGCATTTGAGGCATCCTTGGCACATGTGTGCAAGTGGGGCATAAATGTCCCAACGACCGAGAAATGGATTAAAGGTCAACTCCGGTGAGTTTTCAAGGCCAGTGGATCTCAATAAAATCCATTAAGTATGTTCCTTGGCACACTTCCATCATTTGTGCAAGATTACAGGCTTGAGAGATGCCAGACTGTTTGCAATTCAATTTATAGTGTTTACTTTAAACTGCCCACCTGGCTTTGAGTTGACGTCATCATCGGCCAAGCAACAGAAGCGCACTGGTGCTATACCATGGCTTCCAAGATGCGCCCCCAACCTTCACAATATTAGCGCCAGGGGAAGAGCACATGTGGTGTCACACCATGCAAAAGGCAGGTTCACTGAGTTGATGTCACTGCTGGTCAAGCGCTTTTTCGTGATTTAAAAATATTTTCACATTTAATAAGCATTTAAATATTCAGGAGCGTGACAAGAGTGCCTCAGGAATCACCATTACCTTGACATGCTCAAAAAATAGCCGGAGTTGGCCTTTAAGAGGGGCCCGAAACACTTTGTGGACCTAGTCAGAAAACAATGTCAGTTAATTGTGCAGGCTCCTGTGGACGTGTGAGCCACACACCAAGGCATTTGCAGTTTGTCTAGTTGCAGAGCACCTCCTCTTCTTTCAACAAGTTAGAAGTCAGCTGAGGCAGAGGCAACATTGGTTGTTCTCATGACTCTGGGAAGATCCTCTGCAATGCTTCATTTGTTTGTTTAGAGTTCAACAAACAAAGACGCCGAATGCATCTATCTTTATCAAAAAGACCGAGAAAAGTAAAGAACATGGGCGGTGCTGCCAGGGATGTCATTAGTTGTAAGAAGTGCAGGCAATTTCTAGCTGTACAGTCGAGACCAGCTATATCGGACCCGTTTATATCAAATTATTACGCATATCGAACAATTTCTAAACACAGTAAATTTACATTGAGAATATATAGCAAAAGTTATGGTTACATCGAGCAAAAATAGCAATGACAACCGATATATCAAACTCCATGTGCCTCAAGTGCCCCCGCAAGTTGGCTTTTTCTCGCGGGGGCTGGGAAAACTGCCGGTACCATCCTAGGAAATGGGGTTAACACCGGCTGTGCAAGGGCAAACACACCTCTGCAAAAAATGCAGGGCTATTTTGTGCCAGAATAGGGCACGCAAGTAAGCCACTATATTATAATATAAAGTGCTTTTCTGAGTGGTATGTGCCTTTGGGTTATCAGGTCCTATAGCGGCCCTATATTGAATTATGCCATATATCGAACTAATACCCCTTTTTTGGCGAGTTCGGTATACCCGAGTTTGAATGTATTGGAAACCAGATTGCAAATTCCCTGGTGCATGCAGCACAATAATATTTGCTTCCCATTTTCACAGGTGCATCATCAAATGATTGGCATCACTTTCCAGCCATGTTCAAAAAGTGTTGCAGGGCCCCTCTGAAGGAGTACTGACACGATTTTGCGGCGGCTCAAAATGTACATTTTTGCCCACGAAAAGCCAGGAAACACGTACAAAATATTTTAGTTTGTTTTTAAAGTTTTCTTCGCCCAGCACTGCAAGCCAGCTCCAGTGCAATGGACACTACGATGACGTATGAGCAGAGTCTATTAAAAATCGCTGTCAGAGTCACTGGACGACCATGAAATTCTCGTTGTTTGCGTGCCCCACATGTAACTGACCACACACAACAGAGTTGCAGCGATGCTATCACAAAGTGCTGTCCGTACGTGACTCAGACGTACGTCGGACTATGTTGACACGTCACTAGGAAACCGCCCCCTCGAAATCGAAACTGAAAGTGGGCTTTTAAGGGAGCTGTATTAAAAAATATATTCATTGCCTTGCGAGGCACCATGATACTCTTTTTGGGGTTTTCCAAGCCAATGCTGTCATTTACAGCAATAATGCAAGAATGTCAGAAATTCGTATCAGTACTCCTTTAAGTCGAACATTTAGGTGCCTAAAGTTGTTGCTTTGCCAAACAAGCACAGCAACAGAATGGAAGAAACTTTTTTTTTTTTTTCTAGCTGTAATGAAGTTCCATACCCTGATATACTTGGAGATGACGTCAGGTAGGATCCCCATGGGGAATCGCATTAGGCCAAAGAGGGCCAATGAGACAAATGCAATCTCTGGTGTTAGTTGCTTGGATGGGTTGACTGCAAGGAAGGTGGCAAAAGATGCCAGGGCAGCCTAGGAGAGAAGCACATGGTCAGGCCTGCCATTAACAAATAAGCTAGCCTTAAGTACAATGTGGAAGTACAATGTGCCACTGTCCTTAAAGCAAAAAGTGTACAATCACTAAATTTTGCTGGTACTAACACATGGGGAAGAAACTTGGGGGGATAACAATGAAACTGAAGAAAGCAGTGTGGATCACAGAACAAATAGGTGTAGCCAATACAGCTAAACTGTATCAATGCACGCTCAGTGAATCATTCAAATGTAGTTGCAATACATCCTCGACAAAGTCTCCATAGAGCCCGAAGTATCCACTGACTGCTTAAGCCATAGTGCCTTGCCCTGTGCCTACCAGTTAGTGCATACCTATGTAGCAGCACCATACAAGAGGACGAAGACCACGGCAGCTCACAAAAAAACAGGCGTGAAAGGCAGCCGCGTGGGGCAGTCACAAGCAGCCTGTACAATGTTCGTTCTCTGGCTCTTTTCCGCCGAGGCAAATGGACCATCAGCTGCAACATTTCCGTTGAGCAAATTGTTCCTCGTCGTTCTGACTCATTATACACAACACAGAATCCGTGATCATGGACAGTGGACATGGCTGACAACAACCGCAGTGCTTCCAACGATCAGCCTGAAGCTATAGGCACAGATGGCAGCGATCGAACAACTCCTGCACCTCAGCATGATGTGGCTGCTTTTTTGATGCGGTTACCCCAGTACAGGCTAGCGGATCCACAACTATGGATCGCCCAAGTAAACAGCTAGTTCACCATAGACAGCATGAGTTACATCGCAGACTCAAAAGTTCGACCCTCTCAAATCCTCACTGTCGCCCCAGATTGCCACCCAGCTTCATGACCTGATTCTTCGACCCTCGGCGGCAGACCCCTTCCACACGCTCACGAGTGGGCTCGTCAAGCAAATGACAACGTCGGAACACCGACGGCTACGACAGCTCCTACAGTCCAGAGAGCTCATCGATCGAAAGCAGTCACAGCTCCTGCATCACTTTCAATGGAAGATTGCAATCGTGGAACAGTGTGACACAGCCACTGCGCAAGATTCTCCAGCACTACAAAGCCTTCGTGATGAATTCCAGGAGGAGATCTGCAATCCGTCACACCATACTGCCGACCTATCAACTTGACGCCAGCGCTATTCATCGTGCTCTTTCTCACCCCACTGAACCTCATGGCAAGCAAGACCAATGCTGGTACCATCGTACCTTTGATGACGCTGCACGAAGGTGCATGGCGCCCTGTACCTTTCAGGGAAACTGGCCGCTGCACCACTAGAAGTGTACAAGTGGCAAGTGGTGCCCATGCCGAAGTCGGCCACTTATTCTTCGTCACAGATCTTACCCTCGAAGGTCGTGGATACTGGAGCTGAGGTGAGCGTCATCCCACCCTCAGCTGTCATTTGAAAACGCAGGCAAGTGCAATCACGCTTTCAAGGTGCCATTGAGCACCTCCTGTGCCACTGCCCAACATATGACACTGAAAGAATCAGACTCTGTGCAAGACTGCGAAAGATGATCAGCAACATTTTCACCGTTGAAATGATCTTAGGTCCATGGCGCTGTGCATCTCGGCAGTGCCAAGTAACAAAGGCGTTGCTGCCTTTTCGGAATGCTTTTGGGCTAATTGACAGTCTTTGAAAAATGGGCAAAGTGTAAAGGGCGTTTATTGAAGGCTGGCGTCAGGCCCGACCGGTAGCTTGTTCAACGGCTGAAAGCACAAGCCCCGAGAGCGAGCGGCGAGCACGAGCAGTGCGCGTTAGATCCAGACCCACTAGATCACACTGGAGAGCCTACCCCGCTATAGGGTTCGTTACTTTTCGCTACAAAAGAACTATAATGTCAGTGTCAGTGCAGGATTTTTTTTATTAGTTTTCCTTTTTTTTTTCTTGCTCTCTCTCTATCTTGTAGAACTTTCCCTCCCCTTCCCCAGTGCAGGGTAGCCTACCAGCCCAGGTTAACCTCTCTGCTTTTTCTGCTCCTTTCTCCTCCTCCTCTTCCCAAGCTGCCAACAAGACTCCCATTACAACCTATGGAGAACAAGCACTGTCTCTCAACATTGGTCTTTGCAGGACATTCCGATGGACTTTCCAATAAGCTCCACGAGCTTCTTGGCCTTGTGAACTTGATCCAAAAACTGTACTGCTTTCCTTCGGCCGTTGACGGACATGCTCCAGGGAAACAAATCAAAAGCAGCTCAACTCACCTGGTCTCCAGACATACCAATTGCTTTTGATGACATCAAGACTGTGCTGTCCCAGACAACCTTTGTACACTGAAAACCAGAAGCCTCACTTTGTCTTATGAGTGGTGCATGTGATGCTGCTGTCAGAGCGGCCCTGCAACAGGTTGCGGATAATGACTGGCAGCTTCTCGCCTTCCTTCCTTGGAAGCTCTCACCCATGTAGACATGCTACAGCAGATTTGGCAGACAACTCCTTGGTATGTACATGGCTGTACATCACTTCAGACACTTCCTCGAATGTCAAGAGTTCCACATCAAGACTGACCCCAAACCTTTGACCTTTGGCATCAAGTCTAGTTCTACCAAATTTTCACCCTGTGAAAACTGCCATCTGGATTTCATTGCAAAATTCATGACAGACATATGATACGTGCAGGGGTAAGACAATGCCACTGCGGATGCGCTCTTGCACTCGGTTCCATACATCGCTTCTGCCAGCAACCTGATTGCCATAGACTTCTCTGCACTGGCCACTAGCGTAACAAGACAACGCAAAATTGTGATTCGTGACAAACCCGGCAACCTACAGCTCTGTGAGGTGCACATTCCACCCTCGCTGTCCTGTTTCTCTGTGGTGTTTCCACCTGTGCTCCACATTTGGTCATCCCACTCAATTTCTGGCGCACTGTTTTCGATGCCCTTCATAATTTATCACACTCAGAAATATGTGCCAGGCAACATCTGGTGATGCAGCAATTCTATGTATGGCCGGGCATCAACAAAGATGTACGTGCCTGGGCATGTTGTGTTGTATGCCAGCAGTCGAAACTTCATCACCACACCAGGGCCAGAGACACAGTCCACATGGCGAAAAGAAGCAATGTCGTGCAAAAGAGCAAAGAAACGCCACAAAGCACGTGCCATGGACATGTCCATGCACACAATTGGTGGATCATCATCATCATCATCAGCCTATTTAGGTCCACTGCAGGACGAAGGCCTCTCCCATCGATTTCCACTCCACCCTCTCCTGAGCGAGTTGGTTCCACTTTACGCCCGCAAACTTTTTAATTTCATCGCTCCCTCTAACCCTTTGCCTGCCTCTGTTGCGTTTTCCCTCTCTTGGTATCCATTCCGTCGCTCTTACTGTCCATCTGTTATCTGTTCTCCTCACGACATGTCCTGCCCAGGTCCACTTCTTTCTTTTAATTGATATAATAATATCGGCTACTCCTGTCTGTTCTCTGATCCATCCCGCTCGTTTTTTATCTCTTAGCGTTACCCCTATCATTTTTCTTTCCATTGCACGTTGCGCGCTCCTTAGTTTCATCTCTAGTCTTTTAGTTATCCTCCACGTTTCTGCACCGTACGTTAGTACTGGGAGGATACAGTGATTGAATACTTTGCGCTTTAGTGAGAGCGGTAAGTTTCCAGTCATGATTTCGTAATTCCTTCCGAATGCGCTCCAGCCCATCCTTATGCTACGGAGAATTTCTTTTTCGTGGTTGGGAGTTCCTGTTATTAACTGTCCCAGGTATGCATATTCGTTTACACATTGTAAGGGTTCATTGTCGATTGTAAATTCCTGTTCCTTAGCTAGGCTATTGAGCATAACTTTGGTCTTTTGCCTATTCATTTTTAACCCAATTTTAATACTTTCCCTGTTTAGGTCATTAATCATGTTTTGTAGTTCGTCTCCATCATTGCTAAAGAGTACAATGTCGTCTGCAAATCTTAAATTGCTGAGATATTCTCCATCTATTCGAATGCCCTTTTCTTCCCAGTCTAGACGTTTAAAGATTTCCTCTAAACATGCAGTGAATAGCATCGGGGATATCGTATCTCCCTGTCTCACACCTCTCTCGATCGGGATTTCTCTGCTTTTCTCATGTAGGAGTAGTGTGGCTGTGCAATCTTTGTATATGTTGTTTATGATTTTCATGTATACGCCAGGTACCCCTTGTCGTCGTAGAGCTTCTATAACTGCTTGTATTTCTATGGAGTCAAATGCTTTCTCGTAGTCGATAAACGCCATATAAAGAGGTTTGTTATATTCGGCGTACTTCTCAATTACTAGGTTGATAGCGTGGCTGTGGTCCATTGTCGAGTAACCTTTCCTAAAACCAGCTTGTTCTCTCGGTTGGTTAAAGTCGAGGGTTTCTCTTATCCTTGTAGAAATTACTTTTGTAAATAGCTTGTATATTACTGGGAGTAGGCTAATTGGTCTGTAATTCTTTAACTCCATTATGTCACCTTTCTTGTGGATAAGGATTATATTAGCATTTTTCCAACTGCGCGGTATACTACATGTCTTGACACATTTCGTGAAGAGCGATGCAAGTTTTTCAAGTACAACATCTCCTCCGTCTTTGATCAAGTCGGCTGTTATACCATCTTCACCGGCTGCTTTACCGCGGGCCATGCCTTTAGCAGCTTTTTTGACTTCGTCAGTGGTTATACATGGAATTTCAGTATCTTCCTCTGATTCTATTTCTTTTAAGGTTGTATGGTCTGTCTGAGAGCTGTACAGTTCCGAGTAGAAATCTTCTGCTACCTTTACTATTTCGTTGAAATTATTGATAACGTTACCTTGTTTATCTTTTAGCGCATGCGTTTTATTTTGTCCTAAGTGCAGTTTCTTTTTGACCGATTTAATGCTGGTGCCTTTTTCTACTGCTTTCTCTATTTCTCTCGTGTTAAACTTTCTTATATCTCTTTGCCTGGCTTTACTGATCAACTTTGATAGTTCTGCGAATTCAATCTTATCTATGGGCGAAGTTACTTTCATTTGTTGACGTTTTTTTATTAAGTCCTTGGTAGATTGGGACAGCTTATTTGTTGTTTGCTTTGCTGTTTTGCCCCCGAGTTCTATCGCTGTTTCAAGGATTGTTTTCGTTAGAGTTTTGTTTATTTCTTCTACATCGTCACCTTTTTCGCCTAAGGCCTCGAACTTGTTGCTTAGGCTCATAGCGCGTGACCCGAGCCGCGATCGAAAATGGAGAACGCTGAGCTGGCATTGTCTGCGTGGTACTGGTGCGTGAAGATGGTCGATCCAGCACCGCATGGGTGAGAGGAGCACCGAACATCGGTTCTGGAGGCTGTGGCAATGGAGTTCGATAGAGTGGCTGTAGACCTTGGCCGAAATGGAAATGTAATCATGGCGGGCTGCCAATTGTTGTCACAGGTGAGAGACCTCGGCAGTGCACACATAAAAAGAAAAGTCAACTAACTCTAACTGAACCTAATTTGTCCGCAACACTACATGCTTCTCACCGTTAGGCTCAGTCCTCATGGGAGTCTGATAACCATGGGCCTCGAGCACACGTACGCAGTAGCTGCCTGATTGAAAAGTTCTTACGCTTGCCGATGCCAGCCCTGTTTTATCAGAGTCCGATGACGATCTCAGGCAAACTCCTTTGTCAACGATTTGAAGCTGTCACTGTCTTCATTTGAGGCAGCTGGACTCTTTCGCCTGCCTCGGTCGCTGTTACTCGGTCGTCGTTGAAGCCATCGCAAGAAGTCTTCCTCGTTAGGCTTAGGCTTGACCTCAGCTGCTGCACCAGGGATTGTGCTGTCGGTTGATCCACTTTGCAAGCGAAGACAAAGCTTCGCGGGTACACCGGGAACTGCTGTGATGATGCATCTGCAAGTCCGAGGAGCCTCGTTTAGTTTTGGCCAAGGTCTACAGCCACACCATCGAACTCAATCACCATAGCCTCCACAACCGGCGCCAGCTGCTCCCATCACCCATGCGTTTCTGGCTCGACCACCTTCACCCACTGGTGCCACGCAGACAATGCCTGCTCAGCGTTCTCCATCTTTTATCGCAGCTCAGGTTGCACGCCACGAGCCAGCTTATCCACCATTTACGTGCATGGACGTGTCCACCCGGTGCGTGTTTTCTGGTGCTTCTTTACTTTTTCGCTCACCATCGCTTCTTTTCGCCATGTGGCCCGTGCCCTGGGCCCCTTTACGCATGACGCCGCCACAATCAGAACGTTTCGACAAGGTGCACACTGATATTCTGGGGCCATGGCGGCCATGCAAATGGAACACCTATTTGCTAACCTGTGTCGGTCGATTTTCCCAATGGCCAGAAGCATTTCCCATTCCCGACATCCGTAGCGAAACCATCGCCAATGCATTCATCGCAGGATGGGTCTCCCGCTACGGAGTTCCATCCATGATTACTCCCACAGGGGCCACCAGTTCGAATCAGCGCTTTTTATTAACCTGCTGACACTCCTGGGCACCTCTTGCATCTGCATCACGGCCTAGCATCCCATTGCCAATGGCCTGGCTAGTGCTTTCACCGCTCCCTTAAAGGGCCACTAAACAGGCTCCAACTTTTTCTTTAAGCCGCCCAAACAAGCTAACTCAATCATAGAGAAGGTTGCGGCGATCACATTCTGCGAATATGACAGCGCTGCGCGCCACACAGACGCCGTATTTCAAAAAACAATTCCCGCGCCTCTTTCCTGCGATTGACCAGTCATGCTCGCATACTAGGTGTTGTCAAGTTCTACCGCGAACAACTTTGCGTAGCTGCAGCTCGTTGATTGGTCGAAACGTCTATTGTCAGATCCTCTGGCCATCCCACCGCCGTGAGCGCAGGAGCAGCGCTGGCCGGAGCAACCGGTACTGCAGCGCAAGCGTCAATGACGTCAATTGCTCACGTCATGTCACGTGTCAAAAGTGGGCGGAGTCACGACGGCGCGCCGCGCCTACCCTCTCCTCGGCAGAGAAGGGTGGGGAGGCCGACCGAGAAAACGAAACCGACGCAAGCGGCCACTTAAACCCGTGTAACTTCTTTATTATTGCACCTATTCGCAAAATTCTTGTGGGAGCATGTTCACATCGCACAGGTGCGCAGTTATATCTTTGAAACAAAGTTTGGACCTCGGGGTTCTTTAGGGACCCTTTAAGACCTCATTCAGAGCACAGTCGGATGACACTCACTGGTCCACGTCGCTACCACTGGTCCTGCCGAGCCTTCCGACTGCTTTGAAGCAGGATCTACACTGTATACTTGCCGAGATGGTCTTCGGAATGCCACTACATCTTACAAGGGAACTCTAACATTTTTTCGGTTCATTGCCAGGTCCTGGTCCCACTGAATAAATCACCAGGCTGTGAGCTTCATTCTGAACACATTGTGCTTCTGAGCCATGTCATCAGCAGCGTGCTACAGCACATATTCCGAGCTGGTGACGTCATCTCACGTGTTCGTCCGCCGGGACTCATTACGGAAGCCACTGCAATACCCTTATGATGGTCCATACCGCATTATCCATTGGGCCGACAAGCATTTTACCGTTGACTTAAATGGCACACAAGACATCATGTCTGTCGATCGCCTCAAACCCACCCTGACTGAGGACCCACTCCCTCATTCACGAGAGGAAACCACTCATTCAGAGCCAGTTGTTCCTCTCCAGTCTTTGAACTCGCTTCCAACTCCCAATGCCCTGTCCCAAACTTCTCGAGGTACCATTCTGGATACCTGCATGGCTCTGTCACTAGAGGGGGACCTCCTGTAGCAGCACCACCATATCATGGCAGCTCATGAAAAACAGGCATGAAAGGTGGGCGCGTGGGGCAGTCGTGAGCAACTGGTGCGATGCTTATTCCCGGGTTCTTTTCCACCGAGGCAAATGAATCATCGGCTGCAACTTTTCTATTGAGTAAATTCGTGTTTACTGTGGCTCATTGTCCTGACCCACTATACACGCCGCACCTGAATGACCTTTTGCTGAATAGCACCTTTCAGCTTGCACATTGATGCCACCACCAAAGGTCTTGCACCTCTTCTGCATGATAGAGGCCTGTTGAATAATAATTATGACTTCAGTGTACAGAGGCGATGCCTTTACAGTAGAGGTGTGCGAATATTCAAAATTTCGAATAAATTTCGAATAGCGATTGCTATTCGATTCGCACTTAACTTTTACTATTCAAATGACTAGTTCGAATAGTAAGTTGGTAAAGAAGTCTGCAATTAAGGGCGAAAGATATGCTATGTCTCATGACAAGTGGCCCATTCCCGCAAGTAGTGCGCTTCGCCGCATAACACGGGTGTACAGCGGCGAAGCTAAAACCCATGTACTGCAGCAAAACTAGCACCCGTGTAATGCAGCAAAGTTAACAGTGCATACCGCAGCGAAGTTACCTCAGCTTTCTGTGGCAGAGTCCAATGTTGAAATGTTTTTCATGTCTTTGGAATGACACTGTGGGCATACACATCATGCAATAAATTTTTTGTCCATGTTTAACAGTACATTTCTCTATAATTAGATATGGCATTGTTAAAAAATACTCAAAAATTATTTGAAAAATATTCAATTCGATTCGCACTTGAACATAAATATTCGTTCACTTTGCACTCAAAATTATGCTATTTGCACAGGTCTACCTAACAGATGACAATGGTGAAGAACGAAGGAGCCACTAACGAATGTGCCAATACATCTCGTCATCAACGACCCTATCACAATAAGGATTGTTGGCAATCCGCTCGGCACCACTTGCGGCGTGCAGCTCTGTTTGAGGATACTGCATCCTTTTAATTCATTGTCACTTGCACTTGCGAGACTGCTTTCAAGTGCATGATGTTTTGTAGAGAAAGAGAGGTAAAGAAAAGGCCAGGGGGGTTTGTAGAAAGCAAAGCAGCTCCCTGGACAGGTAATTGCCGAGTCCCTCCTGCAAAGAGTGAAGTCCAGAGCACAAAGGAATTGTACTCAGACCAAGCGCGTCAAGGGTAGGCCAGGTGCATATACGTGCATTTTCGCATAGCCTTAAGAAGGTAAAAAACTTTGTCCTCGCATCTGTGCTAGAAGACCCCAAGGGTGTTCGACATAGCACGAGTCTCCCTTCATGATGAGCTCAATCGGAGTCATGTATTCGATTCCTTTGTCCTGCGGGAAGAGCTACACTGGCCAAACTGAAAGATGCTTGAACGACCGTCTTAAGGAGCATGCTTCTAAAGGTAAATAAGAGGGAATGACAAGCACGCACATTTAGTTGCGCATGTAACTGCATGCGATTGCAAGCCAAGATTCAAGGTGACAAGAACCCCAGGCAAAAGCAAGAGCTGCACAGCTCGGCTGGTGTTAGAAGCCTCCCACATAAAGATGAATGAGCTTATCTTTATTACTACAGCTTCGATAGGATTGCACTCTTCAGAATTTCGTTTCATGCACACCGTTGCCCGATTTGTACATGTTAGTCTCTTGGTTTCCATGGCTTTTGCTTGAAGTGTTTGTTACGCATGCATATCTGCCAAGTTTAGAGAAATGGAATCCGGGAGATTGACTTATGGCAGGAGAGGGTGGTTATTGTGAGAGCAATTAACGTATTTACTCGATTCTACCGCGCCGTCGATTCTAACGCACACCCGTTTCCCGCGACCAAAAAAAAGGAAGAAGTGAACCATCGATTCTAACGCGCTCCCATTTTTCGTGACACGGAAAAAAGAAGGTCCTTAGTAATCAACCTTCCCACATTCATCAAAACGAACGCCGTACTTGCGTAATGAACGCACTCGCATCATAAACATACCACCAACTCTGAACCACCCCAGTCCCTCGAAGGGCCACGCCACGGCCTTCCCGCTTCACTCGATCCGTGGTTTCTTGAAGACGTTCGGCGCGCCGATTCATAAGTCCTGCGTCCTGATAAAAACTGCCACATGATAAAACTGCCACAGCCGCATGCAAGCGACGATAACGTCATTTACTTGCAGTGCTTCAATCCTCCGTGCTCTCGCAGTTCCCTCACGCTCGCTGCCATGTGCGTGCTGCGCAGGCTAGCGCAGATAAGCCTAAACATGCTCGGGCCATAGTCTCCGAGATTGCCGCGATGCAATCTTGAACGTCATGCAGCGCGCACGACTGAGAGGCTCAGTACAGATGTGAGGGAGAAATGCGATGATGAGCTGCTTTGGTGCGATGATTGGAAACATCTCCTGTTACGGCTACCCACGAAGAGGGGTGGTCGCACGCGCTATCTCGACACACATTGGAGCACAATTGAATTTCCAGGAGATTTTCCTGTTACCCATACAACTGGGAGATATGGTCAAAATCCGAAAGTCTCCCGAGTATTCCGGGACAGTTGGCAGGTATGCGTTAAGACGCATATATACGTCGGTGGGTGACCTTCGCAATAAACAGTTGTTAGTAGCGGCCGTCCTATCTGCTTCGTCTCTTCTTGTGTGCCTGTGTGTAAATTGCCCTAAGTTGAACTTTTCAAGATGCATAACCAACTAGCCCAGCAGTCTGTCCTATTACAGCTGCACTGAGCTAGACAGGAATGACGACCAGCACCTGTCTAGCTGGCAGCAGGTGTGGTGTCTCAATGAAACAGTGCGTTTCCACTCAAAAGGAGATTGCAATATAGACGTATATACACACATAGTAAAAAAGGTGACACATGCATCGACTAACACAGTCAGCTGCTTCCGGAACTTGTAATAACTTTCAAATTCTCCGCATGCTATTGGGCAGTTATGCTAGAGTGCCGGAATCTTTTCTGCACTTTGATAAAAAGAAAGAAAGGGCTCTGTTAAAAGCACTTTAGGCAACATTTATTGTGCCAGTGCACATGCTTCATTGCTAGTAGCAGCAGTGCATGTGAGAAGGTGCACATTTGTATGCGGTGGCCAGTGCATACTACCGTTTTACTGCATATAGTTCCATGGCACTCCCAGCAGGCATGTACTAACAAGGTTTCACTGTACTGCAGTTGACATTTAACAGAAGAAAATGGAGCTGGACAGGCCATGTATTGGTCAGGACAGATAACTGGCAGTCAGATAAAGTGAACAAATGGGCACCAAGGGTTCGGAAGCACAGCTAGTAATAGCAGAAGGAAAGTTAGG
Source organism: Hyalomma asiaticum (assembly GCA_013339685.2). Lineage (NCBI taxonomy): Eukaryota > Metazoa > Arthropoda > Arachnida > Ixodida > Ixodidae > Hyalomma > Hyalomma asiaticum. The sequence goes on from CM023483.1 coordinate 43,681,258, forward strand.
TGAGGTGATGAAACTGAAAAATTTGTAGGCACGAAATGGATTCAACTCACAAAAGTCAAGGTGCATTGGACTGAACAAGCGTTTCATGCAGGCTAGTTAGTATTTCATGGCAATGTTTTGCATGTAGTACCAAAAAGCGATGTTGTGAACATGTGAAATCGGAGATCGTTGGGAGAGGCATCGGACATTAAAGGCCAACTCCGGCGATTTTTTCATGTCAGCAGATGTTGATGAAATTCGCTGCATACGTTACTCTGCGCACTTACATGATGCCCTGAGAAAATGAGGCTCGAGAGTTTCACATATTCCTTACAAATGAATTTAATTATTTGACTCAAACGCCCTACCTTACCACCCCTTCAGTTACAGGCCACATTGGGTATGACGCTACAAGTGTCCAACACGGAGCATGCCGGGATTGTGCAGACGCCAGCCCGACAGCGACGAGAATGCGGACAAGTGCACGATCGTGAGCTAGCTAGAACTTGGCGTTGCAAGTTGCTGCCGTGTGGATGGTAAAGTGATGTCGGGTGGCAAGTGGTTGGTGTTGCGTTGTTGGCTGCAGAAACCACTCTCACAATGCGCAGCAACTAAGGAAAGTTAGTTATCACAACTTTCCTAGCAACGATCACTTCGCGAGCGGTGGACCAGTGCTACCTGGCGCGACAATTGGACGCGCCGAGCATCTGCTCTTCAGCGCTTTCGAGCTTCGCGCTGTCGTGACCGGCATGCCTTGCGCACCCTCTCACTGACTAGACACTTGTGACGTCACTCGAAGGGGCACGCTTGGCTGCTTGGAGGAGTTTCGGTTTTGTTTTCACCTTTTCTTGCTTATTTAACATTATTTTCCAATTCTAGGGGCAATTATGCTGTCATACGGGTGACAGGGGGTCTCTAGAAGCTAAAAATGCCACTACTTTGACATGGTCAGAAAATCGCCGGAGTTGGCCTTGAAGGTAAGGCGATGGGCTGATGACCATGTTTAAGCCAAGGTTAGCAAGAACATGGCCCACCGTATTGCTAAACATTGCTCACAATGTCTTCCTACTATAAGTCGATAAGCATGTCACCATGTTTTTCCCCTCTCATTCCCTTAGGCCATGCCCCAAATAAAGATCTTTCTTTACTACCCCTACAAACTGAACCAATTAGCATAGCCAGTGACGCATACCAAGTATGGAGCACAGGTCCACAAGAAGCCAAACACAGAGTCAAGCAGTGAGAACTTTCTCAAGTAGGACACTTCCTGAAGCCTTGTCTGTTGCACTCGCTCCATGAATGGCACCTCCCAGCCACTTAACTTCAGCACCTGGAACCAGAGGGAACTGCAGTAATGCACTGAACACTGTCACAAAGACTACAGCAACCACACAACACTCTCAAGTTTGACACATGGTACAATAAACTGCAAAGCATGGCGTACAAAAAGGTCAAGCACACAGGTCCCTTTTCCTTGCCTGCCCTGCCTTTCCTTCTTATTTCTCTCTATGCAGATGAAACAAGTTTTGCAATTTATACAAAGTGATTGTTTAACTGTGTGGGGGTGTTCTACTGCTACTAGCAGTGGCATCGCCGCTAGCAACCCCGTGCCATGGGTTCGAGCACTCGACAAGCAGAGAATAGGGCCGTCACGTTCGCGCGTCCACTCATCTCAGCCATGCATCGCCACGCTGCCGCGCGCGCGCGTCAGCCCACGGCCTGTCTCAGGGCAGGACAGCACGAACCGTCGCACGCGGCGAAAGAGGAGAACATTAGGCGTAACTCTCCGAGCATGGTAATTTAATGAGCATGTTAAATAAAACGAAAAAAAAAAACAAGGCCAAATGAATCAAATATAAACAAAAGTGTAACAATAACGATTAACAACACACGAACACCATAACACAAACAAAGAACAATAACAACATGCGAGCACACAATAACACACAAAGACGGTGCAAGGGGGGGCCAGCTACCTAACCCCGGCCAGCGCACCCACGATCGCGCGCCCCTAGAAAGGGAAAATAGAAGGAAAAGAACATACAGAGATGGGCGACGATCACAAGCTGCTGCCGGAGTCACTGGGGCCCGTAAAGGCGCGCAATCCGACCGATGGCCTCGTCGGCTGGAGAGTCACACAAGTACGTGCGCACCCTTCCGAGTCCCAGCGAGTTCTCTCCAAGCATCTCCAAACCCGAACGCACGAACATTCCAGAAATTACTAGCTGTCCAATGGCAAACTAGTTAAAACCACATGGGCAAAGGGGGCAGCCTTCCACAGTGATGGGCGGCTGCCCCGTCCAGCAGGGTGAGGGGGATGCGGGGATATTCCATGCAAAATATGGCGTCGCGCGGGACGCACTTCGCCCCAGTCCTCACATCTGCTATAAAAGCTACACCTGCTCTACTCCACATATCGAAGCATGAAACCCTGAAATACCTTCCAAAAGAATAGGAAAATGTAACACTGACACTGGTTTCCAAACTTAACAAAACACCACACGTCATACTGACCAGGGACCGGGGGACCAGGGATCCAGAATTTGAGTTTGGAAGGTGCTACCCATTGTGTAACCAGTATGCAGAGGGGTGTGGATATCAACTCATTGGTTATCTGGAGAAATTTTGGGAGGGCGTTAGGAAGGAGGGGGGGGGTGAGGAGTACAAAACTCTGCCTTCCACCGCAAAGCTACTCTTACCGTAAGCCATTCAACTGCCCCAATCGACTGCATTTAGCTGCCCTGGCCACTCCATTCTCTACCGTGATATTGCAACGGTAGGAGAGTACAAAAAAAGCTGTTATGAGCAAAGCTCTGCCCTGAACTAGGTGTAACGCAACAAGTCACCAAGGCATTCCACACACACAGGCATCTCGTCTTCGAGTGCCTCTTCCAGGCAATCTTTAGGGCCCGCGCCGCTGTCTCGTGCGTGCACAGAAGAGGCATGTGTTGTGGCCCCATGATGGAAAGTGACCAAGCACAAGACGAAGCAGGCACTCTTCTCCGTGGCTGGCTGGTTACCACAGATGCTTAGCACCAGTCTCGGCAGCAATATGCAAGTGCGAAAATTGCAAGAATTTTTTAGGAAACTGTATGGGAGGTGCTGTCACATGGTAGGTAGAATGTGAACGGCTACACATCTTTGTCATAAGCCAAATCATCTCACTGCTCATGACCACTGCCGCAGCATAGATGCTGAAGCCATTTCAATGAAGGGTGGCACAATTTTGATTAATTTTCGTTTCTCTTTTTGGCGCAGTTTAGTGTAGGAATACATGTTTAAATCAAAGTGGTGCCACAACAGTCCCACCTGTAGCCTCTATACATGCTACTTCCCCCCAAACGCAGCGTCCGTGGTTCAGCCTCAAGACCAAGGAATTAATAGCGTCGAGTGCACATACAGGTGTAGAATCATGCTACCACCACAGTGCAGACAAGACTAGGCACTACCTTGATTCCGTTCAGGATTTCGCTGATTTGGCGCATCCGTTTGTCTTTCAGGGTCATCTGCTTTTCCTGTGATGAAAGAAAAGAAATAGAAAAGCAACAAAAATGAGTGACTACAGCTCTTAACTCTTAATTAGCTTTACACACAACATATGTCAGTGCTCTCAAAGACAAAGATGAGTTAGTTTTTCCAAGAGAACCATTGCAGCAATACATTTCTTTTTGTCTTCAGAAACAAACAATTTAACAAAGTTAAAGTGCGGTACTTAACGGTAGTAGTGTTTCAGAGGAGGAGGGGCTTGGGACTTCAGACAGAAAAGGTTGCTCCAGAGTGGGAACTTAATTCACATGGCCCTATATACAGTGAAACCCCGGTGTTACGTTCCTCACTGCTGCGTTTTCCCGGCTGTTACGGTGTTTCACATCGGTCCCGGCATAGCTACCATAGGATCCCATGTATCGCAAACCCCGCTGTTACGCTGCAACTGTGGGCCTGTTCCCGCACGATGCGTTGCAACCTGGCATGCCGTACCTGCCTGGGCACCGCTATTTTGATTTTATTTTTGACAGTCTTGGTCAAGCTTGCAGGAATCGCCGCCCGCTGATGGCTGCCAAGATAGCGCTCGCGCTATCTCGGCAGCCAAGCGACACCCCCCCCCCCCCTCCCCGACGCCCTTGCGTAGACGGGCGGGCGTTTCCTCCCCGCTTCGACTGCTGGCGTCCCGATAGGGTGATGCTATCGCCTCCAAGGGACCGGCGATGGGCCGGGCTTGTTTGATCTCTGCTTCAGCCGTTTTCGTCGCCCCCCGCTGACGTGATTTTATTCTAGCGACGGTACTTTTGGCTTGGGGGCTCCCGGAGAAAAGAATCAGAAAAAAGGACATCGCACTCGCAGCTCCTTTTGCTTATGACTGCACTCGCTTGCGCAGCGACGGGCGCGGTCGCGCGGCTGTCCAAAGTCTGTCCGTGCGCACCGGCGAGCTGGTTCGGGCAGGACGGCGAGCGCACAACTATGCGATGATTTTCTTTTTAAAAAAGCTGGCTAAATATCAGGGGTGCACAAATTATGTGGGTAAATACGGTAAACAGACACTGAAGACGGAACGTGAAAGCGCTATCGAGCGATCGCGGACCCGACGTGACCAGTCGACCAGCTGGACTCGCAATCACAAACCACACGCGGGGTGCCGGAACTGGATGCGGTGATCACAGTGACGGGGAGACTTGCTTCCGAAATTGGCGCGTCACGCTTGAACCAAGCCTCAATGATCACAGTTTTGAGTGTGACCTCTGAGGCTATACTTTCATCGGCGCGCCGGAGGCTATAATGGTGGCCCATTCACTGCGCTCGACAGCCGCGAACGGAGTCCGAATTATCGAATTTAGAGCTAGAAACCGTTCGAAATATCGGTCGTCTTAACACATTAAGTCTATGGGCGCACTGGCGGTACTGCGCGGCTGTCCGAATTATTGGTCGGCGAAATAAATGGCTCACCTTGCCGAAATAAATTGTTTGAAGTCAAAGCGGCCCTCTCCTCATTTATTTTCGGCGCTTTCCTCACTCTTGTGTTTTCCCGGCTGTAATGTTTTTTTTTCCACTGTCCGCTGAAAAACGTACGAACGGGGTTCTACTGTATATATTATAGGGACGCCAACAAAGATGAGGGGTTACGCAAGCTCACACTCGTGTTCCTCTCACTGCAGCGGCAAGGCAGTCTGGCCCGGGCTACGGGAAACTAAAGACATTTGTTCTCGTTGCTGCCTCAGTGTTCCCTCTGAGAGCTCTGGACCACTAGCCCTGGGCCCACAATATGTGTGTGTGTGTGTGTGTGTGTGTGTGTGTGTGTGTGTGTGTGTGTGTGTGTGTGTGTGTATATATATATATATTGTGGGGATTGCCACCAGAGGGACGCTGCGAGAGGATGACGACGGTGTAGAGGACGAGGACGAGGTGACTGGGCAGTGCGTGGCGCGCTCTGGTGCTAGCCTGGCCCGGAGCTCGGCTGGACGCCGGCGGACGCTGCTGGGCGCGACGGCCGTGAACTGGCCAGCTGGCCGGGACTGAGGACTGCGGGCCGAGACGCGACCGTCTCTCCTACAATGACACCACAACGTGAGGCCCCGGCTGCGTTCCGGGAAGGACCGTGTGTAGACGCCGCATCGCCCGTTCCGTCGCACGTAAATGACCACCGCCCCATCTGCCTGGCGACCTCTGCGAGCAATGGAGCGCAGCAGACGAACAAAGGCGAGTGGCTGCGTCGGCTCTCGAGTTCCGCAGACAATGTAGCTGATGTCGTGACACAGCAGGCCACAATGTCATGTCGGCCAAGGAAAAGAGCGCTGGCGACGCCAACATGGAGAAGTCACCACAGAAGCAAGATTCAGCTGACGTGTCGGAAGATGACGACGTGAAGAAGGTCCAAAGGACGGACCACAAAGACATGAAAGAAAATGGGGAGTCCGAGGACAAGTACGAGGAGGACGCCGGTGAAGACGATGGCGGTGATGACGCCGATGTTGGCGCAGTTCCGGATGGTGAGGACTACGACAAGGAAGTAGACCACCCCGACAGAGATGACGGTCTTGAGGACGACGATGAGGATGATGCGTAAAGTGGCTCGGTCTTGAGGACGACGATGAGGATGATGCGTAAAGTGGCTAGTAGTGGGAGTCTGCAAGGCAGATGACGGTCCGGAGAGCCTGGCTTGGCCGACATCAGGGGGTTTTTACTTGTGGGCGGCACCTTCGACGGTCCCGATGCGGCTTCCGACACCCTCCCACGTGTTGCTCATCTGTGATGGCTGGCCGGCGTCTCTGCAATCGACTCCACGATCGAGCGACTACGCCCACCGGCTCCTGCTGGGTGCACTACTCTGAGAGAGGTTGGCGATGACGATCGGTTGTGCTACAGTGCCCGGGTTTTGTTTAAGTCCCACGTGTTCCTGCAAGACCTTCAGAGGTTTAGGACCGCGGGATCCTGCAAGACCTTATGCCCGGCGCTGCGCTACCTGGCTTCCTTCACCACCGCGCTCGGTGCCCCAGCTTTCGAGGCTCTACCGCTGGTGGGGCGTCGACCATTGTGCAGGCCATTGTGGACCAGTGCCATCACAACCACGGAGGGGGGGGAGAGTGTGGGGATCGCCGCCAGAGGGAGCTTTTACCAGTTTGTCAAGGCGTCTTCGAAAGCCAAATGACAAATTACCTCCAGCCAGTTGGAAAACTAATAATAGTACAGCTCAATTTTGTCCCAAGCTTTGTGGGGACCAGGGCGAAGCGCGTCCCGCGCGACGCCATATTTTGCTTGGAATGCCCGTACATCCCCCTCTCCCAGTTGGACGGGCCGGCGGCCCATCACTGCGGAGGGCTGCCTGCTTCGCCCACGTGGTCTTAACTAGTCTGCCATTGGAGAGCAAGTAATTTCTGACGTTTGCGCGTTCTGGTTTTGGGAGAGCTTGGGGGGAACTCGCTGGCACTCGGAAGGGTGCACACGTACTTTTGTGACCCTCCAGTCGATGTGGCCATTGGTCAGATTGCGCACCTTTGTGGGCCCCAGCGACCACGGCGGCGACCTGCGATCGACACCCGTCTCTGTATGTTCGTTTCCGTCTATTTTCCCTTGATGGAGGCGTGCGGTCACGAGTGCGCTGGCCGGGGGTTAGGCTCTCCCTCTTGCCATGGTCTTTGTGTGTTGTGTGTTCATGTTGTTCACTGTTTATCGTCCTTTGTTTGCATTCTGGTGTGTTCGCGTGTTGTTAATCGTTAGTGTCCTTTCTTTTGTATTTAATCTGACTTATTCGGCCTTGTTTTGTTCGTTTGATTTAACATGTTCATTAAATTACCATGCTGGGAGAGTGACGCCTAATGTTCTCTTTCGCCCCGTGCGACGGTTCGTGCTGTCCTGCCTCGAGACAGGCCACGGGCTGACGCGCGCGGCACCGCGGCAATGCATGGCTGATATGAGCTAGCACATAAACGCGAGGTCCACATTCTCTGCTCGTCGAGTGCTCGAACCCACGGCAGGAGGTTGCTAGCGGCGATGCTGCTGCTAGTAGTAGTACACACCCCCACAGCTTCAACATGACGCGTGAAGCTGAGTTTATGAGCGTTATAAAAGAAATACTTTATATGATTCAGGCATATTAGGGGCATGTCTTGAAAACCGATCAAAATAGACTCATTCTGAGCTATCTTCCCAGGCTGATTCATTAAAGGAGTACTCACACGATTTTGCGGCGGCTCAAAATGTGCATTTCTCGTTTCCTAGCCATGTATTGTTAAAGCCCTCCAAGCAAGGAAGCAAAGAAACACGTACAAGATATTTTAGTCTGGTTTTAAAGTTTTCGTCGCCCAGCACTGCAAGCCGGCCCCAGCGCAATGGACACCACGCTGACTTATGAGCACAGCCTACTAAAAATAGCAGAAATCGCTGTCAGAATCACTGGATGATCGTGAAATCGTCATTGTTTGCGTGCTCCACGTGTAACTGACCACAGACGACAGAGTTGCAGCGACGCTATCACGAATTGCTGTCCCTACGTGACTCAGACGTCATCCGACTATGTTGATACGTCACTAGGAAACCGCCCCCTCGAAATCGAAACCGAAAGTGGGCTTTTAAGGAAGCTGTATCAAAAATATATTCATTGCCTTGCAAGGCACCATGATGCTCTTTTTGGGGTTCTACATGCTGATGCTTTCATTTAAAGCAATAATACGAGGATGTAAAAAATTCGTGTCAGTACTCCTTTAAATGCAGTTGATCTGAGTTACTTTTGTGAACATTTCTCCATGTTCCGAAGGTGCGCGTTCCGTAATACCTTTGCGTATCACTCTGTCCTAGCTCAATTTCCAATGAGCATTAACCATCGACACTTGCCTATACTACATCTTCTTTTTCTCAATGGAAAGCTCTGCCTGCAGGGTGACATTTGTTGTTTGATGTTGTAGGATTGTGATACTCATGCCTAAACTGTGATAGAAAATATGTGCATCACAAATTGCGAGGAATAATTGAAATATACTGCTGTAGAATTCTGCAATGATGCCCTGTTAGCAATGCTAAAGCTTTGAACGAGGGTTTACATAATGTAACGAGAAATAAAGCTTAAAAATGTAAATATAATTTTTGTTCAATATTTAACGGTACATTAGCACAAGCTGAGTTATGTAGGAAACTAGCTTGTTATAGAAGTTTGCTTCGACTAGCAAGGTTCATAGAAAAAGAAGAAGGAGCTGGTAGTGCTGGGCTCAACGTGCTGGTCATCTGCAGTGCATGATCAGTTCATTATTCACAAACGTGTTAGTATGAACCATCATTTCTGGAGAATTGTATTGTGTACAGCCAATGAACGTGGCGACCAAGTGCAGTGATATTCTGTATACGATGAATTGTGTGAAGACTTCTCTTATGTTTATGTAACCGATAAAGAATGCGAACAATTGTACTTACTGTTCGAGATACACAGCTGTGTGCTGTTGTGGCATGTATTGAGTTTTATCTTTTGCGATACGTTGCTAATAAAATCAGTGAATAAACCACATTTTCCAACTACTACTCTTTCTTGCTCAAACAAAACTGTCACACTTCAAGGCTTGCTGGCTCGCGCGCATTGAACTGAGAAATATTTCCAAACAAGTGTTTCGTGGACGTGCTGGGAGTCTGAGAAAATTAGCAACCGAAAGCTGTCGAAAAGAGGATATGCAGCAGCAGCACAACCTCAAAAAAGAAAAATGCAAGCGGTGCTCTTTTCCACTTGTGGCTCACAAAGCAGCCCTGCGCTTGTCGAGCGCATAGCAGATGACAAGCAGCTCGGCGCTTCCTCCTCTCTAATCAACAAAAGTGTTGTTGTAGCAGCATCAGCTATTCTTTTATTGTTTTTTGGTTTCACAGTTCGGCCTAACAAACAGCAGGGGACAAATTGGCGCTAGTGACGCAATTATCGCTTACCTGGGGGGTATACTAACTGACCTAGCCCTGCCTACAGGCATGCAACAGCGGCCATAGCTATTACTTGGCACACATAACGATGGCCACAATTTTGCTCCTTTCTTGTAAAGGAAGTACTCAGCTGCCTTTAAAAGAAAACTTATCGCTGCTGCCGAAACCATCGGCAACTGTGCTGCGGAGCGGCAGTTCAGAGTCAATGAGCGGAGCATTCGCGGTTGTAGGAAGCAGAAGGAAGCCCTCTTTGCATGCAGTGGCCAGAGAAAAAGTTTCTGCGCACCAAAAAATGGAGCGTTTCCTGGCTTGGAGCAATAACTGGCGGACTTTGTTCGGGAGCAACGGGCTGCACATCTCGCTGTGAACATCGAGCTGCTACAAGCGAAGACAAGGGAGATCTTAATAAAACTTCTTGGGCTAGTTGGTTCATAATAGTGCATATGCTTACAGGGCGCTAAATCAACATACAGAAGAGAAGGCACTTGTGTGTGTCTGTGTTTCCCTCTCTTCTGTATGTTGATTTAGCGCCCTGTAAGCATATGCACAACAAGGGAGATCGCCCACGACAAAGCCATTCAGCCGGAGGACTTCAAGGCGAGCAAGCATTGGGTGTCTCGCTTCATGCGCCGCGCTGGGTTCTTCCTACGTCGGCATACGTCGATCTCACAGAAGCTACCAGGGAACTACTAAGAGCAGCTTGTGGCCTTTCAAAAGTATGTAATTGCGTTGCAAAAGGCAGTCCCCTATAAGCTGGGCCAGATCAGGAACACGGATCAAACGCCAGTGTACCTGGATATGCCCTCGGCGCTAACTGTGGATCAAAAAGGCTCCAGGCAAGTTACCGTGCGATCGACTGGGAATGAAAAAACGCGGGTAACTGTAATGTTGTCCTGCACGACAGATGGTCACAAGCTGCCCGCCAACACGGTGTTTAAACAAAAGACGCTGCTGAAGGGGGAGAAGTTTCCAAAAATGCTGTCGTCCCCTGCCATGACAAGGGGTGGATAGGACAAATCGCTAGTGCTTGACTGGATTAAGTTCCTGTGGTGTGGAAGGCCCAGAGCACTGCTGGGGCTCCCTATGATGCTTGTGCTCGACGCGCTTCGGTGTCCAAAACGAGTTTCGGTGACTGCTGTGTGACTCCCGCACCGAGCTCGTCGCCCCGGGATGACATCACAGCTGCAGCCGTTGATGTGTGCCTTAATAAGCCATTAAGGATCACATCAAGCGCCTGTGCATGGAGTGGATGAGGTCCGGAGAGCCAGAAGTGACCCCTGCCGGACGGCTGAAATGGGCCTCGCCAGCGATGCTCTGCTCGTGGATAGTCGAGGCTTGGGCCTGCATTCCCGAGGCGCTCATTTGTCAGGCCTTCAAAAAGTGCTGCATATCAAACGCACTTGATGGCACTGAGGATGATGTGCTGTGGGAGGACATTTCCGACAAGGAAACTTCGGAAGAGAGCACATCCGACGACGACGAATAACCAAGGGTGTAAATAAATGCATTTTTCCCTTTTCCTCAGACTATTCTTGGGTGAAAACTTTTTTTCTCGCGTTTGGTATCCCCGAATTGCACCCAGGACTATATGCGGGTCCGAGTTATATGCGGGTTTTTACAGCATTTTTTACTCATGCTTTCTTCCCCCAAAGTTGCCTGTGCACTACATTAAATGTGCTTTCAACAATCTTTCGATACACTTGCAGGAAGAGCAGAGATGCGCCTGCGATTGTGATTCCAAGCAGTTGCAGAGATATATCTGTAATGAACACTACAGTTAAAACTCCATTTACCGAACCCAATTTAAAGAAACTTTTGATTTACCGAAGATACCCCGATTCCCCCTCAAATGCCCATAGTGTCCAGTGCTTAGACTAACTAGAAATAACGAAACAAATTTCATGATCTGTCCCGATTCAAACCTCTTTTCGAAAAATGAGATGGAAAACTTATCATTTTTGGTCTATTTTGTAGAGAACACCCCAAAAGTTATTGATTGCGAGCCAACCGCAACATCACAGAGCATGTTCGTCCAATTTAAACTGCGCGGCACAAAACAAATCATGATTCTGAGTTGTGTTTACAAGGTGACACCAGAGGTAAAAACGTTTCGTGCAGCATGCCTCGGATGGCCCGCGCCACCGCTTATTGCTCCTGTCGCCACTCTTCTGCAGATATTTCCCCGACACTGCAGAGGTGACGAGGAGGAGATGCAAGGCAAGGGAAATGCTGGGGTCGGACATGCAGCACTGCACGCATGACAAGCTGTCACGGGGCTACCGAATTAGCGTGCCCTCGTGTAGGTTCGTGTGTACAATAGTCGATGGCTTGACAGTCATCGAGGAAGGATAGACGAGACCGTTTGTGCAAAACACAACAAACAACACTCGCTGTATTTACAGAAACGGATTAAAGAGAGGAAAGGATAAAGATTGGACGAAGCATAAGAAGTAGAGGAAAACTTAACACAACTATGAATGATAGAGAGAATAATTAACGGTGTGAAAGAGATAGTTCAGAAGAAGAGGCTGTCACCGTTCTGGTGGGCACATGAAAGTAGATGGTGAGGTGGAGGCAGCAGACGCACTTGGAGCGGACTTGGATCGAGGTGTCGCTCGCTGGGAAGGTAGCGTCGGGCGAGTCGAGGTCAGCAACCTCTCGGCGTTCCTCATCAGCCGACGCTCAGACCACGAGCCGGGGCCGCAGTTGTGCCTGGCCAACGCCAGACGATGGAAAGCCGTTGGAGTGCCTGGCCAACGCCAGACGATGAGAAGCCGGTGGAGTGCCTGGCAAACAGGCGATGGGAAGCTGGTAGAAAGCCTGGCCAACGCCAGATGCTGGAAAGCCTGGCCAACGCCAGGTGCTGTACCGCTCGGGTACACGCCCAGGTGGAAGCCTGCAGCGGCCTGGTCACAGGAACTCGGCCGCCACTCCCGCGCCCTGGTCCGCTTCTTCCTGCCACCACGCCTCAGCCACGTCTGCTCCGGTTCTTCTCCCCGGTCTCTCCCTGGTCTCTCCCTCGCCCGTTCTCTTGGCGCTTTTTATCACCCATCTTCATCGTGGGCCTTCATCATTGGTGTTCTTGTCTCCGTGTGGTTTTCCGATTGCTCAGAGCTGCACTTGTGGCCTTTTCGGATTGGTGTTCCTGTTCATTATTTTATTCTTCTTTAGCGCTCGTGCCAACGTCGTCTTCGTCTTGCTTTCATTTTTTATGGCGCGCACTTTGAAACACGGCGCGCACTTTGAAATACGTGCACTCATCACAATAAGCCCCCCTTTTATTAAGTTCTTTTTTTAGAAAAAAAAACTGCCGCTAAGTGCACGTGTTTCAGTCCACCACACAATTCACGAAGTAGTCCCAATACAGTCCCAATACAGTCCATATACAGTGAAACACTATAAGCACAGGACCACAAAAATCCACAAACCACTCTGAACAAGCATAGCGACACAATCACATTATTGCACCACATTTCCACGAATGACAATTAAGTGCCTCTTCCAGAAGGTCATGACATTTTTTTTTACGCTTTGGTGAGAGCTAGCAGTGCACCGATGTTTCCGCCACTTCTTAAGTAGTGAAACATCTCAAAACAACTGTTACAAATTTCCGCATGTCCAGAAGAACTGTTATTTATATCCGAGTGTCGAAAGCCAGGAAGAGCTACCGGATATCTGCAAGGCGCTTATGTTATGGCGTCCCACACAAGTCGGATAGCACTTTCCAGACGCCTAAAGACAAGCCCAACAGACACTCTGAAGCGTGTAGGTCCAAATGCCCATCTGTATGACCGTCTGAAAACACGCCAACGCCATGTGACCTTGCAAGCTGCATACAATGAAAGATTGCATTCGAACGAACGGCCTTGCCACCAGGCGTAGAAAACCAGTTGCGTTCGAATCACCTCTTCATGGATCTCAACGCTTTCTTGCAACTGAAGAGCTGGCAATGCGTCAGACACTTCCGGCGAGACGCATTCTGAGCCGTATGACGCCCTAGAAAACGCTGCTGACTCTATGCTCGATGTGTCGCGCACATCTAGCGTACTAGGATTCTCGAGATGAGGTTCTCGCACTTTAGCTGTTGATTCTTGCACATTTTCGACCCTTCCATTTAGGCCATTGCGCTTTCTGTCCGACAAGTCACCATCTGCACTCTCATGTGCAGCTAATCTCAACCTCCCCGGAGGCAAATTATCTCTATGGTCTTCGAGGACCATGCTTTCATTATGTGTTACCGCTGCTGACGGAACACCCGTAGTATACGTGGCCATCGCCCTATACTCCTGACAACTGCATTCGTTGTCCTCATCCGGACAAACTAGCAGATCTTCTCCGCTAGATATTTTATGAGGAACTCTTTCCTCATCTACAACACTTAGCCCCCTAGAGGCTCCAGAGTACCCCTCAACGTTTGTGGAACTTCCCTGTTCCAAGCTCGCAAAGCTGGCCTCTGCCTCACCGAGCACCTTCGAACCCATTCCAGTCTCTCGGCTGTCTACCTCGACGCTATCCTCTAGCTCAGGTTCTGACCCCATCGAAAGGCTGTGGTATGGTCCTATGCTCCATCCAAAGAGAGACCCCGATCCTTCCTTTAACCAAGTGCTGCCTATATAGCAAACCTCATCCGCCTCATCACATGTGCTATTGCACGGCGTTTCGCTACGCTCCAACTTCTCCATCCGAGCTTTTTCCACATCTGCCAGTCGGAGCTTTAACTCAAGTGTTCTTAACCTCATTTCTTCGAGCTCTCTTTCTTCCTCCTCCATCTCCCTTTCAAACTCTAACTGCTCCTTCTCTCGTTGTAGTCGCGCAGCCTCTCGCGCATCAACCCACGCCGTAAATTCTTCACCTTCCAAGCCTATGCGACGTGCCAACTCTTCAAAAACTTTACGCGATTCCGAAGCGCTCATTTTCTTTTTTTCCCGTGCGAAATAAAGTGCAGAAACGGTCTCGTCGTCCTGTCGTCGCGGACGCCAATTTGTCACGGGGCTACCGAATTAGCGTGCCCTCGTGTAGGTTCGTGTGTACAATAGTCGATGGCTTGACAGTCATCGAGGAAGGATAGACGAGACCGTTTGTGCAAAACACAACAAACAACACTCGCTGTATTTACAGAAACGGATTAAAGAGAGGAAAGGATAAAGATTGGACGAAGCATAAGAAGTAGAGGAAAACTTAACACAACTATGAATGATAGAGAGAATAATTAACGGTGTGAAAGAGATAGTTCAGAAGAAGAGGCTGTCACCGTTCTGGTGGGCACATGAAAGTAGATGGTGAGGTGGAGGCAGCAGACGCACTTGGAGCGGACTTGGATCGAGGTGTCGCTCGCTGGGAAGGTAGCGTCGGGCGAGTCGAGGTCAGCAACCTCTCGGCGTTCCTCATCAGCCGACGCTCAGACCACGAGCCGGGGCCGCAGTTGTGCCTGGCCAACGCCAGACGATGGAAAGCCGTTGGAGTGCCTGGCCAACGCCAGACGATGAGAAGCCGGTGGAGTGCCTGGCAAACAGGCGATGGGAAGCTGGTAGAAAGCCTGGCCAACGCCAGATGCTGGAAAGCCTGGCCAACGCCAGGTGCTGTACCGCTCGGGTACACGCCCAGGTGGAAGCCTGCAGCGGCCTGGTCACAGGAACTCGGCCGCCACTCCCGCGCCCTGGTCCGCTTCTTCCTGCCACCACGCCTCAGCCACGTCTGCTCCGGTTCTTCTCCCCGGTCTCTCCCTGGTCTCTCCCTCGCCCGTTCTCTTGGCGCTTTTTATCACCCATCTTCATCGTGGGCCTTCATCATTGGTGTTCTTGTCTCCGTGTGGTTTTCCGATTGCTCAGAGCTGCACTTGTGGCCTTTTCGGATTGGTGTTCCTGTTCATTATTTTATTCTTCTTTAGCGCTCGTGCCAACGTCGTCTTCGTCTTGCTTTCATTTTTTATGGCGCGCACTTTGAAACACGGCGCGCACTTTGAAATACGTGCACTCATCACAATAAGCCCCCCTTTTATTAAGTTCTTTTTTTAGAAAAAAAAACTGCCGCTAAGTGCACGTGTTTCAGTCCACCACACAATTCACGAAGTAGTCCCAATACAGTCCCAATACAGTCCATATACAGTGAAACACTATAAGCACAGGACCACAAAAATCCACAAACCACTCTGAACAAGCATAGCGACACAATCACATTATTGCACCACATTTCCACGAATGACAATTAAGTGCCTCTTCCAGAAGGTCATGACATTTTTTTTACGCTTTGGTGAGAGCTAGCAGTGCACCGATGTTTCCGCCACTTCTTAAGTAGTGAAACATCTCAAAACAACTGTTACAAATTTCCGCATGTCCAGAAGAACTGTTATTTATATCCGAGTGTCGAAAGCCAGGAAGAGCTACCGGATATCTGCAAGGCGCTTATGTTATGGCGTCCCACACAAGTCGGATAGCACTTTCCAGACGCCTAAAGACAAGCCCAACAGACACTCTGAAGCGTGTAGGTCCAAATGCCCATCTGTATGACCGTCTGAAAACACGCCAACGCCATGTGACCTTGCAAGCTGCATACAATGAAAGATTGCATTCGAACGAACGGCCTTGCCACCAGGCGTAGAAAACCAGTTGCGTTCGAATCACCTCTTCATGGATCTCAACGCTTTCTTGCAACTGAAGAGCTGGCAATGCGTCAGACACTTCCGGCGAGACGCATTCTGAGCCGTATGACGCCCTAGAAAACGCTGCTGACTCTATGCTCGATGTGTCGCGCACATCTAGCGTACTAGGATTCTCGAGATGAGGTTCTCGCACTTTAGCTGTTGATTCTTGCACATTTTCGACCCTTCCATTTAGGCCATTGCGCTTTCTGTCCGACAAGTCACCATCTGCACTCTCATGTGCAGCTAATCTCAACCTCCCCGGAGGCAAATTATCTCTATGGTCTTCGAGGACCATGCTTTCATTATGTGTTACCGCTGCTGACGGAACACCCGTAGTATACGTGGCCATCGCCCTATACTCCTGACAACTGCATTCGTTGTCCTCATCCGGACAAACTAGCAGATCTTCTCCGCTAGATATTTTATGAGGAACTCTTTCCTCATCTACAACACTTAGCCCCCTAGAGGCTCCAGAGTACCCCTCAACGTTTGTGGAACTTCCCTGTTCCAAGCTCGCAAAGCTGGCCTCTGCCTCACCGAGCACCTTCGAACCCATTCCAGTCTCTCGGCTGTCTACCTCGACGCTATCCTCTAGCTCAGGTTCTGACCCCATCGAAAGGCTGTGGTATGGTCCTATGCTCCATCCAAAGAGAGACCCCGATCCTTCCTTTAACCAAGTGCTGCCTATATAGCAAACCTCATCCGCCTCATCACATGTGCTATTGCACGGCGTTTCGCTACGCTCCAACTTCTCCATCCGAGCTTTTTCCACATCTGCCAGTCGGAGCTTTAACTCAAGTGTTCTTAACCTCATTTCTTCGAGCTCTCTTTCTTCCTCCTCCATCTCCCTTTCAAACTCTAACTGCTCCTTCTCTCGTTGTAGTCGCGCAGCCTCTCGCGCATCAACCCACGCCGTAAATTCTTCACCTTCCAAGCCTATGCGACGTGCCAACTCTTCAAAAACTTTACGCGATTCCGAAGCGCTCATTTTCTTTTTTTCCCGTGCGAAATAAAGTGCAGAAACGGTCTCGTCGTCCTGTCGTCGCGGACGCCAATTTGTCACGGGGCTACCGAATTAGCGTGCCCTCGTGTAGGTTCGTGTGTACAATAGTCGATGGCTTGACAGTCATCGAGGAAGGATAGACGAGACCGTTTGTGCAAAACACAACAAACAACACTCGCTGTATTTACAGAAACGGATTAAAGAGAGGAAAGGATAAAGATTGGACGAAGCATAAGAAGTAGAGGAAAACTTAACACAACTATGAATGATAGAGAGAATAATTAACGGTGTGAAAGAGATAGTTCAGAAGAAGAGGCTGTCACCGTTCTGGTGGGCACATGAAAGTAGATGGTGAGGTGGAGGCAGCAGACGCACTTGGAGCGGACTTGGATCGAGGTGTCGCTCGCTGGGAAGGTAGCGTCGGGCGAGTCGAGGTCAGCAACCTCTCGGCGTTCCTCATCAGCCGACGCTCAGACCACGAGCCGGGGCCGCAGTTGTGCCTGGCCAACGCCAGACGATGGAAAGCCGTTGGAGTGCCTGGCCAACGCCAGACGATGAGAAGCCGGTGGAGTGCCTGGCAAACAGGCGATGGGAAGCTGGTAGAAAGCCTGGCCAACGCCAGATGCTGGAAAGCCTGGCCAACGCCAGGTGCTGTACCGCTCGGGTACACGCCCAGGTGGAAGCCTGCAGCGGCCTGGTCACAGGAACTCGGCCGCCACTCCCGCGCCCTGGTCCGCTTCTTCCTGCCACCACGCCTCAGCCACGTCTGCTCCGGTTCTTCTCCCCGGTCTCTCCCTGGTCTCTCCCTCGCCCGTTCTCTTGGCGCTTTTTATCACCCATCTTCATCGTGGGCCTTCATCATTGGTGTTCTTGTCTCCGTGTGGTTTTCCGATTGCTCAGAGCTGCACTTGTGGCCTTTTCGGATTGGTGTTCCTGTTCATTATTTTATTCTTCTTTAGCGCTCGTGCCAACGTCGTCTTCGTCTTGCTTTCATTTTTTATGGCGCGCACTTTGAAACACGGCGCGCACTTTGAAATACGTGCACTCATCACACAAGCGCAGTACTACGGGCCTGTACAGGCAGACGAATTCAAAGAGCAGCGAAAAGAAGTATCCTGAGTAAAGGGGTCCACAGCACGAGCCACAGGGTGAAGAACGAGGCATGGCGTGCGAAGTAACGGAGAGGCGCCAGAATACACGCGCCAGTGACACGTTGGTGTTCGTGGTTGGTTGACGGCAAGCTTCGTGGCACGCGACCCGCGCCGCGATCGGAAGTGGAAAAGCGCTGGGCTGGCAATTGTCTGGGTGACGACCGCCGAGGAAGGGCGCATCGGCAGCTATGCTCTGTCGATGGGACGGGGTGTTCGGTTCGGGAGCCGGGACGCTGGCACTCCTTGGCGTGGCCGCGGACTTCGATTACGTTCGGGCGAGGCTCCTTGGAGGTTCTGCAGCCGCCGGTTCTGGACGCACCGTCAACAATCCCCCTTCAAGGGTCGGCCAGCAGCAATTCACCAGGCCGTCACGTCGCTACGTCGAGTGGAGGACTGCTCCGGAATCACCTCGTAGTTCACGTCACTGACGCGACGAAGCACTTTGTATGGGCCGAAGTAGCGAGTTAGTAACTTTTCGGAGAGCCCACGATGGCGAACTGGTGTCCACACCCAAACTTGGTCTCCGGGGCTGTAGAACATTTCTCTATGGCGAATGTTCTAGCGTCGTGCGTCTGCCTGTTGCTGCTGACCGATGTGCAGCCGCGCTAGCTGCCGAGCTTCCTCAGCACGCTCTGCGAATTATGCGGCGTCAGGTGTGAACCGGTCAGCGTCGTGACACGGCAGCATAGCGTCCAGCATCGTCTGAACTTCCCGGCCGTAGAGAAGGCGAAATGGGGTGAACCACGTTGTCTCCTGCACGGCGGTATTATAAGCGAAAGTCACATAAGGCAAGATCCGGTCCCATGTTTTGTGGTGGACGTCGATGTACACAGCGATCATGTCTGTAATAGTCTTGTTTAGTCTCTCGGTGAGTCCATTCGTTTGTGGGTGGTACGCGGTCGTCTTTCGATGTCTGGTGTTGCTTAATTCAAAAACTTCGCCCACAAGTTGTGCCGTGAATGCTGTCCCTCTGTCGGTTATTACATTAGAAGGAGCACCGCGACGTAGTACGATGTGGCACATGAAAAACTGCGCTACCTCAGGAGCTGTGGCTCGTGGAATCGCTTGCGTCTCAGCATAACGCGTTAAATAATCTGTCGCGACGATCACCCATTTGTTGCCCCGTCAGAAGACAGCGGAAACGGTCCGAGGATGTCCATTCCGACTTGGTCAAAGGGTGTATGAGGTGCCTCTATCGGCTGAAGTAAACCAGCCGGCTTAACCGATGGTGTCTTTCGGCGCTGGCATTCACAGCAACCTTTAACGTACTGCTTGACGCTTGCGGAAAGAAAGCCGGGCCAATAGTACGTTTCGTTTACTCTTGCGAGTGTTCGTGAGAATCCTAGATGGCCAGATGTGGGTTCATCATGGCAAGCGAAAAGGACGTCATCTCTCATGTCTTTTGGAACAACCAGGAGGTAAGTACGGCTGTTCGAATGAGCGTTCTTTTTGTACAGTACGCTGTCTCGCAGACAGAATGACGTCAACGAACGCGAAAGATGACGTGGTATGGCTGTGCCACGGCCCTCTATATGATCAATGATCGGGCGAATTTCTGCGTCATCTCGCTGCTGTCTGCTCAAATCTGATAAGCTAATAGCGCCCAGGAAACCGTCATCGTCGTGTGTTTCCTGCACGGTGTAAGAATAAGTTAGGTGATGACTCTGCTGCCGGCGCCGCGTCCAGATTGTGTTCGCTGCCTTGGCTGTTTCCATTTGGCTGCGACAGGTGGCGCTAACAGACGGGGGCTCATTGGGGAACGGCGCCGAGCCGCACTTGTTTATTACGCTCGATATACTTATGTACATAGATGTGAATAAATTAGTACACTGGAATTCTTCAGTAACGAAATTTATTTTCTAATTGTATATGAAGATTATTTCCCAACAGCGTTCTTGTTATATAAATGTTCCGACAGCAGCAAACATTGGTCTGGAGAGCGGTCGCATTTTGACGCGACCGCGTTAAAGAGCTTGTTTCGCTTAAATTCCGGTGGCGGCGGCGTCGGCGTCCTTGGTTCTAAAGTTCTGAGCAAAACAATAAAGCAGCGTTGGCCCTGATTGAAAATTCGAGGTAGTTGCAGTAAGGGTAGCAGCTCGAAGGATAGCAGCTCGAGGGCATTTGCGGTTTGGCCTACCTTGCGGCAGTCTCCACCGATGAGCTAAGGCACGCTAGCGATAAGGAAGGCGATAGTCTGCGTGTGCATTGCGAGTGTGTGCTCGCGCGTGTGTGTGTGAGCGTGTGTATGTGTGTGCGTGCATGTGTGCCTGCGTGTGTGTGCGTGCACGTGTGTAAGGGCATGTGCGTGCGCTTGTGTGCATTTGTGTGCGGGCACGCGTGTGTGTGCGTATGTGTGCGCGTCTGTGTGCATGTGCGTGTGTGCGTGCGTGTGTATGCATTTGTGTGCGTGCTCGTGCGTGCACGCGCGTATCTATTGCGAGTGTGTGCTCGCGCGCGTGTGTATGTGTGTGCGTGCATGTGTGCCTGCGTGTGTGTGAGTATATGTGTGCGGGCACGTGTGTGTGTGCGTTTGCGTGCTTGCGTGCGTATGTGTGCACGTCTGTGTGCATGTGCGTGTGATGCATTTGTGTGCGTGCTTGTGTGCGTGCACGCGCGTGTGTCTGCGTGTGTGTGTGAGTGCATGCATGCGTGTGTGTGTGTGAGGTTATGTGCGTGCTTGTGTGCGTATGTGTGTGCATTTGTGTGCGTGCACGCGTCTGTGTGTATGTGCATTTGCGTGCATGCATATTTGTACGTGTGTGCACGTGCACGTGTGTGTGTGTTTGTGTGTCTGAGTGTCTGCGTGCCGATATCGCTTTGCGCTCTAGTTGCTTAGCAAACTGAACGAAAAAAAAAAACTTCGTCAGACAAGTTTCAACCAATGTATCACGAAACTTACACGCGTTCTATTAAGAACTTCAATCGACACGCGGCCCCTGCCAGTTGATTCAGCATCGCCACGCCGTGGAGTCGCTGTCTCTACGTGCAATAAATTTGGCGTACATTCAGCGGTCGGGTAAGGCACTTCCGAAGCAGTTGAACCTTTTGGCCCTCGTCGCGTCTGAGAAGTCGGCAGCAGAGCCTGCCGTTTTCGCGGAGGTTTCCTGGTTCTTTGCTGCATGGTCAGGTATTTTGGGCAGCTGTGGAAAATGCTAGGCACAGCATCCGAAGAGAGCGTAGCCTTCTTTCGGGCGTGCAACAGGACGTTTCCCTTGTACTCTGCATGATATGTTGCAGAGATCGCTTCCTCCGGGAAATGCTTCGCGCACACATGGTCAGTAGGCTCCAAAACTCTGTCTGCTCTCAGAATTGCCCGTCGCCACTTATCTAAGCGCTCCGGTTCACGCGGAGCCTCAAATCCTATAGCCCGACTTGCAATTCGGAACAAAACATTTTTTGCCCATTTCGAGGCGCAGCCAGCGACAAGGCCGCTAAAGGGTACTGGGCATCATACGCAGCGTCGAGGTATACGTGCACTCAATCACAGTACACGAATCAGCAAAACAAATGCACTGACAGGACTCACAGGCACAGGGCAACGCGTTTTTAAATCACAGAATGCCATGCACACAAAGCTTTCAGGAAGATCTTTCTTTGCGCGCGAAGTTCAGAATGAGCGCCGCGCCAGCCCCTGAGACCCCATTCTGTAGCGCCATCTCAACGCGCGCCGCGAGAACTACTCGCGGCTCAAGGTCATCGGCGAACACAATCTGCCCGCGCCCTCTCCTCAAGCGGAGCGGCGAGTGTCAGCACCTAACTTATTCTTACACCGTGGTTTCCTGGCTGACAAGCTGGATTGGTGCGCAAGACAGTGTGTCAGCGTCTTCATGCTTACAGCCAGATTTGTAAACGATGGTGACGTCAAATTCCTGCAGCCGCAAGCTCCGTGCCAGTCGTCCTGAGGGGTCGCGCATGCTCGCCAGCCAACAAACAGCGTGGTGGTCCGTAACTACTTTGAATGGACGACCATAGAGGTAGGGGCGAAACTTGGTAATCGCCCAAACGACTGCGAGACACTCTTTCTCCGTAGTCGAGTAATTCGCCTCGGCACGGGACAGTGAGCGGCTCGAGTACGCTATGACTCGTTCCACTCCATCTTGACGTTGGACGAGGACTGCGCCAAGGCCGATGTTACTGGCGTCGGTATGCACCTGTGTCAGCGTCGTCGTCGAAATGTGCAAGCACGGGTGCTGACTGCATGCGCTGTCGTAGTGCAGCAAAAGCCTCCTGTTGTTCGCTATCCCACACAAAGGGCGTCATCTCGAGTAAGGCGAGTGAAGGGTTCCGCTATATTTGAGAAGCCCTGAATAAACCTGCGATAGTAGGCGCACAAACCAAGTAATCGCCGAACGGCCTTCTTATCGGCAGGAGCTGGAAATTCGGCTATGGCGGTAAGCTTGTCCGGATCGGGTCGGAGCCCTTTGGCACTCACTACATGTCCGAGGAATTTTAGCTCTTCGTAACCAAAGTGGCACTTTTCTGGCTTAAGTGTGAGGTCTGCCGATCGGATGGCTTCGAGCACACTCCGCAGACGGTGAAGGTGCTGATCAAACGTTTCGGAAAACACTAACACATCGTCTACGTAGACTGCCACCTGCATGTAGTAGATCGTGGGCAATATTTTGTTCATCTTTGGTTTGCCATGTGCTGTGTCATAAAAGTTTGGTTTGCCATGCTCACAACGCTATCGTTGCCAAACAAGTCTCTCTCCTTCTCCAACGCTCAGCATTTCGCCCTCCGAGATCCGCATACGGTGACAAGAAGAACGAATTGCTTTTGCATGCTATAAAGGGGCATCTCATAGGGTGAAGTGCACTTGTGAGACATACATAATTATTTATCAGCAGAATGTGTAAACCTGCGTGGGTCTGTTCTTGTACACTTGGAAATTGACAAACACGCTGATTGGTGTCACTAGCGACGTTTTTTACACCACTTTCAGAGCAAAATTAAAAACATAATTTTTTTTTTGAGGGGTAGAAGTGTGCTCGTTCCCGTATGTGTGTCGCAGGATCTGCCCATTTTTACCACAATCTAAAAAACGTTTTCGAGCGGCAGGCAGTCCCTTTAAAATATGCTGATGATGAGGATGATTTGTCTAGCTTGGTTAAAGTACCTGGAAGTGATCGCAGAGGGTGGCCACATAGGTGGTCGCCAGCACAGCAGCAAACATGATGCCAACTGTGGCCAGGCATGAGGCACCCAGGTAGTGCCACAGCAGCACAAGCGTAAGCGCAATGCGCAGGGGCACCGTCCACACCTGGGTGCTCAGTGTCAGGAACGAGCTCACCTCCTCCACGTCCACTGACATGAGGTTCATCACGTCGCCGGCCATGTATTGGCGGCGTGCACTGGGTGCCAGCCGGAACACCTGTCAAAAGACGGAAAACATTTGTTTCATTATTGGACCAGCAAATCTACCGCATTTACTCGCATAATGAACACATTCATATAATCAATGTACTCACAACTTTAATATTAGTCCAATTCCGGATTTTCTTTTCCTCCACGTAATAAATGCAACCCCCGCCTTCTAATTATGAACCCTTGCAGTTCCACAAATGGCTGCACTGTGGCTTTTCCTCTTCACTCAATCCTGCTGATGTCCTAGCAACAGGAGCAGCAGCTGTGCGGTGCATCCTCGCCCTAGTGCTCCTTCTTCTATTTGTTATTGCTGTGCTTTCTGCGGTATTCGGGAGACGTTTGGTGCAGCGATTCACAACTCCTGCGTCCCATTAAACTGTGGCAGGTTGCCGGGCATAGCTGAGTGCAAGCAGTGGTGACACTATTTATTTGCACTGCTGCGTTCCTCTGTGCTATCGCAGTTCCCCAACACTGCTCACGGCGGCATGCTGCCATACTCACTGCACAGGCTGTCGCACCTAAGCCTAAGCATGCTCAGGTTGTGGCCTCCGAGACTGCCACAATGGAATCTCGGACGTCGTGCTTAACGCGCACAACTGAGAGGCTCAACACAGATATGTGGAGGAAATGCAGTGGTGAACCGTTCTGCATGCAGTGGTGGGAAACATCTTTTCTCCCATTACAGCTGCCCACGAATGCTACTGAACGCTGATGCGGCTAGGCATCTCCGAGATTGCATGGGCGATGTAGCGACCTTCGGTGATCGAAAATCAGAGAAGCCAAGCCGGCGTGGTGAGAATTATTGGCCTACACGTCGTGTGCATCGTTACGGGAGGGGCCCACGGCAAAGACTGCCGTGTGCCACTTGTTCACAACGGATGTCTTTCCACTGTTGACCGTTCAACAGCATTGCCATTTTTATGGTTTTTCGGCATTGTGACCGAATCACACGTTAAGCGGGAGTGAAAGGCCATCACATTGGAGCAAAACACAGCCACCATAAAGGCTGTGTTTTGTACTGATGCCACAGCCTTTTTCACTGTTTCTTTTACAAAAATTTCATCACACGCATGGCTCAATGCATTAATATAGATTGCAGTTCTGTCTGTTCTATTCACCCTAAGAAGCTTTTGCAAAATTTAACCTGTGTAATAAATGCACCCCCATCTTTGCTTCTGTTTTTCAGGAAAAAAGTGCGTTCATTATGCAAGCAAACATGATACTATCACTTGACCTACCATTCAGGAGCTAATCTATAACACAAAATTAAATTGTAGTTTTAAAGCTCTTTAGCATCATTAGGAAGAAACAGAAGGGATTTGAAACACTACTATTTCAATGTTGTCTCAACTAGCATGACAACCAGAGCCCATGGACGTACCAGCATGACATGTTAAAGGGGCACTGACACAAAAATTTTCGTCTGCTGTTTTTTCGCTGCAATACGTAGCTGGGGACCTGTTAGCCATAACACGGCACATCATTTGCTCCAGCGCGCGCCAGATAATTATTTACGGCCTGTTTATTACCCACTATAGTTTCAGTTTTGGTTTGGGAGAGCTCAAAAAATGACAAGGCGCCCGGTACAACTGGCGCCATCTAGTGCTCGCAATGGAGTAAACGAGTTCGACCACGTGAGCACACATAACTGTGACGCACTTCCGCACGACAACCGCCGCGTGCTCGTTTTCTTTCGCCTGTCGCACGTCCTGCGCGTTGTTGTCGCTGTTGCTCTCATCGTTGTTGGGTGGCAACTATTTTCTTGAGGTCTGGTGTCGCCGGCAGTCTACTAACGCAGCCGCAGCGAATAAGCAATGGCGGTTATGACGTCATCATTGCTAGCTGCAATGTCGGAGCTCGGCTGCCGTGGTGACGTCGCGGAAGTTGGGGGTCCCCTTCAGGTCACCTTTGCTGTTGTCGATGCCGCGATGTACGGTGTCTAGCGCTCGATTGCGCATGCGAACTTCAATATTCATTTAAATTACCTTCGGAGCTGTGTTCGCCATCGAGATTTGGTAGATGACATCTGTATGTCCACGAAAATCGATCCCGCAGGCTATCTTAGCAGCGAAATCTTGGTGTCAGTGCCCCTTTAAGTTGGCTCACATAAGTGCTGCTGCATGCTTTATATGCAATGCTTCGCCACGGAATTCTCATTTGAATGCTTAATACACTATATGCAGGTATACTATATTTACTCAAATTTATGCCAATACATTTTTCGAAAAACAACGCAGGAAAGTAAGGGGTTGGCTAAGATTCAAGTACCATGGTTTGGCCTAAAGTGCTGTCCACGCTAGTGGCATGGCGACTTGCCATGCATCCTTCTCAGGCTGCTGTGCACACGTGGTTTTACTAGCACAAAGTGTTATTTTGCCATTCAGGGAACGGCTATGCGTCGCACATCCGGGGCTAATTTTTTGTGATTTTTCTATGGTAGCTGCAAAGTGACATGGTTCCTCAGGCTCAGTGACAGAGGAGTGGTTGCCATGGCTACGCAGGCGCCAGTGGCGTAGGCAGGCATGGGCTGACCGGGCTGAAGCTCCCCCCCTTGAAATTTTTCCAGCCGGTGTCCCACTGCCTATCTTTGCTGGCCTGTCACATATATGACCCGCACCTCCACCACTTGATAGCACGCGTTAAGCGTTGAGCCAGTGAGGCGTTTATTGAACAGAGCAAAGCTGAATCGACCAGCCGTCCAGGCGGAGCAAGCGCAAGCACCAACAACTGTCCTCGTCTTCGTCTTTTGCTGGCTCTCCTATCTGCGCCCTATTTATGTTACAGAACAAAGGCACCCATTCTGGGAAGGTGCGGCTATGGGATTAAAAACGAAGAACGTGGCTTTTTCAACTCAAAAAGGAGGCTGACTCGTCACTCTATGGTGGGGAAAGTTTTGATTTGTCTGCAGGAAACAGTGGGGGTCAAATGAGGGGCACCTGTCATTTATCTGCAAAGAGTGCTGTGAAAAGAGCCTGAAGGAGGTTGCAGTCAGCAGCACAGAGCAGCAGCAGATAGATGCTTCTTCAATATGTTGGCAATGAGTTCTTTGTGGTAACAGAAGAATACAGCAAGTCTGGGTACCCGTAAATATGCGGTTTTGCTGCAGGTGAAACGTTTGCAGGCCAAGGTCATCAAGCTGGCAAACCAAGCACAAAGCAAAGTATGCCACTGTTCCCTGTGAAACGCCTTCGCCTGTGCCGCCCGACCTTTCTTCTTCCCCTTTTATTCCTGTTTCTGTGAGGCGCTGATGCTTTTCGTGCGTTGTATGCGCTCGCGTGGAGAATATGGCGTACAGTTCACGCGTTTCTTTTTTTGCTTTTGAGCAGTGCCCCTACATGGGTGGCCCAATACAGCTTCGTTTTCGGCATTTTTCTTGACCACTTACATATGGTCGCAATGTGCGTGCACGGCGTGCCCATTTCTGAGGACGATGCTGCAGAGAGAAAATTTCAACCGACCTTGCGACTGGGCAGCATTGCTTTGCAGTGATCTCCACAAGCTCACTAGTGAACTAGGGAATAACGAGTCGACAAAAAGACTGTGCTGCGGTTCATCGCCGAGCGTGCACAAGGGCCAACAGCTCTGCTACCAGCAGACGGTGGTCGCGACATTCATATAAGAAGAGGTGATCATATTCAGATCTTCGCTTTCGCGGCAATCCGTCTTTTGCATTGTCTGAGTGCACATGCGACCTGCACAGCATCGTAGCAGACGACGCAGGCGGCGCACGATGAGAAACAGTGTACCCACTACTGAAAGTAATGACACTCAGCGCCAGCCATGCCAGTACACCATCCTCACACACATTTTTGGTAGCGTGAGGTTCTCTCACGTCACAGTACAATGTAGGCAGGATAACACTGCCTATCTGATAAGGCCTTAACAGCGAGGAACACGCGCCAAAAACATGAGAGCATGTATTTCAGTAAAACCACTACTCCACGCTCCCGTAGTTAAACAGTCTTAAACAGTCAGTTAAACGATGACAGGGATACACAAATGCAGAGGCCCGGCAGTGAGCATGATCACTCGGAACATCACAATAAAGAAAACTCATTCGGCTAGGCAGAAGGTGCCAGCACGTCACCTGTTGTATTCCTTTGAAAGCTTGAATATATACATAGCAGCACCTTTCAGCATTGAAGGACGAGTACTTCAGATAATTCCTTGAGTTGATGTGTGGTTCAACTCATTAAACATCAGATCACGCACATGTCTTCCCCGAATTATTCATCCTTCGTTGTTGTAAGATATAACACCACGATTCCCTTCCTGCAATGAATTCCTCAAGCTGCTTCTCGCTTGGTGCTTTCATTGATCCTGGTCTCCTTGTACATCCGTTCGTGACGGTGGCCAGGTATGCACGAGCTTGATGACTTGAACAAACACTACTGTGAGAAACACGGATTGAGCGCTAGCTATCTCTCTGTGTGCTTATTCAGAGAGAAACTTTCCCGAGTTGCAAAAGACACGATACATCCGTCCACTTTCAACGCACCAAGACAACTGGTTCATTTTCGAAGGAAGGAACGAAAAGGGGACAAGGAAAAACAACAAAATAACAAGTAACACAAATACAAAGAGTCAGTAAAACGTATACCCGCGTCTTTTAACAGCTTAGCAGACAGCGTGACTTTGACCACAGCCGTGATAACTTGCTGTTGAGGGGCTTTAGTTGTTACGGTGCCTGTGGTACCACAGGCCCGCGCTTCCTACAGATGTCGATCCCTCGCGCTTTCTTGCAACGTCCCCGCACTCAGCATGGGCAGACTTCCACGGGCACATTGAAGAGAACAGTACATCCGTGAACTTACAGTGAACTGAGAATAATCGTTTATTTTCACGAGGAGAGACGGAAAAGGGGGAGGCAAGTAACAAAAAAACTGCAAAAATATAAAAAGTGAACAGAGCTTTCTGTCTTTTACAGCACATGCAAGTTCGAGCTTAGCCAGAATATTGCAAGGGCAAGCCGTATTTTTGTGGGGGAGCAGGCCCGTGGGCTCTCTTGTATGCAGGTGCATATGCTTTCTCGCAACGTACCTCTACATTACGCACACCGTCTTGAACAAACCGGATCCCACCCCTCAAATGAATGCCCATATGGGAAGCGAGCGGTGTTTGCTTTGCCTTCGGGCGGTATTTTTTCCCGTTTCTAGAACCCAAAAGCTTTCTCATGGGCGGCTCTTCTTTTTGCTGTTGGAATTCACAAAACTCAGGAGGCCTTCCAGAAGTGGGTACAGCGTTTTAAGCTGAAAATAAGCGCAACGCTCACTACGTGTGTCGTTGTCCCACCATGTTGTGCCATGGAGAAATGCTGCGGATGTTGCGGTAGTAGACGACAGATTCGGCGCGACACCATACAGGCCCGCGTCCGCGAGAGGGCGCCACAAACACATGCAAAAGACTGACTATGTCTCAAGGACAGCAGCGGCTCTTCGTCTTCTGGGGAAGCTCATCTTCAAAGCACCAACAAACGAGCGAGACCTCGAACGCTAAGTCCTTTACTTCAACTGATTTGTACTTGCATGATATCTTATATCCTCGACAATACAGTTGCTTTGTAATATGCCCAAGATTACCTGTGTGGATTATATCTAAATTCTCTGATGATGTTTCAATAGTCCCTTGCTATTGCTCATATGAGGTCATATAATGCCTTATTAATTTCAGCAAGCCACGAAATTAATTTGAAATCATTTCATTTCTTAAATACAATATACAGCATCGTAGACATAAAAGCCTAAATAACTACAGTCGCCGAGACGACCGATCAATCAATAAATGAGTCAATCCATAAGCGGCCAATAGGAAAATAAAATGAGTAGAAATCTCTTTATACCAATACCTTTTTCGGCTAGTATCTGGTCGAACAACTCGAAAAGAGAAGGCTATTTTCAAGCAAAAGTGCAAATGAGTTCCATGAAGAAAAAAGTGCGAGAGAACGGGGACAAAAACAAAACACGTACAATGGACAGGCGTTTTAAGTATGCAAAACAAACTTGCCCTCATCGAGCCTCTGCTCATTCAAGTAAAGAGATTTATGAGGATGCTTTATTTTGAAGAAACTAGTGTTTAGATGCATGAAATACGGGACTTTCTCCCAAATGTTAATCCAATTCCAAGTTAAAGCACCGAGAAAGTCCTGCAATTATTCACCACTGGAATAGTTACAATTGAGGATTGTATGCACTACCATTATTTGCTTGCCTGGTACGAAGAATGGGGAGAAAAATATGGCATGTCTCTAGCATGGAACTCATTGAACATGATATTTCATTGAACGGGATATTACTTCTTAGGCGGAAGGAAACAGAAGGAAGAAGGCAGAAGGTTAGGCAGAAGGAAACCCACTACAGCGGAACCCCGTTCATACGTTTTTCAGCGGACAGGGGGGGAAAACGTAACAGCCGGGAAAACGCAAGAGTGAGGAAAGCTCCCAAAATGAATGAGAACAGGGCCGCTTTGATTTCAGCAAGGTGAGCCATCTAGGTCGCCGACCGATAATCCGGACAGCCGCGCGGTACCGCTAGTGCCAACATAGGCTTATTGTGTTAAAACTGGCCGATATTTCGGACGGTTCCTAGCTCTAAATTCGATAAATCGGACTACGGTTTAGTTGCAGCGTGACGTGCCAATTTTGGAGGCAAGTCACCTCGTCACTGCGATCACCGCATCCTGTTCCGGCACCCCGCGCGTGGTTTGTGATTGCGAGTACGGCTGGTTGGCTGGTCGCGTCGGGTCCGCGGTTGCTCGATAGCGCTTTCACGTTCCGTCTTCAGTGTTTGTTTACCGTATTTACCCGCATAATTTGCGCCCTCGCATAATTTGCGCACCTCTGACATTTAGCCAGCAATACAAAAAAAAAATTCCTCGTATATTTTGCGCTCGCCGTCCGGCCCGAACCAGCTCGCCAGCGAGCGCACGGCCAGACTTTGGACAGCCGCGTGGCCGCGCCCCTCGCTGCGCGGGCGAGCACGGTCATACGCAAAAGGGGCTGCGAGTGCAATGTTCCCTTTTCCGATTCTTTTCTCCGGAAGCCCCCAGAGCCCAGAGTACGGTTGCTAGAATAAAAGCACTCGAGTGGGGGCGACAAAAACGGCTGAAGCAGGGATCAAACGCGCCGGGCCCATCTCCGTCGCTCGGAGGCGATAACATCACCCCTATCGGATCGCCTGCCGTCGAAGCGGGGAGGAAACGCCCCGCCCGTCTTTAACGAGCACGAAAAGACGCAAAGGCGGGATGGGGGGTGGGGAGTGTCGCTCGGATGCCGAGCGATCGCATGGCTGCCGAGATGGCGCTGGCGCTATCTCTGCAGCCATCAGCGGGCGGTAAAATCAAAATAGCGATGCCCGGGCGGGTACGGCGCGCCAGGTTGCGACGCATCATGCGGGAATACGCCCACAGTTGCGATGTCGCAGCGGAGTTTGCAATACATGGGACCCTATGGGAGCTAGCCGGGACCGATGAAAAACAACGTAACAGCCGGGAAAACGCAGCAGTGAGGAACGTAACAGCGGGGTTCCACTGTATTCTTGGACCTCGTTTCTGTTATCGCAGTAATGGAGCTAAATAAGATATTTACATCAGCCCCCATATTTTGCAACAGCAAGCTAAGTGACAGTGAAATAAGAAAAACGTGCAAAGCCCGATGAAGGTCATAGAGAAAATATTGCCAGGCGTAGGTGAGCATGTAAGAACCATGAGAAAACTTTGTTTTACAAACTTCTTTTTTCAACCTTGATATGTCTAAATCTAAGCAAGTAATATCGTCAACTCAGTGCAGCGAGCGACCGTGCAAGGTAACAAGTGACCGTTCTGTGATGTAAACCTTTCCTAGTCTGTATTTTTGTTGTACATTGCTGTTTCTTTGTAGTACTCTTGTATTTGTACTGACCACCCTGCATGGTCCACGAGTCCATAGTATTGTATAAATAAATAAATAAAAACATGTGACGGTTTCAGTTTTGCAAAAACCAGTGAGATAGGTTTAGTAGTTTATGATCTAGTATTTGTCAAAGCTGGTGCTGCATCAAGTGAGTACATTTTTCAAGTTCATAATTTGAAAGCTTATGGCGAAGGTCATTGATACAGGAAATATTGGACATAATACAGATCCTTATGCCATTCTGTAGTTCACTTCAGTGAGTTCCAAATCACATTTATCGATCGCAACTTGCATTCCACATGCCTTGAAGTAGCTGTAAAATTAAACTGGCATTAGTCCCAACAGCACAGTAGGATTTTTAATTTATCTTGCTAGGAGTGTGAAGCGGCAAACCGCATAAAAAGCTTTTTCAATATTAAGAGATATTTTACCACGTTCTTCAGCTTAATAGATGTGCTAGTAATTATTCATGAAAGGGTCGGGATGGTGGTGTTTATGGATTTACTGGAGACAAAACCATGTTTCGGGAGGCCCACCATGTTAATGAGGACGGCATTTTTCTGTAACGTAATAGACTTCTTTTAAAAAGGAAGTGGTAATAATGTTTAGGACAGAAAGGTCTGGAGCTACTTATAATCACAGTCGCGGGAGACTATTTGAAGGAAGAAGCTGACTGTATAATGTAGCGAACAGGTAAGTTTGGGTGAGGAAACCATAGCTATGAAATACCGCATTTACTCGCGTAATTTGTGCACTTTTTTTCAGAATTTCAGAGCTCCGAAAAGGGAGTGCGCAAATTACGCGAAGATTTCGCGAACACATTCGAAATAACGTGTAATGTAACGCGCACGGTATATGCCAACTCTTTTGGATGCGATCTCACATAGCACTACGAAACGCTGGTGTAAGAGAATACGGCTACTCTAGGGACACTTTTCGCAGTCTCTTTGCATTTAGTGCGCAGCACGTAGAAGGGTTTACGAGCCACCCGCTGATGGCTGCCGAGATAGCGTGCACGCCAGCGTTAACTCGGCAGGCGAGCGACCCCCTCCTCTCGCGTCTTTTCATGCTGGTTAAAGACGGGCGGGACGTTTCCTCTTCGCTTCGATGGCAGCTGTCCCGATAGACGGAGATGGGCCGGGCTCGTTTGATCTCTGCTTCAGCCGTTTTCGTCGCCCCCACTCTCGTGCTTTTATTCTAGTGATGTACTTTGGGCTCCGGGGGCTTCCGGAGAAAAGAGTATGAAAAAGGGACATCGCACTCGCAGCCCCATCTGCGTATGACTGCGCTCGCCTGTACAGCAAGGGGCGCGGCCGCGTGGCCATCCAAAGTCCGTGCGTGCGCGCCGGCGAGCTGGTTCGGGTGGGACGGGGAGCGCAAAATATGCAAGGATTTTTTTTTTTTGTAAAGCTGGCTAAATATAAGGGTGCGCAAATTATGTGAGGGTGCAAATTAATTATGCGTGTAAATACGATATATACTAAAATGCGTTCCTGTATGTCTACTAGCATGTGAAGTTGGAGGGAGTCTTACGTAGTTTATCAGGACAACGCCCTGATCAATCCATGGCGCTGTTCTGATACAGGCATACCTACCTCAAATATGCTGCCTGCTGTCCCTGGCTGCGCCTTCTATCACAAATAATTTACAGCATTTCATGCCTAGGTGTACATCAATCATCATACTTTGTTTTCAAATTATCATCAAGGTAGTAGCGCGCACAAATGAAGCTTCACAGTGGCGGGAAAACAAATATATCTTTCTACTAGATTTCATCGACACTTTGCTGTCTGTGAAAGTTTTGAATGTGCGAGAGTATTGTTAGTTCAGCGCTCAGTTGACATGACACCTGAATATAGGGGTTGAAGTAGGCCGCAGATGCTGTCTGAAGAGCACCAGCAGAAAATAGAGTACGCTTGGCCCTGGCGAATACATGACTCATTGGGAGACAGCCTGCGCAAATGTGTCACGTGTATATTTTCATCCCGAAAGTGTGTATATATATAATGGACACACAGTGAGGCTCCAACCCCCTCCCTCCTGCCCGTTGAAAATTCCGAGCCTTCCCCCCCCCCCTCCCCCCCCTCCAGAAAAAAATTTCTGGCTACGCCACTGACAGGTGCACCGTGTCGCCTTCGCGTTGTCCACAGTTCTCCCTGTGGTTTTATTTGTGCATGCGTTGTGGGGCCCGCGTCCCGCTCGACGCCATGTTTTTGCACGAAATGCTCCGCATCCCCCTTTCCCTGCTGGACGGGGCGGCGGCCCGCCCGCTTCGCCCATGTGGTTTTAACATAGGCTGCCATTGGGCAGTGAGAAATTCCCAGAATGTTTGCGCGTTCTGGCGTTTCTGGTTTTGGAGATGCCTCGGGAGAACACGCTGGGACTTGGAGAAGTGCGCACGTACTTTTGGGACCCTCCGGCCGACCAGGCCATCGGTCGGATGGCGTGCTTCTGCGAGCCCCAGCGACCACGGCGGCGACCTGCGACCGGCGCTCCTGTCTGTATGTTCTTCTTCTATTTTCCTTTTCTGAGGGCTCGCGGTCGCGGGTGCGCTAGCCGGGGTTAGGCTCTCCTTCCTTGCATGGTTATTTTTGTGTGTTATTCTGTGTCCGCGTGTTGTTCTTTGTTACTGTCCTTTGTTTGTGTTCGTGTGTGTTCGCGTTTTGTTAATCATTATCGTTACTCTTCGTTTATATTTAATTCGATCCTTGATTCGGCCTTGTATTATATGTGTTAACGTGTTTATTAAATTGCCATGCTCGGAGAGATGCGCCTAATGTTCTCATCCTTCGCCGCGTGCGGCGGTTCGTGCTGCCCTGCCTCGAGTCGGGCCGCGGGCCGACGCGCGCGGTAACGCGGCATGCATGGCTGAGATGGCGAGCGCGCGGACGCGACGACCTCATTCTCTGCTCGTTGAGTGCTCGAACCCACGACAGGGGGTTGCTAGCGGCGATGCCGCTGCTAGCAGTAGTAAGAAGTAGAAGTAACCCCTACATTTTGGCGCCCAACTAAGTGGGGCCAGGAGCCTTGCCCTTGGTCGCTCAGACGACGAGCAGGTGTCGGCAGAGTGGGGAAGTTGCGTTCGGTTCCCAGCGTCAAATGCGCTTTGGTTGAGGTTGGCCGTCTCTGCCGTGTACAGCCCGTATCTCTTTCTTTGTCTGTCCTTCCTTTTTTCTCTTGTCATTGTATCGTGGTGTGAGGAGAGGCAAATGTCACTTCTCAAACGGATTGGTAACCCGCTTCGAAGTTGTGTGAGGCGAAGCGTGGACGAGGAAAGGCGTGATGCAAGTTGCCACCGAGATGCAGCAGTTCGTTCTTGGTGGCGGAAACTCGTTGGACTGACCAAGGCTTCCATCATGCCATGGCCGGGAGATTGACCATCTTGTCTCCCGTGCGACGTTCAAGTCGGTGAGTCCAACGGTTTTCTTTAGACTTCGCGTCGTGCGCGTCTTTCTTCAGCAAAATTCAGAACCAGTGAAAGAATAGTTGGCGCGCTATTTCTTGCCCGGGTCGCCGAAAGTCTCTTTTCTTTAAAAGTTGACGGCGCTGTTCGGTTGCACAAGGCCGACTTGCACCGAGGGAGGCAAAGATGGCGGAAAGGCCGCTGAGGCGAACAAAGAAGTAGAAGGAGGCCCTTCTTCCTTGAATAGCCCTTTGGGCACCTGTCTATCTTCGCGCACGCAGAAGGGGAGAGCGTTCCAGCGTCCCCGCGGCGGGAGAGAAGGAGGCCATTGTGGCGTTAATCAGCCGGCCGGTCGGGGGGAAAGGACGAAAGAGAGGGTCTATCCTCACTGGGCTCTCCTCCGGAATCTGGTTTTTTCTTGTTTGTTGTTCTTTTGCTTTTTTTCGTTTGGCCCGAAGAGCGACGTAGTTGACGGCAGAGTGACCCATGTGTACATAATGTAAATAGTTTCTTTCGCGGTTTTGTTTTTCGCCTCCGGGAGGCGAGGCGCCTGAATGTGTTGGTACTGCACATGGCGCGCGCGCGGCATCGTTGTCTGGTATTGCGACGAGCGCGGGTTTTGGGCCCGAAGCGGCTTGTGCAGCCGTGGCCCGGGAGAGAAAGGGGTTCACTCTGCGCGGTCTGTACGAGCTTGGCCACAGTATCATGCCACCTTCGCGGTTAGCGCCGTGTTTACGCGCGTCGGCAGTGGCACCCCCCCGACAGCAGAGGAGAGCGATTGCGCGCCCCTGTAGTAATTCTAGCCAGTCGTCAGAGCGGAAGGCTTTAGCTAAAGTTACTGTGCTCTGCGATTTGGCACGGTGCAGTGTGAATGCTCAGCTGTCGCCGTCCCTTCCGCGTCTGTTCATTCCGTAGGCAACACGTTGTGGATCTCCCGTTTCGTTTGGTGTCACGGATGAGCAGTGTGCGTTCGCGGAAGGATCATCCGCTAGTGTAAGGTCACGCGGCGTCGCACTAGTGAAGACCACGTTTACATTGGTTACTGCCCGACTGATTCCAGACGGAGAGATAACCTGACAGAGAAGTCTTTCTCTCTTTCTCTTTCTACGCTTTCTCTAGTTTCTCTTCGCTGTTCTAGTTTTTATGCTAAGTGTTCCTTTCTGTTTACGTACCGTTTCTTTCTTTTTGGGTTCTTCGTTTTTCGCTACCTTGAGAATGATTTCTAGCCCCGTGTTGTTTTACTGTTCTTTGGTTTACTCTGGGTTCTTGGAATGCGCGACTGTTTTTGTTCTTTTGTGGTTATTTCCTTGTTCGTTAGTTCAACTGAGTTTGGTTTTTGTGCTGCGCGACTGTTCTTGTTTTTGTTGTTGTTTTTGTTGTGTTCTCTGCCGCGCTGATATGGCGGCCGAGGTCTGCGTGTCCAGAGTGGGACGGCGTGGACGGCGAGGCTGCGGACGGAGCCGTGGTCGCGGCACTTGGTGCGGCCAGGAAGTCGACAGGGTCGACGGCACGTGAGACCTGCGGCCGGCGTCCAGAGCTCGTGAAGAGAAGCCGTGGCGCGCGTCGGCTTCATTGGACACTTGAAGAGATTTGCCGCGGTTGTGTTGTCGCGTTTGTTTTCGGTATTTTTGGTTTTGGAGGTAGTTAGCGGATTTTCGTTGTGTATCGGCACCGTCGGTATTGTTTTTTTTAGGGGGGCTTTTAAGGAGGGAGGGATGTGGGGCCGCGTCCCGCTCGACGCCATGTTTTTGCACGAAATGCTCCGCATCCCCCTTTCCCTGCTGGACGGGGCGGCGGCCCGCCCGCTTCGCCCATGTGGTTTTAACATAGGCTGCCATTGGGCAGTGAGAAATTCCCAGAATGTTTGCGCGTTCTGGCGTTTCTGGTTTTGGAGATGCCTCGGGAGAACACGCTGGGACTTGGAGAAGTGCGCACGTACTTTTGGGACCCTCCGGCCGACCAGGCCATCGGTCGGATGGCGTGCTTCTGCGAGCCCCAGCGACCACGGCGGCGACCTGCGACCGGCGCTCCTGTCTGTATGTTCTTCTTCTATTTTCCTTTTCTGAGGGCTCGCGGTCGCGGGTGCGCTAGCCGGGGTTAGGCTCTCCTTCCTTGCATGGTTATTTTTGTGTGTTATTCTGTGTCCGCGTGTTGTTCTTTGTTACTGTCCTTTGTTTGTGTTCGTGTGTGTTCGCGTTTTGTTAATCGTTATCGTTACTCTTCGTTTATATTTAATTCGATCCTTGATTCGGCCTTGTATTATATGTGTTAACGTGTTTATTAAATTGCCATGCTCGGAGAGATGCGCCTAATGTTCTCATCCTTCGCCGCGTGCGGCGGTTCGTGCTGCCCTGCCTCGAGTCGGGCCGCGGGCCGACGCGCGCGGTAACGCGGCATGCATGGCTGAGATGGCGAGCGCGCGGACGCGACGACCTCATTCTCTGCTCGTTGAGTGCTCGAACCCACGACAGGGGGTTGCTAGCGGCGATGCCGCTGCTAGCAGTAGTAAGAAGTAGAAGTAACCCCTACAGCGTGCATGAAACCTCGCCGTCTCACATTCATGCCGCAAGGGCTGGCAAGTGTTCAAGGCAGCAAGCTTGGCATCTTTGCACACCCCTTCCTCTACTGTCGCACCGCATCTGTGTTTCGCATGTGTCACACCGTACCCCCATGTTGGTGATGCTCGAGAAGCTTTGGCACCAGGAAAACACACCACAGCATTTAGGAAGAACAGAGCAACAAAGAGGATGGTGATGCCATGAACAACGACAAGCAAACTTTATATGTGCCTGCAATGTTTGTGCTTATACAGTGAAATGGATGCTTTTCTGCCAATGAAACAGCATTTTATGTTTTTTGTTAATTCAACAGCACATTTTTTTTTTTTTTTCTGACTCAAATTTCGGAGGTTGGCTTGCATTTGCCGCAGGCCCTGGCCTAGATTTGAGTAAATTCTGTGCTACTAGTACAGAATGTGCTTCTACAAGCTATTTTGCTACAAAACATGCCCCATTTACAATTGCAGAAATAGAAAGCACAGGAGCCTCAATAGAAGCTCAACGGTCATTAAAACGCAGCAGTAAATTTTAAAGGTACATAAAGCTATAAAAATAAAAATGAAGCTATAAATATGTCACCAATGAAGCCAGTCATGCATGTTTTAGCTCTAGCACAAGAAAAGTAGCAGATGTCCATGATTCATTGACATGTACACATGTTGTTTTTTTTTACTTTGCTATGGGCAATGCGCATGCATTACTTTCTTTGGAACCAGCCTTTGCTATCGCTGTCTACAACCACAAAATGTACCTTCATGATAAGCATAACTTCATGCTGCTGGTATACCTTCTCACTTAGCAGAAATTTCTTTAGCAGTAGATAAATATGTGATGGCTCTATACACACTTTTATTGCCAGTACAATGCGGTGCTTTCAGCATGACAAGTATACTGACAAGTATGCCTGACAAGTATACTGTCCTCCCCATTTGTGCTTCATGCACATGTGCCTCAGTGCATGAAAACACAAAGAATAGTTTGTTGCAATTTAATTTTTCTAGCACAGCAGACGCCTAAACAGAATAAAATTTTAAAAATGCAAAACTTGAAGGGGGAAGTGGCATATGTGCATAACCTTATTTTGCATTTGTCTTGTGTAGTGGCCAAGGTCAGTTGTTTACAGTGAAGCCTTGTTGATACGATCCTGCTAAGTACATTTTTCAGCACCATGCATTTCTTTTCTCCCTATGTCCCCAAAGGTGCAATGTATTTTCATACGGCTGATTGAATTTTCAAATGATATGAATTAGTTTCTGGTTCCTGTGAAGACTGCATCAATGAGATTCCACTGTACTTGAATTGCTGAAGATTAAGGAGACTACACGACCAGCAGCCACATGCTCTTTTTCACCACAGACAACATCATAAACTGCAATTTGATGTGCCTCAACAGTTGACAACCTCTGACGACAAGCTATCTTACTGAAAACGATATTCCAAGGATAGGCCTTTATATAAAGCCCATTCAGATTATCAAACACATCTCCGACCAGTTTCATTTTCCACAGACTAGGCTGAGTCATGGCATTGTAAGTGATTATTCTCACAGAAACAAGAACATTTCCCAATCTAAGCTGGATCAATATCACGACAAGCACATGCAGCAGAAAACACCAAAATGGCTCTTAGCAATATTTTTCTGTTCTAATATGGCAGTAAACACCACGCAAACAAAGAAGGTCAGTATGTGAAAAATCAGAACAAAATAAACCTCCTAAATTATGGCCCACAATCACCATGTATGCTCTTGGCAAAGCTATGTCTATGATCTCATTCTACAGACACAAGAAGAATTTCAGCAGTGCCTCCAATTTGCCGTCAGCACAAAAGCATCGCACAGCAATAGCAATAAGGAGAAGAGGAAATCGGGGACTGTACCTTTCTGTAGAGAGCAGCAACTAAAGACGACTGAACTCTGAAAGCTCCAAACTCTATGAAATAGACAGCATGGGCATCCAGCACACCACTCAGGAAGAGAAAACCCGCATAGCCAAAGGCGTAGACATAGCCATGCCACTTGTACTCTTTGCTCTGCACAAATGTCAAGATGAGACTGCAAAGAACCAATGCACCAGCCATGAACAGCATGTTTGAATCAGACATAGAGATGCAATCACTTTTCGATTTTAATCAAACAACCAATGAGAACCAAGCTCAGCTGCAGGAGGTGACACATCAGGAAAAACATCATGAGCTATTGCGAGATGTGTTA
Source organism: Hyalomma asiaticum (assembly GCA_013339685.2). Classification (NCBI taxonomy): domain Eukaryota; kingdom Metazoa; phylum Arthropoda; class Arachnida; order Ixodida; family Ixodidae; genus Hyalomma; species Hyalomma asiaticum. The sequence goes on from CM023483.1 coordinate 43,720,837, forward strand.
CTTGGATGATGTCTGTGCCATCACACAGGGATGCCTGCCATTCCCATGTTTCCTTACTGCACCTGGCCAGTGAAAACAGTGTGCCTCATATACACTGGTAGGTATTCAGCCATGGCAAACGGTCTACGAAGAGTACCCAGAAACCTGGAAGTGTGTATGAGCTCCAGGCCTGGACACATCTCAATAAGTCAGAGAGAGGTAATTGAGCACTGGGATTACAGGCTGTGGATGGTCAGTTCTTCCCCATAACAAAATTTATTGCAACTTAACATCAAACAACTGCGCTTTACTACATGCAGGCTAATTCATCACCTGTTTGCAAAAGTTACAAACACATTAACAGCCTTTCCCTTGCATAAAAAAACTGCTAGCAAGATGCAATAGGTGTCGGAAATGAGCAGAAGACAAAGAAAAAGAACAGATCAGGAGCAGCTGCCCCTGCAGCTGGCGTGAAGTGTGTGCGCATCTATCATGTGTACAGTGATGTTCCATTCTTGTCATTAAATAGGTTCAAAGGGTGTTTAGTGGCCTCCCCCTTTGTGGCAGCGCTACCAACAGGAGGTTAGTGTTCCACAATACAGCTGAACCCACTTATAACAATGTATCGGTTAAAACAATGGTTAGCTGCTGCACCAACAACTTTTGTATGTTTTCTATGGTGAGCCAACCCTCTTTTAACAATGTTCCCATGCCCAATTGTTGGTTATAACAATGAAGTCTGGCTGCTGGGTGTACTGTGTATTGGTGCCAAGAGGTAATTGAATGTGAAATCTTTGAGAAGAAAACAAACTTTGGCCACTGCACACTTGCTGCTCCCCCCTACAAAAGGCCGCCCCATTGTCATACAATGGAAACCAGTTCCTAAACGTGAGGCTCGAAAAAAAAAAAATTGGTTGTAACAAAGGACACTGGTCCCAAAGCTGGTTTTGAGGAACTTCAACTATCTTTTCCTGAAAGGCCACGGGGCTGTTTTCTCTGGCTACTGAAATAAGCGGTGGGGATTAAGACAGCACTGCTGCAGGGAGGGATGGGTAGGGAGCGGGGTCCTTTGTGTGCAGCTCAAAGCACTGTTGGTTGGTTCGTACAGGTTTTGAAGGAAGACATTCAAGACTTTTCAAGGACTTTCAAGGCCCTATTGGAGGATTTTCAAGGCCCTCTTCTAAATGTTAATTTTTTTATTCCGTGCTGAAGTAATACTCATGAAAAGTCTCACACATTTACTGCCAAAATAAATAAACCATTACAATGCAAACTTGCTTGTATTTTATACAGAAATAGTTTACCAAATATCACAACACAAATTTGTCTGTATCCCACAGAATAGAAAATAGTTGTATTGTCCAAAATTGCTTCTAGTTCATAAAGCACAAAAGATGATCAGAAAGCAGCTCCTAATAGCCACTTACTTCAAGGGGGCTCCAGTAGCTTTTGCTGAACTTCGAGCTTGACTGAGTGTAGCTCAACCGTCTTTTCCTTTGCCGTCTTTCTCAGGCTATTTGACTTGACAATGTGTGTTAAATCATTTTCTGCTTCTGCTTTTTCAGAATAAGAATCTGCAGAAGCCATCAGATTATCAATTGCTGATTCCAGCTTTTTTTTCTTCTTTCTTTTCATTGCATCAAGCTCTTGCTCGATGCAGTGCTTCTTTCTCTGCTGTGAAGCTTCAAGGCCCTGCTTTTTCTGCGCTTCCGAGTATGCCCCATACTTTTGCCTAGCTGCCAACACAGCAGTCTGCAGCACCTTGGTGATTGGAATTTGTAGAATACTACCACCTGCCTTCTCAACTGCATCACAACCAATCCATTGTGAAACAGATGAAAGGTCCTTCAGATTTTCTACACACACCTGTCAGTTCACATTGAACCCACGTTCAACAGTTGCCTGGCCATGACTAAGTACAAGCAGAAGTTTCACAATCTTCCATAACTTTGAGTAGCTTGAACTGAATTTGAGCAGATCATAGTAGAACTCGTCCAGTCTGTCAGCAATCTTGTCGAACTGCCTAAGTTCATTATTCTTCTCGCTCAGTAGCTCGGTGTACTCTGCCAGCACTCTCTCTCGAAGGTGGTCAGCCATTGTACCTGCAGTGATGAGGGTGTCTAACACCTTTCGGAAATGCATTCATCTTGCTTGGAACACATCTGTTGCGGGTCCAGCAAGGAAAGGCCCCTAACAAGTGCATACTTCAAGGGACCTGTTTCTCTCAAGGATTTTTTGAGTAGCACTGATCAAAAACTTTTTGCATTCCATCCGGAATTGAAACACATCCTTCAAGCTTACTCAGGAATTTTTGATAATCTGCTCTGCTTTGTAGCCAATGTCCAGCTTCTCAAGCGGAACATGGTTGTCAGGATTACCAATATCAATCTTTAGCAGGCCCACAATTGCTTTGGCAGAAAGAACACTTCAAAAACTTCATGAGCAGCTTCCTCAAAACAGTTTCTAAATCTCCAGCAAGGAAAAAAAACCATTGCTTTGTCTGTCTGGTACTCTACTAGGAAATGCTTCAGCGCCATTGCAATACATAATGCAAACTTCAACTTGGCTGGCAGCAATACATCAAAGCTGTGCTCCAACAAGTTCTTAAATGAGACACATTTCGGCAGGTTCACATACATTTTTCTAGCAGCCTCAACGTACTTTGTGATGTGTAGACCACACCAACAGTACTCTCTCAATTACAGGCGCTTTTTCCAGCCACCGGGGGGTGACAAACTTGAGGGGAAAGGTGCATTGGCCTGTGACTGCCGAAAAGTCCCTCTCTACGTGCTGGAGCATCTATTAAAGAGTGCACTCAGACTGAACAGTAGGCAGTCAAGTCCCCATTTAGTAGCTGAAACTCCCACCCTATAAGCGTTCGGCACTGTGTGAGGCCCACAACTGCCTAGATCCACACACTGCACTCAGTAATTTTGTTACAAGAGCTGTTGGAGGCCCTTGGAAGAATTTCAGATTAACATTGGGACCGTCCACAGATATCCAAACGATCTTTGTGAGAAGCAATGGCTCAAAGGTGCTTAGCAACTTTTCTTGAATGTCATCACCAGTAGAATGGCCCATAGAAACGGAGGTATAATACCTGGTCGTCACTTTGCGAGAAGAATCCCAATACCGCAGATGCACATCCATGTATCCTTCCTTTGTTCTATTCTCTTCCTAGTTTCTTTTTGCACCTGGACAAGTCACCAACTAGCCCAAATACAAGTGCTTCTTGCACATACATTTGCTAACTTTGCAAGCAGTCATTTGCCGACTCATCAAAAAGTGCAACAAAGAATTCACATCCTTGTATCTCTGGCTGCAAAGCCAAAAGAAAGAAAGGCCTCAAACCACGGCATGTCACGTAGGTGCACTTCTTCTCGCCACAACAAAACGCCTTTGCGACTTCACTGTGCGGGAACATCGGTCGGAATAACTCCCATGCTTGGGATGATGTCTGGTATGACATATGGGACGTGACCACCTTCAGGGTCCAAAGAATTTCAGCATCAGTGACAAGATTGTGCACTTTACAAGCATCGTTTAGGCTTGGCAACACCTCCCGAGGAGTTGCACTTGGTGCCTCCAACAGAGGCGCGGCAGCGAACAGCTCTGTCGCGACAGGAGTCAGGTAGTGTTTCACTGCGCTCCCTTGTACGACATTCATTGCACAAATGTGCTTCACACTTTTCATATTACTTTTCAAAGCCGATTCACCCATGCCAGCCACATCGAAGACTTTGCCGCAAAACTTGCACTTAGCCCGATGCGGACTCGTTGTGTCGGGTGCAATCCACTGCTTGTGGTCGTCGTGGTATAACCCCATAGGCTGGAACTTGCTTTTTCTGGGCATTGTTGATCAGCACATCATTTCACAGAAGACACGATTGTTTAGAAAAGCAATGAAACCAAGGTGGCACGACTATGGTAAAGGCAGTGCACAGGCATCACCGCGTGACTCGGCGGGCGCTCGCACGGCTTACCCTGCACAACCAGTGTTGCCAGTCACCTAATAAGAATCGGCTACATAGGTATAAAAACCGAGACATTTGTTCACTACAGTTCAGAACACTTTTTCTTTAAAGAAAATTTCACCAACAAAAGCCGTTTTGACGCTGATAAATACAAATTAAAATTTAATGTTTATGAAATTCAAGGTTTTTCAAGGACTAGTGAGAAATTCAAGTTTTTTAAGGGCCTTGAAAACAGACTTTCGATATTCAAGGGTATTCAAGGTTTTCAAGGACCTCTGCGCACCCTGTTAAAGTTGGTTCAGGGACATCTTTGGGCATTGTTACGCTCATTGTCATGCTGTGAAGCATACCGAGTATGGGAAGGGGCTTTTAGCCATAGTTCCCCACTCACACATACACAACCAGCCCTGCGGTCCCCTCATTTAGCTTTTTTTCATGAAACCCTGTTATATAACAATTATTGGTTATAACAATGTGATTTTCATGGCACTTGAATATTGTTATAAGTGGGTTGGACTGTATATGGTGCCGAAATCTTCCAGACAATGAGCAGCTCCCAACGACTTGGACAATAAACACTGGCAACGGTGAGTACCTTCTGGACACTGTGGCTGGAGCAACCTGATTCTCATCGGAACTGCACCCAGGGAATCAACGCGCGGAGTGAGTGACCTTACAAGCAAGTAAGCCGTAATAATGAAACACAAACTGCCTCAACGCTAAATGTGCTGCAAGACGAACGAAGACAACAAGAATTATAAACGAGGGGGCAAAATTGTTGGGGAACGGTTTCAATGATCGAACGGCGATCAGCATGGTTCTAGATAAGCTCACAACGAGCCATGACGAGCTTCGGAAGATAAATGCCAAGCTGGAGGACGTAACCCCAACGAAGATCTTGAAAGGCAGTATGAGTCTGCAGCCCATTATGACGGTCACCCACTTGAGACCCTCACATGGCTTCGGCGGTAGCTTCGGTAGCAGTTCCGACTTCGGTGGCAGTTCTGACTAGAAGTTTTGTGGCAATGCTCTAGACAGTATGCTTCAATCCCTGCCCCAAAAAATCATGCCTGCGTTTTACCACCACAGCCGTCTTCAAGATGACGTGCAATGCACGGCACCCTCTTCTTGGGGAGAGGCAAGCACAGCATTCCGCAAGAAACTCGAGCAACTCTTGTGATAACTCGGATAGACCTTGTAACAAGAGAGCAGTTTGCCCCAATGACGTCCTCTGTCAAGGAAAGCAGGTGCCATAACTAGCACGCCCCGTCACCCTCGATCCTGCATGCGTCAGAAGAATCAAAGCAAATGTGCAGTGAATTTTTCGTTTTCCAAGTCAACTAGCATGACATGCAGCGCTACACTGATCATATTAGAATATCAGAGAAAAAGAACCCGCAGGCCACCGCGCAATTGAGTGGCAGTGGAGGTTGGTGTGCACGACATGCAAAGGCAGGCACACTTCAATGAGGTGCCACCCACTTTTTCTAGCAACAAGAGGCGAGAAGGCACCTAACATCGTATCTGATGCTACCAAGCCAGCAAAAGCTGAGCATTCGCAGTCGACTGCCGTCAAAAGCTGTCAACTTGACGAGGTTGTAAATTTACAGATGGTCCCATTCTTGGATCATCAGTTTCAACAAGACGTCAATACACGTTCATAAAGGAGGACTTCGTGACGCAGCAGGTGGAACTAAAAATTATAAGAGAGATGAGCCTAGCTGTGAACACATTTGCATCAGACGCTCCTTCTCAAATGAGAAACAGCAATGTCATGGAGATTCACCTACGTAGACAATCTGATGGCAGCGAGCACATTACTGAACCAATAGCTATGCCAGGAATTTGCCACGACATCTCTGCAATGACTATGGAATGCTCCTTCGCAGCGAAACAATGTGAGCAAAGATACCAACTAGCGGATGATGAAGCTGTGCCTCAAGGATGAGGCGAGAGCGGCATTAGCATGCTGACAGGTTCTGATCAACTCTGGAAGTTGGTGAGCGGCAACACCATATGTGGCATGGAACTGCAGGGACTGGTCCTGGTCAAGACCACTCTCAGGTGGACGCTGCAAGGCCCTGTCAAGAAAGCAAGCTTCATAAATGGAACATCCGAAAAAATAACGGTCTGAGCCCTGCGAGTGCAAGCCAAAGAAACTAAAGGATTGGAACAAAGTGTGCTGGAATATTTTTGGACGTTGGACGCTACAGTAATTGTGCCAAAGGAAGCAACCCATGGAAATGCAGACACATTGTCTGTCTTCCAGTGTAACATTGTAAAGACTGGAAAACAGTAGCAAGTAGCTATACTATATAAAGAACTGGATATCATGGTGCTACAAGACAACCACAACATCGCACTCTATTGTTTACAAAATCTGGTTAGAGGGCAACTCCAGCGGTTTTTTTCACTATGTTCTGATATCAATGTTTTCCAACGGTACTGATGGTCCTATAACCACCAGTGTGGTTCAGTTTGCTCAGAAACGCACCAGTAATTTTAAATAAGCAACTGAAAGTGAAATGGGTAAATGCTTCATGGAGCATGCGCGGTGACGTCACAACCTTCCCGTCACCAGAAATATGGAACTGGCGCCAAAAAAATGCCAGTCATCCAACATTATATTGAGTTATGCCAGCTTTTCTGATCATGACAGCGACGACTTAAGAGCTGAAGTACCACCATTTTGCTTTTGAAAGGCGGCTGGTTCAGGTAGGCAGCGCGGAAATGATGACGTCAGAAACACAGGGTGGCCCATGTGAGAATCTGCTAAAAATATTTAAAATTCATTTACAGGAAAACTAAATGACCTACATCCGCCTGACTTGGCATTTATTATTACAGTACTGATGAGAATATATAATGAAAATTTCATTGAGATCAGTGGACAAGGAAAAATCACCGGAGTTGCCCTTTAAGCCCTTCCCAACAAGTGTGTCAACAAATGTAATAGGGAAAGCTGAATACACAGGTTAGCTACAATGTAGTAAGATACTGAATAATATGTGAAATGTGTCGCAGTGTACGGTCTAGAACAGGCACACAGAGGCCATGCAATGCCTTATAAGGTTTTCAATAATGAATTGTGAAAGTTGCCGTTTTTTATGCTGAAACCAGACATGATTAAGAAATGTGCTATGGCAAGTGAACCCATTATGACCCCCCTATGGTTCTTCAAACATGGCTTAAAAGCACTGGCATTTTCATTATGTAAACAAAAGGCATGCAAAACACAGACACAAGGGAAGAGGAGTGGACAACACGAACACCAACTATCATTTTCACATTTTCTCTCCATCAGAATGCATCCAGGATTAAATTTTGTGACCTCATGCTCAATATTGCAATGACATAGCCAAGTATAATGAATTTTGTCACTTACCTTAGCATATAAGGTGGCAGAAAGCTGACAAACACACCAATAACTTCAAGGACTGTTGATGCAAGCAGCTGAAACCAGCACACCTTGAAGATGACCCAGTGTAGTGATTGCTGCTTCTGGGCCTGTGTTGTTGATGTCCCGATAAGTGAGCCTTGCTCATCAACAAAGGCCCTTGATTTAAAAAAGGAAAATAAAACAATTTTCATGTTACGACAACAAGTGACACTAGAAATGAAATTACAGTAGAATCTCGATGATACGAATTCGTATCAGCCAAAACAAGTTAAAGCTGATCATGAAGATGAACAGGAACTTTATTGGGGTCAACTACTTCTTGCTGAAAAGGTTCATGATTGTCATAAGAGGTTCTAGAAGGGATGTATTTAGGATGGGAACGCGAGCGTTCCTTTTGAAGCGACGAGGCTGTTTGAGCGTTCCAGAAGACACTTTATACACACAGAGGGCAACCAAACACACGCACACTTTTACACAACACCTGAACGCTAACGAGGCAACAAAACAAACTCAGCGTCCCTACTAACAGTCTCTGCCGACACAGGCTCACCGTCTGGCGGGGCGGGCGACAGGTGGGAGCCGAGGTGGCGTTGCCTGCTGAAGAGCGTGCCAGAGAGTGGCGAGGCGAAGTAGCGACGCTTGAAGAATGCGGCCGGCCACTGCAGCCTTGGAGCAGGAGACGGGGAGGATATACAGGCGGCCACGTGGAGCCCGGAGCTCCAACTCGTGGACCGCAGGAAGAATCTCGACACTCGGGCCCGGACACCCGACTGCGTCGAACGCTGTAATCCGTCTCCCTGTCTTCTCTCTTCTCACTGCTCCTCCTTGTAGTGCTCTTGCCCTCGCGCAACCTTGCACGTGCTGCCACTTCGTCGTCGTCCTCTCTCTTCTCCGGCACTAAGCACAGGCCACACTCACGTGCACATCACAATATGGCCCTGTCCCAAGTCTTTCGTTCATACGTCCACGTAGACAAAGGGTGACACATGCGCGCTTCACACTACTGCACACAATACACTGCAGCAATGACGCTTTAAGACTTTCAGTTTGCATTTCTCTCAACTCACGTTTTAACACACGTTATAACGCCCAAAATACCCCAACACAGCCACACACTTTGGCGCGCACATGACAATGATGTTCTTTTGAACTTTTTTAACTTTGCTGTCCCTCAAGAAAGCCGCCTGGAAGGAATAAAACCTGGCTGTGGTTTCTTCACTCATGCTGCTGGCGCTTACAGTGCGACGCAGGACATCGAGGGTGTCAAGGTTTTCCAACGTTGACGGTAGGCGATTGGCACTCACTGGCATCTTCATCATCACTGCCGGACCCGGTACCCTTTGCCTCATTGACCAATTCTTTGATGGATCGCAGCCCACAGGTCGCAACGTTGTCCACAGTGACGAGGTGAAGCTTGAGTTTCAAGGTTCTCCCAACCCTCGATGTGCAAACTGGCATCAGGCTCTTGGTTTTCTTCTGTTGGAGCCACATCCAATTCCGAAAAAAAACCACGCTTGCAAAAACAGTTTGCAATCGTGCCCTGGGTCACATTATCCCAGGACATGGCCAAGACATGTAACGCGTCAAGCAGGCTAATCTGCAAGTTTTCATCCTTGCGCTCAATTTTTGCCAGGAACCTCCACACAAGCAATCCCTTGAAACGGTGCTTCACATTTTGGATTATTGCTGCATCCAGCGACTGTAGACCGCTCGCAGTGTTTGCGGGCAGGAACCTTACGGTGCTAAAGTTGCAGTCTTGGGGATGGGCCAAACACTGGTCGACAAAAAGCAAAATGTTTGTTTTTTGCTGCCATTTTCAGGCCCAAAGTCATAAGGAACTTGTGGAAAAATCTGCAGCCATCCATGCTTTTTTGTTTTCCTTGTACAAGCAAGGCAAACGTCCTGCCAATCGGAAGCACCTTGGTTGTTTTGATTTGCCTATGACGGTAAGCTGAATTTCTTCAGAGCCCTCGGCATTTGCGCGAAATAGCACGGTGATGCATTCCTTACTTTCCTGGCCACCCTGGCAAGCCTGGCCTTTCACACACAAGCTCCTCTTTGGCTGCAGGTTGAAAAAGAGTCCAGCCTTGTCAGCATTAAACACGTCACACGGTGCGTAGTCAGCAATCAGCACCAGCAGCGTCTTCAGCCGGTCGCTGACCTGAGACTCGTCTACTTGCTTTGCTTCACCGCTGACACCTTTGTAAACGAGTCTGTGGCTTTCTTTAAAACGGTGCAGCCATCCGCCGAAAGCTTGGAAATTGTCGACACCAAGGGAAGCACAATGTTGTCCGCCTTTTCGCGTAGCACCTTGCCATCCACGTTGATGCCAGCTGCGATCACTTGACGAAACGACGTCAGCAGGACCTTTTCCAGCTTCACGTGTGTCTTTGTTTGCTTGACATTAGCGCCGAATTGCTGGGCATCCCTCAAGACGACGTCTTGCTGCCCAACAACGGTGCAGAGCGTCGATGGGGCTATGTCAAACTCTTTCACCAAGGCCAATGCGTTTTTTCTTGGGGTTTTCGTCGACTTTCCTCAGAACTTCAGTTTTCTCCTTCAAAGATAGGGCCTTCCGCTTCCGAGAAACATGAATGAATGCTTCGGTCTTCCAGAACATGCAGCAACTCTCAAACATGCACACGGCAGTTGCAGCAGCAAAATGGGCGTCTTTATGCACATCCGCACCAGAGAACACCAGCCTGCACTGCCTGCACCATGTGAAAACGTGTGGCGTGCGCAACGCAGAAGTGAAAAAAAAACAGCACTGCAATGCACCAATGAGTTGCGAGGAAAGGGCTGACATACCAAACTTGTAAGGCACGTGACCCGGCCTGGAAACAAGAAATATTGGATTGGAGGCCGCGCACTCCTTGTCGCCACTCTCCTCCTCGTACGCTCGTTTTCCGAGCCAGCATGCCGGAGAGGTTTTCTTTCTTGTCGGCGGGGTGCAGCATGCCTGTGGACGGGTTTGCTGCTCATGGGGAGGAGAGATTGTGCCACTTCTTTGCACTGCTGGGGCAAAGAGGTGAAGGCAAGCGGGGTGTAAAAAAGCCACCGGCAGCCGTGGTGCCACTCTCCCACTTTGAGTCAGCCGCTCTCGTGAAACGGTCATTTCGCATGTTCGTATCATCTGCAACGACTGGGGAAACTGTTCGTATAACACCAAATGACAGCAAATTTTATACAACGTAGTCCGTCCAAAACAACATATTCATATCATTGCAATATTCGCATCAACCGTAATCGTATCATCGGGATTATACTGTATCAGGGCAGCCTGGCAGACAACCATGACCTATAAGCCAAAGCGGAGCTGCAGGAGCATGTTTTTGGGAGTTGATACGATATTATTTTGAAGACCAGAACTGCGCATGGAATGAGACACAAAGGTACACCATGGACTGGTTTATTGAAATCATCATCGTCATCAGTCTCCACTGCAGTATGCAGGCCTCACCCAATGATTTCCAATATGCCCTATGCTGAGCCAGCTGGTTCCACATTATGCCTGCAAATTTCTTGATTTCATTGACCCGTCTAACCTTTTGCCTGCGTCTGTTGAGTTTGCCTTCTCTTCGTATCCATTCCATCAGTCTTACTATCAATCTGTTATCTCTTATTGTCCATCTGTCCTCTGCATGATCACAGGTTCCATTCTTTCTTTTAATTGATATAATAATATCAGCTGCTCTTGTCCGTTCCCCGACCCACTCCGCTCGTTTTTAGCGTTACACCTGTAATTTTTGTTTCCACTGTGCGCTGCGTTCTCCTTAATTTCATCTCTAGCTCTTTTTGTTATCCTCCATGTTTCTGCACTGTATGTTAGCACCGGAAGAATGCCTTGATTAAATACCTTTGCTTTAATGACAGTGGCAAATTTACAGTCATGATTTGGGAATGTCTCCCGTATGCGCTCCAGCCCAAGCTTATTCTACAAAAAAGTTCCTTTTCATGGGCAGGCTTCTGTGCTAGAAACTGCCCTAGATATATGTATTCGTTCACACATTCAAAAGGCTCACTGCTAATTTTAAATTCCTGTTTTGTAGCTAGACTGTTGAACATAATTTTAGTCTTTTGCTTATTCATTTTTTGTAGTATTTTAAGACCTTCCCAGTTGAGGTCTTCAATCATGTTTTATAGTTCATTGCCATCATTGCTAAAGAGTACAATGTGGTCTGCAAACCTTGAATTGCCAAGGTATTCCCCATCTGTTATATTCCCTTTTCTTCCCAGTCTAGATGCTTGAACAGTTCCTCTAAACAAGCAGTAAATAAGATCGGAAGGATTGCATTTCCTTGTCTGACCCCTCTCTTGATCGGAATTTTTTTGATCTTCTCATCTGTCCAGTCTCAGCTGTGCAATCTTTGCAGATGTCAGTTATGGTGTGCACATATACTTTAGGTACCACTGTCAATAAGAAGCCTCTAGAACTGCTTTCATTTTAATGGAATCAAATGCTTTCTTGTATTCCATAAAGGCCATATGCGAATAGATTTGCTATATTCAGGAAATTTCTCAATTATGGAGGTGATAGCATGGCTCTAGTTCGTTGTTGAGCAACCTTTGCTGAAACCAGCTTGCTCTCTAATCTCTAAGTTGGTTGAAGTCGAGTGTTTCTTTTATACTAGCAGAGATTACTTTCAAAAACAGCTTGTACATTACTGGGACTAGACTAATTGGTCTGCAATTCTTGAACTCTTTATGTCACCTTTCTTTTGTATTAGGATTATATTGTCGGACAATATTTTATATTAGCACTCGGACATCTGGCCAATAAATGCGACGTGGAAACCGTGCTTAACTGCCTGCTTCACAGCAGGATAGTGTGTGGAGTTCACAGTAGCAACGTGCAGAAGGCCCTACTCTCTCACCCAAAGCCGATGTTGCAGGAGGCATAAAACATCCTGCCAGCAGCCGAAGTTGCAGGACAGGGTGTTCAGCTTATGAAACAGATAGAACTGAAGGAAGGGGCAAACCTCCACTGACTAGCCAGCGATACACGACAGGTAGGAAGAACGTACAGTCAGACAAGTGGATTGTCCAAAGACTGTCACCGCTGTGGAAGACCCGAGCATGCTGAGATGACTTGTGCTTTTAAACACATGCAGGAAAGACAGAAGATAGCTGCTGTGCATTGAGCTAAAGGAAAGTGACCAGAGCAGAGGTGGGAGTCGAGCAGTGGCCCAATGGAAAATGACGAAATCAAACTTTCCACACAGTAGTACACATTGAAGCTGGACCCAAAGCTAGATAATGGAGTTGTTGGGCTGATACGACAAGGCTTTTGCTGGGGCGGAGTCAACATCTTGATGGAAGTAGACACCGATTCACCTTTGTGCGTCGCATCCTGAGGTGTCTACTGCCAACACCGAGCAACCTGGCCTTGAAGCTTGTCACGCTACATGGGCCCATTGCCCATAGCTGGGAAGTTCACACTACATATCAGTATTGTATGGCGGCACAACTATCACTGCATCATTGACCATAGTTCACATCTCTGGACGAAGTCTGTGTGGCCGTGATCTAATCCGAGCACTAAACAATGAAGGTGCTGCAGTCTTGTTCAGGCCCAGTATTAAGGTAACAAGGGGAAAACTTGCAGGCAAATCCTGTGTGAGTATGAGGATGTGCTTGGACCACGGAGCAAGAATTCTTGAGGAGGGGAAACCGCCCTGGCTCGGGCGGCCCGATAAAGTCACGCCGTAGAGCACCGCGCCGACGCGCCCTCTGTCGTGCGAGTCGTCTCGCGGAGAAAGAGGAACGCACGTCGCACTCTCCGCAGAAGCTTACCGGTTTAATGTTTCAAGGCCAACCGACGCCGATTCATCGCAGTGGATGCTTTTCTTGCGCGTCCTCGGTGGCTGCAAATTATCTGAACGAAAAGAAAGTGTCGCGTACACAACAATTACCTGCACAGTACCTCTTGTGGAAGGCGAAATGTATAATTCTTTTACTGTATAACGCGAGCTCAGTTGGTTAGGTCGGCACCAGAGGTATCGGTACAACGTACTTTCTTTTCCTTCAACTACACATACGCCATTGTTTGCTCCTTTATTGTTCAAGGCAATGGACTCGTGGCAAAGGGACTTGAGAGGACGCACCATCTCATTTTTTTCATCGTGGCAAGCAGGGAGCATATTTGTGTCTTAATTGACAACTGCACGTTCTCCGCACTTCACGACAGGTCCGGTGGCCCGTGTGCTTGCTTTCTTTGTTTGCTTGTGTGTGTTTTTTTTGTTTTGTTTTTTTGATGCGAACAGAAAACAGGTAGCTGAACCAGCGGTTCATCCGCAATTTCATTTTTTTAGGAGGGTTGGGGTGGTATTACCCATGGCGTAACCTGTAGCTGGGGGATGTGGATACGAAGTCATTGCTTATCTGAGGAATTTTTAGGGGGATGTGAGGACACAACGGGTGCTGTAAGGGGAGTGTTAAGAGAGGGGAGCCCGGAGGCGGGCGCTGTAAATCTCTGGCTGAGACACCGCGGAAATATTGACGGCACGGCATCTAGTTACAACACAAGCTGTTTCGGTTTGTCGAAGCCTTCGCCACCAAGATCGCTTTAACATCGATCGCTTTATGTGACTGGCCGAGAAACGCTTCTCCCAAACATAGTCACGGGGCATGAGTCCTTGGTCTTTCCTTAGTATTGCACGAGCGTACGCCTCCAATTTCACCGAGCCACTGGGAATTTTGAAAGTAATCAGTTTCACCTTGCAGGATGAGCCGATGTTAAGGTTTGGCACAAACATTGCCGCCCATAAAACGGCACTGGTGGCAATACTGAACAGCGCACGCCTTTGTTGCAACACGAAAAGCGCGCGCAATGTTTGAGGAGCTGCCCCCACAGCACGCTGCGGAATCCCGTGAGAGATCTAGGGTCAGAAGATCACCAAGAATATGCGCAGCTTTCACCCCATTTCGTCCCAAGACCATTTACCCATGTGTGCCTACAACACGCCAGCGAGTGACTTCCAGCGGCATGCGTCGTCTGCTCTGGACTGACTGCAAACAGCTCGTTCCAAATGCTGCGCGGCACGTAATTGGGCCAGCATTTATTGCGAACTGCAGCTAAAATGCCCGCCACTTCTTTTTATCGACGCTATGGACTGAAAACTGAGAAAGTTTACAATATATGAGACTGTAACGCGATTATTGTGCGTCGCGCCCATAGGGTGACTTGTAAGAGATGGCAACAGGCCGGAAGCGTCATCTGTCGTGATGCGCAGAAAACTCAACGTCCTCCTCGCCCAAGCGTTACATTAACGGGCCGCCGCCGCACGCTGCCGTGGCATAGCAGTTTCCTCTCCTCAAATACTTTCTCCGTGGCTTGGACCTAAACCGGGTCTACTCAAGGTCCCGCCTGCTCACCTGAACATGCAGGATGCAGCGCCTAAATTTCATAAACACAGGTCCCTTCCATATGCCATGCGAGAAACGGAGTCCAACGAGCTGAACAGACTTGTGAAGACCGGGGATATGTCCCCAGTGACTCACCATGAGGGGGCGTCGCCCTGTAGCCCCCGTAATGAAGAAAGACGTAACTAACGGTGAATGCCAGTTGTACTCGCTACTTGTAATCAACAACCGTTATGCACCGCTGCACGAAGGTGGTGTGTACATCATGCTGGATTTCGAAATACCTACAACTGAATTACCCTAAATGAGCAATCAAAGAAGTGTGCTGTCATTAACACACATCGTGGATTACCCTGCGATAATCGTCTACCATTTGGTGCGTCTTCTGGCCCCTCTATTTTTCAGTGTAAAATAGACAGCACTGCTAAACGGGTTGCCAGGAGTCCAGGCATACTTTAACAATGTTCTGTTTGCAGAAAAGGCGAAAAAGAGTGGGAAAAATCCCAAGGCAGTTCTTCAGCGCTTCTGAGAGTACAGCACCAAGCTAAGAAAGGACAAGTGAGCCTTGAGCCTTCAGGACTCCCGAGGTTTTGTACTTTGGCCACAAAATCAGTACGGAAGGGCTGCAGCATCTGGAGAATATGAACACTATAATGAAAGCACCAATGCCCAAAAACATCAGTGACTGTGAGGAGTGACGTGGACGATGACAAATATGTGGTGCAAAACAAAGTTTCGTTGGTGTCAGCTGTGCGCTCCTGGGCTCAGCGAATCAGCTGTTGCCACGTGTGGGTGTCCAACGATGTGGTGTGCCCTGGTAAGGCCACGTGTCAACCACATGTAGCGAACTGCTTGGTGGCTGGAGATAAGCAGAGGCACCAGCAGATGGAAGCCAGCAGGCCGAAGCATCGGACATCGACGATCCAGGCCCCAGCCAGGGAATGCAGCCGTCCGTCGTGCTGCCACCTGACCACCAGCCGAGGCGGCGTTCCAGCCAGCATGTACAGTACTGCAGCTCGGGGTGTGGCCTGGCCTGCTGTGCTGTTCCTTGCTGTGGGCATTGCGGACTGCGGCTGAGACGTCTCCATGGTCGGCTCTCAGCGCAGCAGCATTCGTGGCCTGGCTAACGGTCATGGTTGCGCCAAGTATCGCAGCTCAAGCGCAAGCTGTCGCTGGGCAGGCTGGCCAATCCTGCATCAAGCATTGCATCTCGGATGCAGAGCTTTGCCGTCCCAATAACGCCATCAAGCACCGTCGCCACCTCTGCGCCCAACATCGACCCCTGACCTGTTCAATCATATCACCATCACCCACTACGGACCCCTGCACATTGGAGGGTTCGGCGTCCCGTCCGTCCTGTGCACTGTGAGGTCCTTGGACTCTCTTCTCGGACCCACATTAACTTCAATCATCCACTACCTTTCTTTCTTGTCATGTTGTCCTGTGTGCTGTCGCCCTTGTTCCATAAATGTAGTTGCTATGTTTTCCCAGAGTCCTTTCCTCTTCGCACGACACGCCAACAAATGTGACGAATAGTCCCTCCTCTTATTCACTACAGTGACCTATATTCCTACTTGGGTCTTCTCACCTAATACTCACCAATCTGCTATTGCCGCTTTATGACTTGCTCAAGAAAGGATGTCGCTGGCATGGGGGCTCTCAACAGGAAGCATTAGAGAAGTCAAAGCACATTTTACGCAATGCCAAATCAGTTACCCACTTTGAACGCAACCTGCCAGTGTGGCTGGAGTGGGACACGTCACCGACTGGAATCAGAGCTGTGCTTTCCCACAGCATTGGCAAGGTTGACAAGCCCACAGGCTTTCAGTCTCGAAGACTTTCCAAAGCATGAAGCGCTCGCACTAGTGTTCAGGGTTCTGAAGTTTCAGGACTGCCTACTGGAAAGAACCTTCACCTCGGTCACGGATCACAAGCCACTGGTGGTTCGATTTCACAAAGATCGACCCAAGCCCATCATGGCCGCTAGAAAAATTCAGTGTTGGTCCTTGCTACTGGGAGCGTACCAGTCCAAGATTGAGTACAAACTTGGCTCAGACAGCCTGAATGCAGACACCTTAAGTTAGATTTTTCCAGAGACCACAAAGGCCATATCGAAGGAGCTACCCAGATGTGTGCATTGACTGCAGTGGTTGATAACGCAAAACTTTCATCGCAAGTACTTTTGAGAATTGACCGAAAAAGGTCTGGTGCTTAAAAAAGGTCAGGTCATGTGTACAGTAGAATCTCGATGATACGATTACGGTTGATGCGAATTTCGCGATGATACGAATTTTAATGCTGTTTTGGATGGACTACGTAGTATAAAATACGCCGTTATTCGGTGTTACACGAAGTTTTCCCAGCTGTTGTGGATGATACGAACGCACGAAATGACCTCTTCACGCAAGCGACTGACTCGGGTTTTTGACTGCAGATGTTTTCCCGTGAGTTCCTTAGGACTTTGGACCGGAAAATGGCAGCGAAAAACATAAAAAATGTGCTTTTCGTCGACCAGTGTTCGGCCCATTTCAAGGACTGCAACTTTAGCAATGTCGCCGTAAGGTTCCTGCTTGCAAACACCACGAGCCGTCTACAGCCGCTGGATGCGGGAATAATCCGAAATGTGAAGCACCATTTCAAGGGATTGCTTGTGTGGAGGTTCCTGGCGAAAATTGAGCGCAAGGATGAAAACTTGCGGATTAGCCTGCTTGACGCGTTAAATTTCTTGGCCATGTCATAGGAGAATGTGACCCAGGACACGATCGCGAACTGCTTTCGCAAGTGTGGATTTTTCGTGGAACCGGATGCGGCTCCGACGGAAGAAAACCAAGAGCCTGACGCCGATTTGCACATTGAGGGTTGGGAGAACCTTGAAACTCGAGCTTCGGCGCGAGACTTCGTCACTGCGGACGACAACGTAGCGACCTGTGGGCTGCGATCCATCGAAGAATCCCCCGACGTACTGCATCGCACCATAAGCACCGGCAGCGTGAGTGAAGAAACCGCAGCACGGTTTTATTCCTTTCAGGCGGCTTTCTTGAGGGACAGCGAAGTTAAACAAGTTCAAAAGAACGTTATGGACTTTTTCAGCAAGAAGTAGTTGACCCTAATAAAATTCTTGTTCATCTTCATGATCAGCTTTAACTTGTTTTGGATCATACGAATTCAGGATGATACGAATATTTTATGTGCTCCCTACGAATTCGTATCATCGAGATTCTACTGTACTTTGTTGGTGGCCAAAAGAGCACAAAGCAGCTGATCTCCGGTTGCAACCATACTGGGCAAAACATACTGAGATATCTCCTCTACTGCGGTCACAGGGAGTTGTAATGTGCAAAGCTGGTCATGGTGACACGCTGCAACTCCGGCATGAGAGACACCAGGGTACATCCGCAATGAAGGCGTGGGCACATACCGTCACGTGGTAGCCAGGCACTGACAGTGCTATTGAACAAGTGAACAGAAAATGCCCTACTTTTGTGCGAAGAGCAGTGCCACTGGTGAAAATACCAGTAAGCTGGCCTTTAACGCATGAGAATTGGTCATGTGCATATTTGAACTATGTGAGCCTATGGAACAACACAATGGTCCTAGTGGCCATAGATTCACATTCGAAATGGATCAAATAGACTTTCGGGTCTATTTTCAGGTGCAGATCCCCCATCCAGTTCAACAAGAACTATGGCATTAAACAGCGTTGACTTTTCCAGCAACAAGCTTTCGGTGAAATGCACTATGGGTGTGGCATGGTTCGTGCAGGACGGGAGGGTGGGATACGAGATTAGCGCATGTGTTCCTTTCTTCACCCTGCTTTCTAGCACTGCGCAAACAGTGTATTTCCAAGATATGTACCATGAGTGGATCCTTTGGAAGTTTTCGTTTTTTTCATTTATATTAGTCATTCTTGTCACCCAACTCCCCCTAATTTTGTTTGTTTTGTTTTGTTGTTGTTCGCACATGCCACTCGTCTCCTCCTCTCCTTCTGTGGATGGGGGAGAGCATGCAATGGCGCACAGAAATGAGCACTCAAGGAGGCAGTCGCCATCTGACGAAGACAAGTCCACTCGTTGAAACGTTGGCTCCTGCGACATTCCCTGTTCTGAATCATTTTTAGCACCACGAAGGCTCCAGAAAATATGCCGCTTGATGAATGGTGCGCAAGACAAGACTGCGACATAGGACATGTCACACCAGTGTGGGGGGCTGTCATGTTTCTGTGGCAAGTGCTACATTGGTCAAACAGGTCATTGTTTAAACGAACGTTTGAGGGAAGACAGAGCGGACATAAGTGCCCCTGCAGCTAGAGGCCACCTGACTGACCACTGCAGAAGGTGCTTGTGTACGGTGGATTTGAGCAGCACCCGTGTGCTTAGGCATGTGCATGGGCGGTCTGAAAGAGAAAGGGAAATATTCGATGCCTCTTGCATAAAACAAGCGGATGATGAGTGTGTGAGTGCCGCTTCTCTGGCACTCTCGAGCAAAGAATATTTATACCTTGACAAACATGCTTTGGAAAGATGGGCTAGTTGTGGTGGGAGTTACGCTGACATGGAAAGATTAGTGATTAATCTGAAGTATGGTTGTCCTGCTGCATCACTGTTCTGCGCATCATGCGGGTTCTGTGTTCCATGCCAAATAAATTTTCAGTTGATGTTCAGCGCTTGTACCGTGTGCCTCCTGTTGTCCGTGTGCTTTTTGCGCTAATTATGTCCTATTCTAGTACGCACCAACTAGCCCGGCTGTCTTCGATAATAATGTTATGCGCTATTCCGCACAGTTAGCTACGCATCCTGCCGAGCCTCGAGGAATGCACCAAGATGGTGAAGACGACGATCACAGCAGCACTGGTGCTGATGCTCTGCCATCTTGTCTGCTGCTGTCTTTCCTTGCATATATTGTGTAAATATAATTTCTACACTGCTCTGGTTATTCTTATTCCCGTGGCATCTTTGGTGGAAGTGCCGGGTACCCACACGGTGCAACGGAGCTTCACAGTGGCCAAAGCTTGGCTTTCTGCACAATGGCGGAAGAGGAATCGGCACCCACCGAGGTGGCTGCAAGAACAACGGTCGTCCTTGCTCAGCTGAAAGGCCCAGGCACGTTCTGCGGGACTGACAATGTCAACATTAAAGACTGGCTACCCATGTACGAGCGTGCAAGTAAGAACAATCACTGGGGCGAGACGATCATGTTGGCGAATATCTTATTTTACCCAAAAGGAACAGCAAGGTGTAGTTTGAAAATAAGGAAGAAGAAATTGGGAGCTGGGATGCATGCAAGGAAAAGATGCGTGCCCTGTTCGGCAAGTCTGCAGACAGAAGGCACCAGCAACGAGGGAGTTAGCATCTCGGGCGCAAACGTCAGCAGAGTCATACCTGACTTATATAAAGGACATGCTTGCCCTTTGCCGCAAAGTCGACGATTGCATGGCGGAGTCTGAGAAAGTGGGCCATGTGTTAAAGGGCATAGCAGACGATGCCTTCAATCTGCTAGTCTGCAAAGACTGCGACACCATCAATGCCATCATTCAGAAGTGCAAGCGCTCTGAGGCCGCCAAAAGTCGACGTATTACCCATCAGTTCGCTCGACTTCTGAACATGGCAGCAACATGGTTGTGTGAAGACGTACCTGAGCTGTCGGCGCCACTCACCGCCGAACACGTCAAGAAAATTGTTCAGCGTGAACTTGATGCTGTGTCTCCTGCTTCTACATGCGCCCGTACTTGGGACCACGGTTCCCAGATGGTGCCATTAGTCTAAGCTATCGTGCATCAGAAGCTCTCCAATGCTGGCCTAGACACTGTGTGTGCGGCAGTTCCTTACCGGCGGATCGAACGCCGTCCCCCTTTTTCGTACGCGCAGGGTGAAAAACCGCCGTTCCGTACTCGCAATCCAACTGAGTGGAGGACTGCTGATGACCACCCCATATGCTTCCAATGCTGTCGCATTTGACACGTGGCCCGTTATTGTAACAGCCGGTGGTACTGGCACCAGCTGTATGGATCCAACTGCCACCCCGATTCAGACCATGGCCGATTTCAGCCTTAACGTGAGCCTCCCCAGACCACCGGTGACGACGTCCCCTCCATGCCAACTGTCGGCTCACCATCGCTGCATGGTCACCAGTCCCGCTCGCCTCTGTCTCGTCGCCAATCTCGCTCGCCCCAATTCCAACGCCCTACGTCGCTGACTGAATGCCTCCCTTGGGAAAACTAGGCAATGCAGCTCCCAGAGGTGATGCTGCATCGATGAGCAGCCTGCCAAATCCTCTGACTACGTTGCAGACCAGAAGGAACCTTATAAACATTAAACTGGATGATGCACATGTTGTTGCTCTAGTGGACACAGGGACTTAAATATCAGTGACGAATTCGGAGCTCCGTCGCCACCTTAAGAAGGTCGTAACACCACCCACGGTGCCACTCATTCGTGTCGCCAATTGAAGAATGTCTCTGGTGCCAAGGATGTGCTCTGCTCGAATAAGTGTTGCTGACCGGTCACACAAGTGTACCACTTGCCGTGCTTGAGAAGTGCTCTCATGAACTTATCCTCGGTATGAATTTTCTGTTGGCTCATTCTGCCCTTATTGACTGTCGGACAGGCTTGCTTCAGCTTGACCTACTGTACTACTGTGACTTCCCTAATACACGCCAACCGCGATAGTGCTCAGTGGATTACATTCGCCTACCTCCTCAAGCTTTTACATATGTGGACTTGTGGTCTTTTCCTCCCCATCCCCGATGGTGATTACATCTTGACTCTGATCACCGACGTCTTATTGGCGAGGAACACCGCTCCTCCTTACACTCTTATTAGAATGACGGGTCATCGAACGTCGCTACCCATATTGAACTTCAGCTGGTGCACGCAACTTATCCCAGGTGGTATGGCTCCTAT
Organism: Hyalomma asiaticum; assembly: GCA_013339685.2. Classification (NCBI taxonomy): domain Eukaryota; kingdom Metazoa; phylum Arthropoda; class Arachnida; order Ixodida; family Ixodidae; genus Hyalomma; species Hyalomma asiaticum. Next base: position 43,742,451 of record CM023483.1, read on the forward strand.
CGATGACTGCACCGTTTTTGCATTTGTTACCGACAGTTCTGTACCCTTGGCCCCTTCCTCTTCCTCTCACAGTATCATCGAGGGTGATTTTGACTAGATGATCGCGTCTGACCTCCTTCCACAACAGACAGCAGATATGCGGCGCATATTAAAGTGCTACCACGGCATATTTGACTTTGATGACCGTCCTTTGGGGCTGACATCACTGGTCACTCATAAGATCAATACCGGAGATGCCAGCCCAATCTGACGACGTCCTTACCGCGTGTCCCATGCCGAGCAAAACGTAATACAGCGTGAGGTGGGCAAGATGCTCACCAAAAATGTCATCAAACTGTCGTGCAGCCCATGGGCATCACCTGTCGTTCCTGTTAAGAAGAAAGATGGAAGATGGCGATTGTGCGCGGACTACTGCCTCTTGAACAAAGTGAAGTGCAAAGACATCTATCCTCTGCCGCGGATCGACGACGCCCTCGACTGTCTACATGGATCTGCCTACTTTTCTTCTACTGACTTCAGGTCAAATACTGGCAGATTTCCGTCAATGATCGAGACCGTGAAAAGACCGCATTTGTTATGCCCAACGGACTTTACCAGTTTAAGATAATGCCTTTTGGGCTCTGTAATGCCCCAGCCACATTTGAAAGGATGATCGACTCGCTCCTTCGTGGATATAAATGGTCGACGTGCCTATGTTATCTTGACGATGTCATCATGTTCTCGCCGACATTTAAAAGCCACGTCAGCCGCCTGTCGGCAGTTCTCAAAGTTTTCAGGCAAGCAGACCTTCAGCTCAACTCTGCCAAATGCCAGTTTGGCCGCTGCGAAATCACTGTGCTTGGTCACCTTGTGAGTGCCCAAGGCGTGCAACCTGACCCTGACAAAGTTCGCGTTGTCAAAGACTTCCCTGTGCCTCATTCCACTAAAGCTGTACGGAGCTTTCTCGGCCTTTGCTCCTACTTTCGACGTTTCGTCAAGAATTTTGCCGACATTGGCCGTCCCCTTACGGAACTCTTAAAAAAGGAAACGTCCTTTTCTTGGGGTCCTGCCAAAGCCGATGCGTTTTGCAAGCTGACAACTTTACTTACGTCACCGCCCATCTTGGCCCATTTTGACCCCTCAGCTCCCACTGAACTTCACACCGATGCCAGTGGACATGGAATCGGCGCTGTTCTCACCTAGCGTCAACAGTGACAAAACCGCATTATCACCAATGCCAGTCGCCTTCTTTCCCCTTCGGTGTTCAAATTCTCTATCACTGAACACGAGTGCCTCGCGCTAGTTTGGGCTGTCGGCAAGTTTCAGCCCTATTTGTTCGGCCGCACATTTTCGGTCATCACAGACCACCACGCGCTTTGCTGGCTGTCCTCCCTCTAAGATTCGAATGGCCGGCTGGGACACTGGGCACTGAAGCTGCAAGAATACAGCTTTGAAGTCAGTTACAAGTCTGGCAGACTGCACCAGGATGCGGACTACCTACCCGCCATCCTGTGGACCCTCCCGACTTGTCCGCTAACGATTCGGATGTCTGTGTCTTCGCACTCTCTACTTTAACCGACCTACGTAGCGAACAGCTCAGCGATGCCAATCTACGGTCCGTTATCCACCATTAGCGTTCTCATTCCTCTGACCCGTCTCTACAATTGTTCGTGCTCCATGATGGCATCTTGTACAGACAAAACACAACCTCCGATGGCCCCGAGCTTCTACTTGTTATTTCTGAAACACTCCGTTCGACTATTCTTGAACAGCTTCATGACGCCCCAACAGCTGGACATCTTGAAGCAACTCGCACATATGATCGTGTGCGACGTCTATTCTTCTGGCCAGGCCTCCACCGTTCTGTACGCCGATACGTTCCTGCTTATGAGTTCTGCCAGCGCCACAAGCATCCGTTCACGTCGCCAGCTGGTACTCTCCAGCCAAAAGATATTCCAGTTGTCCCGTTCTACCGCGTCGGGCTTGATCTCATCGGACCATTCCCAACATCTCTGAATGGGAACAAGTGGATAGCATGTTCTAAAAGATTTACTCCGACTTAACTCAACAAAATAAATAACAACCTACATAGATGTTTCGCCACCTATGCGGGTGGCATCCTCAGTATACACTGACACACATGAACAAAGGCCGCCCAGTCTACTGCTAGTCACGTATGTCCTTGTAAATGTCCGGTAGAGGGCCGCGGTTGTTGTTGCACGCCGACTGGTCCCGACGGATGAACCACGACTCCAGGAATTTTCTTTTCCCCCACCTTTGTTCCCGAGCCAGTGTCATCGCATTGTTGAAGTCAAAGGCATGTCCTGTTTTCCAGCTGTGCTCAACGAGCTCTGTCTTGGAATGTGTGGCATGGGTCGCTTTAGCGACGTCTCTTTTGTGTTCTTTGAGCCTTGTTGACCTTTTCCTGCCCGTTTCGCCGATGCATGCCGCGTCGCATTCGCTGCATTGTACTTTGTATACAACCCCGCTTTGATCGTTCGCAGGTGTGCGGTCTTTCGGTTTAGAGAACACGTGTCCCAAGGTGTAATGGGGCCTGAAGACGGTTGCAATACCCAGCGGAAGCAAGGCTCTCCGAACAGGTTCAGATATGCCTTGAACGTACGGAATGGACACAATGGACATCGGCTTCTCACGCGGCGCATTCCTCGTTCCCTTCCGCAACAACAACCGCGGCCCTCTACCGGACATTTACAAGGTCATACGTGACTAGCAGTAGACTGGGCGGCCTCCGTTCATGTGTGTCAGTGTATACTGAGGATGCCGCCCGCATAGGTGGCGAAACGTCTATGTAGGTTGTTTTTTATTTTGTTGAGTTAAGTCAGAGTAAATCTTTTAGAACATGAACTCACCCGACTTTTGGAACATTTTTGCATTGAAGTGGATAGCAGTAGCTACCAACTACGCGACGTGATACGCCATCACGCGAGCACTACCGACAAGCTGTGCCACCAACATTGCGGAATTCCTCCTTTACGACGTTATTCTTCACCACGGCGCTCCTCGACAACTGCTGACCGACCATGGACGCTCATTTCTGTCCAAAGTCGTCGACGACATTCTTCGTTCGTGTTCCATACGTCACAAACTGACCATTGCATACCACCCGCAATCCAATGACATTACTGAGTGCCTTAACCGTACACTGACCACAATACGCTCCATGTACATTTCTTAAGACCACCGTGATTGGGACAGCACCTTGCCATATGTAATATATGCACACAACTCGTCTTGCCACGACACCGGTGGCTTCTCCCTCTTCTATCTGTTGCTTGGCCGCCATCCCACATTGCTTTCGAGACTCTCCTACCTGCACCTGTGCACCCACTTACAGACTACGCCCACAATGCAGCATCTCGGGCTGCAACGGCTTGCGAGATTGCAAGGGATCTCCTTCATGCTTCCCAGCTTTTCCAGAAAGCTCGGTACAACAGCCACCACAGAGTCGTTCATTACTCTCCAGGCTCACTGGTCCTCCTTTGGACACCTTGCGGCAACGTTGGCTTGTCATCCAATCTTCTTTCACGTTACTCCGGGCCTTACGAGGTCCTGCGCCAGATCACTGACATCAAATATGAGATCGCTCCAGTGCACAGCCGATCGATCTTCAGCCGTGCCTTCCACAGATATCGTGCACGTCTCCCGACTTAAACCTTATATTGTCGGACGCGATCCTTCCGCTGCTTAAGCGCCGAGACGGAACTCTAGACGGTGGGGATTCTATGTTATGTGCTATTCCGCATAGTTAGCGACGCATCCTGCCGAGCCTGGAGGAATGCACCAAGAAGATGGTGAAGACGATGTCAGGGGTACGCAAATTATGCGCGGGCGCAAATTATGCGGGTAAATATGGTAAACAAGCACTCAAGATGGAACGTGAAAGCGCTATCGAGCGATCGCGGACCTGACGCGACCAGCCGACCAGCCATACTCGCAATCACAAACCATGTGCGGGATGCCAGAACAGGATGCGGTGATCGCAGTGACGGGGCGATTTGCCTCCAAAATTGGTGCGTCACGCTGGAACTAAACCTCAATGATCACAGTTTTGATTGCGATCTCTGAGGCCATACTTTCTCTCATCGTGGCACTGGAGGCTATAATGGCGCCCCATTCACTGCGCTTGACAGCCACGAACGGAGTTCGAATTATCAAATTTAGAGCTAGAAACCGCCTGAAATGTTGGCCGGTTTTAACACAATAAGCCTATGTTGGCACTAGCGGTACCGCGCGGCTGTCCGGATTATCGGTCGGCGACCTAGATGGCACATCTTGCTGAAATAAATTGTTTGAGATCAAAGCGGCCCTGTTCTCATTCATTTTGGGAGTTTTACTCACTCTTGCGTTTTCCCGGCTGTTATGTTTTTTGCGCCGTGTCCGCTGAAAAACGTATGAACGGGGTTCCACTGTATTGTGTAAATATAATTTCTACACTACTCTTGCTATTCTTATCCCCGTGTCAATATTGTGTGTTTTAGTTTGTGTTTCATAAAAATGTTTAGTGTGTGCAAAGCATGATGCTGTGTCATTCCACCTCTTAAACACCACCGCACTTCAAAGAAATTTGTGACATCTTACTATGCAGTTAGACAGCTGCTGCGATTCTCTTCTCTCACAAAGGCTGCACCACCGGTACATAGCCTCCGTGGTTGCCAGTGGCCTGCTTGGAATCTTAGAGGCCGTGTTTTGGAACAACTCTGGTGCAGTTTCTCTCAACTGCAGCATGGATGTAGCTGTATTCATGAAATGTAGCAGGTTGGAGCAACTGTAGCACCATTCCCATCGCTGAGATGGTAGTCTACCATTGGTTGCATCCGCTAAGAAAGAAACTTCGTGAGCAAAATGGATCGTCTCTCCTTTCAACGTAAGGTTTGATGCTCATCAGTTTCTTTCACAACTGCAATTTTCAGCTTTTCTTTCGCTGTAAAGCATAAAATGCAGAACAGCTCTGCGGTGCCTCTTCTTGCAGACAATATGACAGCCAAGAGAACGTTTTTTACTTGTTTATGGTCTCAGAAATAAACAAATACGCACCACACAGTGCATGCAAAGAATAGGTGATCCAATGGTATACCGTATTTACTCGCGTAATTTGCGCACTTTTTTTCGCGATTTTAGAGCTCCGAAAAGGGGGTGCGCAAATTACGCGGATATTTCGCGAACACGTTTAAAATAACGTGTAATATAATGCAACTAGCGCCGTAACTCTTTTGGATACGATCTCACGTAACACTGCAAAACGTTGGTGTAAGAGAATACGGCTGCTCCAGGGAGTGCGCAGCACGTAGAAGCGTTTATGAGCCGCCCGCTGATGGCTGCCGAGATAGGGCGCGATAGCGATATCTCGGCAGCCGACAGCCGAGCGACACTACCCCCCCCCCCCCCTTCCGCCTCGCGTCTTCATGCTCGTTAAAGACGGGCGGGGCCTTTCCTCCCCGCATCGACGGCAGGTGTCCCGATCGGGGTGATGTTATCACATCCGCCCTCCGCGAGCGACGGAGATAGGCCGGGCTCGTTTGATCTCAGCTTCAGCCGTTTTCTTCGCCCCCACTCGCATGCTTTTATTCTAGCGACGGTACTTTGGGCTTCGGGGGCTTCTGGAGAAAAGAATCGGAAAAAGGGGCATCGTACTCGCAGCCCCTTTTGCGTATGACTGCGCTCGCCTGCGCAGCGGGGGGCACGGCCGCGCGGCTGTTGGTCCGTGCGTACGCGCCGGCGAGTTGGGAACGGGAGCGCAAAATATGCGAGGATTTTTTTTTTGCAAAGCTGGCTAAATATTAGGGGTGCGCAAATTATGCGAGGGCGCAAATTATGCGGGTAAATACGGTAGTATTTCAGACAATTAGCCATTATGGCGGACCAGATTTTGTTGTGACATGTCCTTATCCAGATTTCGTCACTTCATCATGGGAACTGCCGGCATAGTGTAACAAAGCAATTGCATTCTCTACATGTCCAGCAGTCAGTTTCGATGTCACAGCCTTGCTTGAGTCAATGATGAATATCTGAAATCAAGTGAGAGTTTCTGGATTTCTAAAGAAAGGTGCCTTATGCCCAAAGCATTTTAAGCATGGAATGCTTCTAGATCCTGTTGTCAGCAACTTTCGGGCGATCTTGAGCCAAAAGCCAGAGCAGTCATCTGGGCTCTCACACAAAATCAGCCGGGTACCCAAATGAGAACACGTAGACATTCAAACAAGGTCATCCACGTACTCATACAAGGTATGTGCAACTAGCCAAAAGCTGAAAGTGCATGGCCCGTGGCAGCAGACCATTTCCACAGGGCCAATAAGTTACAAAATAGTGTTTTCGAGCTCTTCCTAATGTTTCCTAACAACATCACTGAAGAAGTAAGTTCTAGTAGACTGAAGCTCTATCTGTCGCTTCCATTACCAGTGTTGCAGAAGCAAACACAGGCCATTCTACACTTGCCCCCTTCCAAAGACAGCAGGCTGCAGCAACCAGACTCCCAAAGCATGATCGTCTGGAGAATAGGCATGTAGGGCAGGATTGCCAATGCTTTCAGAATAACTCTCCTGAGGTTCATTATACCGAGATTTTAATGTGCAAAGTACCACACTTGACATTAATATCGCAAAACCGCTCATGTCCACAGTGCATACAAGTTAAGTCTGCACAAAGCAACACTTCACGCAAGATATGAAAACTATGCTGTTCCCTATGGAAACAACTTACCTAAGTTGTCGTGGCTTTGTAAATGCTGCCCTATGGAATGCTCTGAATGTAGTAGCACATGTCAAGTCAGTACAGAGTTGATGCAGTGTGGAGACATCTAATTTTCCATGATATCCAAGCATGACAATCCTGCAACATCACAGCACTGCCCTCAAAACAATGTAACAAATGCTGTACTAGTACGCTCATGAATTTAAGAAACTCTTTCAGTGCTCCATTCTGCTCAATAAAAGCCAGTTTCTGACTGCCTACTCCAATAGCAAGGGAGGCATTACATCGCATATTAATAGCAAACAATGTCTTACTCTAGGGTTGCAGAAGAGAGACTTCATATAGCAAACACACATGGCTGCATTACCAGATATGGTGTCATAGTACAGGATTTATTGCCCTGATCATGATGATCAAGTGGCTACCACACTGTGCATTGCAACACAGCAGTACTAGATATAATGCACAGCAAATTCTCACTGCATGTGAGACACAGGATTCAAAGAGAACCCCTAATGGCCACATGTCCCAACATATGATGACCTCCTCTCCTGGCAGAATAAAAAAGGACGGCAGATCCATCTGCATTTCCTACCACTGTGAAAAGCCGCATTAGTAAAAAAAAGGGAGTCCTTTTTACATGAACACAATAAACAACAGGTTCATGAGCAGTAAATCGCGAAAACTAACTCGTCCAGCACTGGCACATGCAGCGAGTTGTTTTGAAAGCACTTGGAGGAAAGACACGTCCATGTGAACAAAGAAGAGTTGAATTTGATTTTCTTGATACTTGTAGCAAAGGCAACCTACAGAGTATGCAGTCTATACACTCGAACCTAGTTATAATGAAATCAAAAGGAGACTCGCCATCACTTCTTATAACCATTATGTTGTTATAAGCATTAGTGATCTTAATTGCAGTGTCTGCCATTTGGGTGTGCAAACTTGAACATGAAAAGACTGCGGTAATGCTATGGAACCACGCATGCGATGAAGTTTCATAAAAGCAGGAAAAAATAAAGTCTACAACGTCACTGCCCAATGAATAGTGAGCATGACAGCTTTTATAGTGGCTGTGTTCTGTTCCAATGCAATCATCTTTCACTACCATTTAGTGTATGGCTCATTCAGTTGCCAAGAAACCAGAAAAACTGCGACGTCGAATGGTCCACAGTGAGAATATGTCCGCAGTGAGTGTGCAGCACGTGGTGGATAACCCAGGGCGTCGTGTTCACTGCTGATCCATCCCGCTTCAACACACACAATGTGTGAGCCAATGGACCTCCCAGCATTGGCTTGGCTTGGCCAGCGTGCGGCCCCACGGTCACTACGTCACAGATGCACTCTTGGAGGCCACATGCAGTCACATCATCATTTGGTCGTGTCTGAGTGGCATACGGCTGTATCGAAAGATGTGGTATGGCCTACTCATTCCTCACCACCGTATGCTAGCAACAGCATGCCATCGTATTTCTTCATCATATCACTACTGCAAGCCATCTCACTATGCAGTGAAGCGTGGTCTCCAAGACGAAAGGACGAGTCCCACATAACAACATAAATGGTTTATTCGGTTAGCAGTTGTTGAAGAAGAGCATACCATGGCTCCACTCGTCTGGCTATCAAAAGGTAACAGGCTTGTTTCAAGCTGGCAACTTGGTTTTGTGGCCACCGCCGGTGACAAAGTTGGGAGACGCTCCAGAGCGGCTGTGACTTATCGCAGTGCATGCTGCACGTAGCCATATTACACTGGGCCGAAAGATAGTGATACGGAGTCTGCACGGCATTCATGCGCAGTGTGTGACGCCACAGCACCCCCCACGAACAGGAGAGCCCTCAGAACTTCTAAAAATCAGTAGGGCGTGCATGACGTCCATACTATGCAGTGGTAGAAGCAGGCTGCAATACAGGGCGTTGTAGATGGGCACCTGTGGGTGCACTAGTGCTTCCTGGTTCTTCGGAGGAAATGTACGCTGGCTTTAACCTGTCAGTGGAGGCTCAGTAGACGAAGGTGCCTGTGGTGTTCTTCGGTGTTACGGGAAAATACCAATATGTCGTCAAGGTAGACAAAGCAGAGGTCGAGGCCACGGAAGACTTCGTCGATAAAGTGCTGAAAGGTTTGGGTTGTCCACCTCACCTTTCAGCAGCAATTTAAGTGTGTTTCTTGTAAACTCAGCACCCTTGGCCTCAATTTACTTGAAAGTTCTAGAATATCGTGCAAGTTGTGCATTAGTCCTCTTACATGCCACTACATTATTGTATCCATGTTAAAAAAAGGATGTACGACGGATTTGAGTGATCTTGCAGAGCCTTTTCAGGCCCTGTAATTGTAGTCTTATCCTTGTTGGAGCACTCGAGAGTGCACCCTATGCTCTCCTTGCACTGCCCGACAGTAGTCGAGTCCATTGCCTCTTCTGTGTCTCTGGACTCAAGCGAGTGGTGTGTGCGTGGGTGCTTCATCTCGACGCCTTCGCCCCCACCAGTATGAAGGTCGACGAGACCTCCTTAGCTACAGAGGTGCCCTGGCCTGTGTCAGAGTTAGTGGAGACCCCTGATGTGGCTGGCGTCAAAGAAGGCAGGACAGCCTTGGCTGTTCCCACCGAAGGGGCACAAGCCATAGCCGGCGGATCACTTGCACACGGTCCTGGCTGGTGGCTGGGGCTGGTGCAACGGTGCCCCCTTACACGCAGCATCGGAGTAACCAGCACTGTGGAAAATCAAACATCTTCTTCTGGCTTCTCTAAAAGAGATGTTTTCTTTCACTTTGAGAGTAATAATTTCTTTTTCTTGTTTCCAGGTTTCACATGATCAAGAATATACAGGGTGATCCCCGTCACAGTTTATACAGCGAGTTTTTTCCAGAGCAGCTTTCGAAGGAGTGGTCTTTTTCGCCCCACTTTGCACAGGTAAGATGGCCTCAGCAGCTTTGCGAGCTGTGGTCGTATTTCTAATAGCTGAAATAGTGGCGTGGGTTCAGAATGTGGGGTCTTATGTGCATTCTTGTACAGCTGGTTTCTAGTGTCTTGGGTAGTGTAGATGAGACAAATTTAATGGTGACATGTTTAGTGGGTATTTCGGTGTTGTTGCACCCGATTTTGATTCTTTGTACATTTATAACATTTTGGTCCTTCCAAACATCCAACAACCCTGCTTTGGTAAGCTCTAGCAAGTCAATTTCAAAGATAATTATTTTGAAGGTATTCAAAGAGGGCCGGTAAAACAGTTATGGGACTGTCACCGAAAGTGGTGAGCTTGACAACCTTTCCTGCTCAAGGAAGAAGTCTCCACTTGGCATTCTGCAGGCTTTGTATCCCGCTCCAATTGCGTTTGTCAAAGCCACTAGGAAGAGTGAGATGGCTTTCACTGGCTTTTTGGATTTGGTGCTATGAATGACGTGAAAACAAGGATATGATTCTTTCTGTTCTACAAATATGTTCAGTGGTACTTTGGTGTGTACATGCTTTACAGCAGCAAAATCAGGAAGAGAAAGCTCTGTGCACAATGCATATCTAGTTATTTTGGCAGTGGTGCTAGCCACCCACGACCAAGTCCAACAAGGGGATGCTGTAGCTTTCAGGGAACTTGCAGATTCCAGCTATACACTGCCACTATAACTGAATATAGATACCCAAGGGTGGATATACTACACAGGATTTACCCTGGCCGCCAAGAAAAATGGAAGTAAACGTAAGAAAGTAGAAGACAGGACAGATCTGAAGTGAGAAGAAAGTGAGAGGAAATGTGGGGAGAGACAAAGACAGGAAAAGGCGACCACCGATTTCCCCCGGGCAGGTCAGTCCGGGGGTGCGTCTACATGAAGCTTGGGCCAAAGGGGTGCGTTGCCTCTGCCGAGGGGCCTTAAAGGTCCAATTGCACAGCACTGGCTCAATGCCCAGGATTCCCTTTTCCCCATGGCCACGCACGGCTACACTTGGGGGGGGTTCAAAACCCTCATTGGCTTGGGTCCGTGGTGTCACCACACACCAAACGCCTGCAGAAACAGACATCCCTACGAGGAAAGAAAATTTCGAGGAAAAAAAGAAAGACCGAACGCATCGTATACACCGGGCAATATGGTAGTCCAGGCACACCAGCTAGTACTTAATAACAGTTCCTTGACTAATTTGTTGTGCTTCAACAGCACAACTGAAACGTAACATTGTGTCCCCCTCCCAATGGCCTCCTCCACTGATGTATTTCATGGTTTAATGTTAAGCTGGGCACAGCAACAGAAATGCAGCCAATGACAACAAAGAAAGGAGGTAGCAATGTTGTTCAGAATGAAGTCTTCGGCTACAAAGCAGTGAAACAAGAAATGCTTACCGCCACATATGAGCGAAGAATATTCTGGGGATGATCGTCCACTCTTTGAGGACACAGTAGTGCTGCACACAAAAAGCATCCATCAGAGCTCTTACCACTCATGGTCATCAGAGCAATTCATTGAGTTGGAAGAGAGTTGCTCAAACACATTAGGAGGCTTATCATAGGGCTCAAGCGAGCAGTATGCGGCACCAAGAGGTTGTCTCAATACAGCATGAAAGGCACAGCAGATCTGTGACACCACAAGAGGCTGCAAACATGCGATGAAAAAATTAGATAGCCACAGGTCAGCACGTGCACACAGCTCAGGAACATTGCTCTGTGTGAACATCTCATCAATTGTCAGACTTCACTCGGTTATTTCTCTAGCAAAATGCACTGCTCACGGCAATGGCCACAACTGCTTAGACATGCATTATTAATATCATGAGAGCGCAGTACAAATGGTGTGCCTGTACGATCGCTATCAAAATTTGAGGCACCTCAAATATCTTATTTACTCGAATCTAGGCCAGCCTCAACTGTAAGCCAACTCCTGAAATTCCCAGGGTGAATTTTTTTAAAACTTACCCCAAATGCAAGTCAAATAAAAAAGACAAATGCAATTTCACTGAGAGAAAAGCATGCATTTTATTACATAAGCACACATATCGTAAGCGTTTACAACATTTACTTGTCGTCATGGCCACAGTGAGTAGCACTACCATCGCTTCTCAAGCACAGGTGCCCACATTCTTCACAACTAAGTGGTTACAGCATGACACTTGCCATACACAGCTGCTCCGAATACAGCCACACTGCTGGCCGCGAGGAAAAGGGGTGTCTAATATGCACGGAAAGCATCGTTGGCACGGCGATCACATGGCATGTCTGACCCTCGCCACCTTGCAAGCTTACTGGCTCGCCGCATTTCAAGCGCGCATGTGTGCACGTGCAGAAAAACCATGGATGGTACAAAGCAGATGACGTGGCATGCCCGTGTAGCCGTGGCAATCACTCCTCTGTTGGTGAGCCTGAGTGACCCTGTCACTGTGCAGCTACCATAAAACATCACAAAAAACGGGCCCCGGATGCAGACTCGTACCCAAAACAGCAAATGCAAACATGCGCAACAGAACAGCTGCCATGGCGCTATCGTGGCCAGGCCTTTAGGTACAGGGCAGTTGCAACCAAATGACGGTGCTTGAATCTAAATCGACCCCTATTTTCGTACATCACTTCATTGAAAAAAGTATCAGCCTAAATACGAGCAAATATGGTACACAAGCCCTTTATTAAATAACAGGGGCAGTCAAATGGCTAGAGAAAAAAGGTTTTATTCCTGCATGGCAGGAAGACAGAGCTTTCTCTTGCTTGCACCACACTTTGTTTCACTCTCTTGATGCAACACACTGCCAGAAAGCTCTCGTGCATTCCATCTCCCACTCTTTTCAAAAGCATGTGAGACATCTGTGTCAAACATTAAAACAAGCCAGCACAGCTCATACAACACTCACATTCACAGATTCAAACGAAACAGCCAAACTGCAAGTATACAAACTGGTACGCAAAACTGCTTAAGATGAACCTCATCACGATGCCACAAACGTGGCAATTGAACGTGATGGTGACTTGGATGCAAGTATAGGAACAAATACTATTACACTAATGAGACACGAACTGAATTGCACTTAGCCCTAAATTGACACATTTCATTCTGTGAGTACTAAACCTGTTCACCTTGGACACATATTGCAATGTTGCAATTTTTGGATCAGGGGCACATTATAATATCGTTACGGGGAAGAAACACTCTGGTTAATGGATATATTTACAGTCCAGGTACAAAGGGCACAATGCAGGCATACAAGATCCACACGCACATCAGCGAATGCAGTCCTCCGTCGGCGCTGTCTCCATAGTCCTCTACTGCAGCACTTTGTAGCAATATCTTCGGGTGTAAACACAGCACAACTGAATTCCATCGCAAGAAATTCCAGATTGCCTTTCACACTGGCCTCAAACAAACTGGTCATAGTAATGCCATTCAGTGAAATGTCACAACATAAGAGGGTAAATTCAGTAATTTTTCTGCGGCCACTGATGTCAATAAAATTTTTAGTATATGTTGTCCTTGGTACTGTATTATTATATGCCAAGCCAACCGGTTGCAAATTTTTTAGTTGTCCTGAAAATGAGTTGTAAAGATTTCTAGCAGGTAATAAACTTCACCTATTCATTTCTTCATAATCACACCTTTGCGTTGAGAGTAGATAGAAAGCAAGAAGGGTGTTTACATCGAACAGAGGAGTCCCACAGGGTTCGGTCTTGGCTCCTGTTCTATTCAATACAGTCGAATCTCATTAATTCGAACATGCTTAATTCGAACTTCTGGTTCATTAGAACTGACGCTGTGGTCCCGTCAAAGCTATGTGTATTCCAATGGGCGAAAACGCCCGGTAATTCGAATGCACAAGCACTTGTGACGATTAATTCGAACATACCGCACTCCGAAAATGCTCTCAGCACCACGCCAAATCCCGCGGTAGCACCTCCGACCAGCATTGCTCCCACCCGACCATAGAGACACCTCAACGCCACGCGAAGAGAGAAAAAGGAAAAAAAAAAGGGGAAAAAGAAAAAGCTGCAGCGGAACGTCTGCTCTCTCTTAAATGCTGATCTGCATCTCGCCGCATGGCACACTTCCCCCTTTCCTGTCTTGGCCACGTAGAGACCCTTCTCCTTTCAACGATGCGCGTGAAGAGAGAAAAAGAAAGAAAAAAACAGCTATGATGGAATATTTGCTCTCTCTCAAATGCTGATCTGCGCCTCTCCGCATGCCACATTTTCCCATTTCCGGTCTGAACCACGTGGAGACGCTCCTCCTTTCTCATCACGTGCTGGCCTCGCTGCGGCTGCGGCGCAGAGGGTGGCAACAACGGAGACCCAGTCGTGTCATCGTTCTTCGGTATATTGTGCGACTTGTTGACTAGGCTTCGGAAGGTGTGCGTTCGTTTTGCAAGCGTCATGGCGAGCCAGGGCACTTATCGCCCACCAAAGGACATTAAAACGAACGTGGAAATTCTGCGCAAAGTTGAGAACAGCGTCCTTTCCAAGATGGAAATCGCCAAGAAGTATGAAATCACCAAGAGCACACTGTCCACATACATAAAGAACAAAAAGTCCATCATCGCTGGATATGAAAAGCAGCAAATGAAGCCATCGAGGAAGAGGTTGAGGACATCAGCACATCCCCAGCCGGAGGACGCTCTCGTGGTGTGGATTAAACAAGTTCGCAGCCGGAACCTCCCACTCAATGGGCCAATAAATGCCGCCGAGGCGACGGAGTTCACCACTAAGACGGCTCTTGGAGAATTCTTGGCATCGGATGGGTGGCTGTCATGCTTTAAAGGGTCCATGAAACGTTTTTTTGACATTGTGTCACTGATTAGGCAACACAATTGTGAAATCGTTCACACCATAAATAAAGTGAAGCACCATGCACTAAGGCAGCTATGAGCTTATTTCTGTCGCCTTCCTCCTTACCACTGCTGTTCCTCCTCAACTCGATCATCTGCACAGCGCGCTAGCGACGACTGCGCCTCCCTCGTCAGCCGCCCTGCGGAGCCCTCCGCAGCGACATAGCACCTCGATATCTTTACTGAGGTCGCCGGCCTCTGCAGTACTAGCCTCTGTAATAGAGCGCCGACGACTTGTGTGTACACCGCCAGATGCCGCGACGAAACCATTGGCTGAAACGAAGGAGCACGTTGTAGGAGCTCGTTGTTAGCAGTTAGGTTGGGAAAATCACGTACATGTCACTTGCTAGGGGCCAATCAGCGGCCTCCCATCCATCGTTCGATAGGCGGGGGCGTTTGAAAACGCATTTCGGCGAGCTGCTGCCATCTTTTGCGCACTTTATGCACTTTATGTAGAGCACTGATATTACGCACTTTATGCAGAGCGCTGAAATCTGTCCTCTAATGATCCTAATGACTCGCTCTACCAGATCACTGTGTTTGCACAAAATCGTCAAAATCGTTCCAGGGTCCCTTTAAGGAATGCCACAGGCTCACTTTCAAGACTGTTTGCGGCGAGAAGGCGGATGTTGACAGAGCCAAATGAGAAGAATGGCTCTCTGGGGAGCTGAAGAACCTCCTTGCCATGTATTCGCTCGACGACGTCTTTAACGCCTATGAGACGGCGCTCTGTTATAAATTGCTGCCCAGTAAAACTATCACTTTTCAGGGCGATGATTGTGCCGGCAGAAAGAAAAGCAAGGAGAGGCCAACAGTGTGCGCGACGCGATGGGCACGGAGCGTTGCCGGTTGCTCGTAATTGGCAAAGTGGCTAAGCCTCGATGCTTCAAAGGTGTGAAGACCCTTCCCGTTGATTACATTGCGAATAAGAAGGCATGGATGACCACAAATATTTTTTCTGATTGGGTATGTGTATTGGAAAAAAAATTCGCCGCAAAAGGCCTGAATATCCTCCTTTTCGTGGACAATTGCACAGCACACTGATGTGTCGAAGGCCTACGTGCAATTCGTTTGGCCTTCCTGCCCAAGAACACCACGGCTCTGCTCCAGCCCATGGACATGGGCGTGATCCAGAATTTAAATACTTTGTACCGCTGACATATCCTGGAAAGGATGCTGTTATGTCTCAACAAAGAAAAGCTATTCCATTGATATCCTCGGCGCAGCACACATCCTTACTTGCGTGGGACTCGATTAAGCAGGAGACCATTGCCAATTGTTTTCGGAAGTGTGGTTTTGTTGAACTCGTGGCTAATGGTGATGAAGAGGTGATGCAGATTGCGTCTGACGATTTCGTCTGCATGCCTGACAACTTCAGCAGTGTTCTCCCGGACAGCGTAACATTTGAGAGTTACGTGCAGGTGGACAGCAGTGTTCAGACATCTGGCGTCATCACTGATGCAGAGATAATTGAATCTGCTGTTCAAGCAGCACATCCCTCAAGTAGCAACATCTGAGGACCCTTCCGCCCTCAGCGGCGAGGATTCTGATGCCAGCAATGAGGTGCCCCTCCCTCCGCCTGGTGATACTGAAGCATTGTCGGCGCTGGACAATAGCCGCGCGCTACTTCTCTTGCCAGCAGAATGCAGATGCCAAAGTAGAAATGATTTGCAAACTGCGTGCGTAGTTGATTGGCTCGCTGCAAGGCAAACGCGTGCAGATGCGAATCACCGATTAATTCAGTTAATGACGGGTGTCCTGTAATTTGTAAATACATGTAAGTAAATCTTCCCCCTCGTGTGTTAGCTCAATGCACATGTGCCACTGCAGGTGAGCCCTCCACTCAATTAGCTTTCATTTATTCGAACTTCTTTTAATTCAAACAAATTTTCGGGCCCCTTCGAGTTCGAATTGAGATTCGACTGTATTGCTCTCGTACCTCCTTGTTTAAAAACTACACCAAATTCCGGATGTTAAGCTTTTAATATACGCAGACGATACTACTTTGTGGTCCGTACATAAAGACATTTCAAGACACTCTCGACAGCTTCAAAAAGCTCTTGATGTCGTGCACAACTACGCTCGGCAAGCTGGGCTTGACATCTTTGCACAAAAATCTAGCTATGTTGTATAGCCAATAAAGCAGGACGCAGAAAGCTCACTCAGAGCCAATTTACACTTAGAGTTGGCTTGGCTATGATCCGATAAGCTTGAGAGGTCCGCGTACTGGGCCTTGACATTCACCGGTCCGGCAGTGCTGCACACTGGCTCCGCAAAATTAAACAGAATTCCACACAAACGCTCAATCTCATTCGACGCATTACTTCAAAACTACCTGGAGCTCGTACTGACATAGCTTGATGAATCGTACGTGCAGTCTTGCAGCCAAGGATTTTGTACCAAGCGCAACTTCAACGCCTCACTTTGGCTCAGTTGGCACAATTGAAGACAATAAATCGTGATGCTATGCACACCATTACTTCACTACCTCGAATCACACCAGTGCCAATTCTGTAGGAACATGCTCAGCTGAACACAATTGCAGAACTGATGTCGCAGTGTGAACAAGCACGTGAAATAAAAAAGCAGCTGGTTCCGGTTGTCGCCGCTTTGCATGCACATTTTCAGCGTGGCTCTCGAGTAGAAAATGCGAGTGAACCAATGCCTCCCTGGGAATTTACTCACATCACGACTAATAAAACAACGAGGTTACGGTGAGGCAACGCCGAAAATACTGGTGCGAACAAAGCAGTAGATTCTACATGTGTTGATACTTGCACAGTACATACAGATGCTGCTATTCTACCTGATGGCGGTACGACGTCATTCCTCAGTTCTGCGCAACCCTTCATCAGTGGTCACCGACGTTATACATCTAGACAAGCCAGTGCTCTGGTAATGGAACACCCTGAAAGATGCCATCTCTAAGCTACCTACACTTGAGCGACTAGATATATTCACCGACTCTCCAGCGGCTATACAAGAACTTAAGTGCACAAGGCAATGGAAATCGGCACAAGGCAATGGAATGCTGCAAACCCTCACAACATTGCTCCCGACCAGGCGACACACTGTCTTCCTAATCCACATTCCCGATCCATTGCCCTCCCACCGTAAGCCCTCACCTCCCTCTGTGGCCGTAAGAACTTTCTCCGGCAGGACACACGTGCTCTTATCCCACCGTGTACCTGCTCCCTCCCCAGTCACCTTACTAGGGTGGAGGAAGTTGTGCTTAGGAGACTTTGGCCCGGGGTGGCCCTTACACCGGCCGTAATCTCTGCAGGGAACTGGTGCACCATACTACTTGGTGATACATGTCCGTATTGTTCTGTTCCCGTGATGGGTGCAGATGCACACCCCCTTATATGGATATGCACAAGACTCCATCGGGAGCGCTCTCGTCTCCTTAAACAAGGCGGTCTCCGCTACAGTGCCTCGACCACTTATGATCGTTGGATACACGACAACAGATACCACAAAACACTACTTCAGTTCATACACAACACACGACTTGCAGCACACATTTAACATTACACACCATAAACTATGCCTATATGTTTGTAATCTAAGTATGTTTGTAATCTAATCTAACTATGTTTGTAATCTAGGTGTATTTTGTATTTTGTAGTTACCATTTTACTGTTATTCCTTTGTACCAATTTCTTACGACGAGCTAAAACTGTATAATTGAGAAGCCTTTGTACTTGACCATTCTGTTTATTTTATTGTTTTCATTTGCTGTAACCCACTCCCCTCTTAATTAATGCCTCTGGCCCTGAGCTGTTTTCCTCCTAGTGGTCGATGCGCACTCCGAATGGTTGGAAGTGCTTCCTTTGAGAACTATATCATCGATGTCGGTGTGGTGCAAATTGCATGCTTTGTCTGCAGTACACAGCGTTCCAGACACCGTAGCCTGGAACTGCAGTCTGTTCAGATGAGTTCAAAGCTTTCAAGCGAGACAACAGAATACGACATGTCAGATCTTGCCACCCATCTTCTAATGGTCAGGTGGAACGCATGGTGCAGGAAACAAAACAGGTTCTGAGATGCATGAGTGGTGGAGACATAGCTACTGAACTGGCTCGCTTTCTGTTCAGCCAACATGTTCTTCCACACTCGACACCCGCAGAAATGTCGATGGGCAGGAGACTACACAATGAGCTAAACAAACTGCACCCAGATTGGCAGCCTGTGATAGGCACTCATCTCCTACTGTATGTTTCCCTTCTATTTTCCTTTCCTGGGGCCGCGTGGTCGCAGGTGCGCTGGCCGAAGGATAGGTGCTTCTCCCCCTGCATGGTTTTTACCTATTGCGTGTTACGCGTTGCATTGATTGTTACTGTCCTTTGTTTATATTTCATTCAACCTTTGATTCGGCCTGTTCGTATTATTAACACGTTATTAAATTACCATGCTCGGAGAGTAACGCCTAATGTTCTCCTCTTTCGCCACGTACGTCAGCTCGTGCTGTCCCACCTCGAAACAGGCCGCGGGCTTACGCACGCGGCGGTGCAGCAGTGCATGGTTTGAGACGAGCGAATGCGCAGACGCGACGGCCCCATTCTATGCTCGTCGAGTGCTGAAACACCACAGCACGGTGTTGCTAGGTCGCTGTTGGTAACCCTACAGTGTGCTGTGGGTCAGCACCAGACAGGATCCTGCAGTTTTGGCAGGACAAAGCTGAAGCAAACCGATCCTAAATGCTTACCTCGCATTACTTCGTATGTAATAAAAACCGATGTATAATACGAGGTTCTCTTTCTAAATTTTGCTGTGAAATTTCTGCTTTGTGTTATATACAGATCCTAGAGTCATCAGCCTAAAATTTGCCATTACGATTTCATTGTTGCTCAGTGCTAGCATCATCTCCAACACTCATAGCGGACGATGCTTGAACATGCCGCACCAAGAACGTTCAACATGTTTACGTGCAGTTTATCTCGCAGTTTCGGGGCTGTGAAAGGAATGCCCAGCTGGCTTTAAGAGGCAGCTTATTTTGGAGGCCGGGACCACCAGGAATTGCACCACAATGCAGCGTGTCATCAAGGGCAGTGTTTGAGAAAGCAAAACAAAGCAACCTTTTCACGCAGCAGCACGAGAAGTGCCCGGCATTCATGGCTAACTCTGACAAGGGTCTAATGCCTGCAGCCCCAGTACAAAGCACCGGCAGCCATGCTCTCTAAGCTCGTCAGTAAAGCCAGTTCTGCTCATGACTTGGGTCTAGAAAGTGCACGCCATAAGGCATGTGTTTAACTCAGTTGCCCTCGATGCGCAATGGTGTCACTACACCTTCTAGAGTTGTATCCAACAAGGGTAGTCTCTGCTGGGCTAGCAGCTGTCAAACCACGAAAAAGGAGACGGCAGAACACCCCACAAGTTCAGCAAGTGACAGTACTCTTACGTACAAACATACTCACTGGCTGTGCGCCGAGGGATGTATAAGGTGGCCGCTTCTCGGATAAGCTCGGACAAAACGAGTTGCACCACGGCAAGTGGCAGAAGGAAGAAACTACAAAATGCACGGGCATTCTGCAGATCCTGCAAGAATAAGACAACAGCAAAGTATTAATCCTTACACGCAGCCCCTGAGGTTTCCTGAGAGAAGACATGTGCCACAGCTGCAAGAACATTTGCACTTTCAGCCATCACACGGTACATGACCAATGTTAAGAAAAAAAGTAGCAGGTTTTGTAGGGTTACTAAGAGCGACCTCGCCGCTAGCAACACCGTGCCGCAGTGTTCATTTCATTTCATTTTATTTTATTACCTTAAAGGCCCCCTTTTCAGGGGGTATTACATAAGGGTTGGGATTACAAAAAAACAAACAGCAAACAATAGTTATCATTGAAGATAATGAGTTATGTATTGTTGGAAGGTAGATGATGAGGCGATGGCGATGACGTCATAGGGCAGGCTGTTCCAGTCTACCGCTGTTCTGAGCAATAATGAGGCAGAAAACGTAGTGGTATGCGATGGTGGGCAGGCGACCTGGAGTGGATGGCTGGTGTGGTGGGATATGCGTGCTGCAGCTGTGATATGGGGTGCTCAACGAGCATGGAATGGGGCCGTCGCATCTGCGCGCTCACTCACCTTAAGCCATGCATCACTGCACTGTCGTGCGCATCAGCCAGCAAGCCCATTGAGGCAGGACAGCACAAGCCGGCACACGCAACCACCTTAGGCATCACTCTCCGAGCATGGTAATTTCATAATGTGTTAGTAAAACATCCTACGAGTATTCACCTACAGGGGCAGTAACTTGGAGGCTAAATAAAAGGGTTCAGCTTAAATTGAGGATGACGCAGCGAGCAAAAAGAACGGAAAACAGTAGGTGTAACATTAAGATCAAGAAGAGAGCGGAGTGGGTTAGGGAAAAAGATGCGTGTTAAGGGCATTTTAACAGAAATTAAGAAGAAGAAATGAATGTGGGTGGGTGATGTAATGTGAAGACAAGACAACCACTGGTCATTAAGGGTAACGGAGTGGATCCCTAGAGAAGGCAAGCGTGGCAGGGGGAAGCAGAAAGTTAGGTGAGCAGACAAGATCAAGAAGTTTGCGGGGATATTTTGGGCACAGTTAACACAGGACTGGGATAACTGGAGATCTATGGGAGATGCCTTTGCCCTGCAGTGGGCGCACACGGGCTGATGATGGTGATAGTAAAACAAATAAACAAGCCAAATGAAGTATAAACAAATGACAATAATAATCAATACAATGCAAACACAACACACACAGACCATGCAGGGGGAGGACCACCCAACCCTCGGCCAGCACACCTGTGACCACGCGTCCCCAGAAAAGAAGAAAAGAAAAAGATAGACATACAGTAAGAGATGGGTGCCGATCGCAGGCCGCTACCAGTGGTCGTTGAGGCTAGAAATGGCGCGTGAGCCGGCTGACGATCTCGTCCGCCGGAGGGTCTCAAAAGTGCACACGCACCATTCCGAGTCCCAGCGAGTTCTCTCCTCAGAATCTCCAAGGGGGCAAACTTAAAGGACCATCTTCCCCCCCAAAAACTTGCCAGCTGTCCACTGACAGACTGGTTAACTCCCACGTGGGCAAAACAGGCAGCCATCGGCAGTGACACAAAGCCGCTCCGTCAGGGGGACGGAGAGGCATTCCGAGGAAAAAAAGACAAGGTGCTGTGCGGGATGCGCACTGCTCAGATCCCCACTGTTTAACGGTGTGAAACATAAGCAAATGAACACACATTGAAATTACTTCAACGTTCTTGATACACAGGACTCTGCTGCTAGGATTATTGAAGTTAGTGTTACTCATTTTTCTAATGCTTCTTACTAGGAAATTACCATTACTGCAATCACATTGATGGAGCACTTAGACTTTATCAACAGTTAAAAATAAACATTCTGTCTGAGGTCATGTGAATATTTGATATATTCAGATATTTTAGAGAATGTTATGCTATCCAATATTGTTTTAGCCCAAATCTTTATATCTTTGCTTTGTGAAGTACTCATATAAGATTACTACACAAATTTCACCCGTATAACCTGCCACTGATTATAAAATACGGTTTCAATTGCAAGAGCTAAGAGAACTAATTTATGTACGTGGGCTACAGAGCAAGTCTTTGTAAAAACAATCTTCATGGATGCACAAACTAACATCTTGCCAGCAGTTCCGTTCGCTTCCTTTGGCAAAGCCGCCTATGGAGAACTTTGACCTAAAGATCTAGTTTCATAGCAGAGCAGGCTGTGCTGCCATGAAGTCACACCTCAAGAATAAATTCGAATGTATGCAACTAACAGGCCACCTTTTCTGTGAGATGTTTCACATTTGCTGTGCAAGTTACACATACGGAAGACGGTAAAATCTTAGTTAAACAGAGTCTGTGTTTATCTGCATTTAACCCGCGACAGACCACACATAAAATCTAATCTGTAAGACGAACAACCACAGTTTGGTACCCAAGGTTCACGTCTCCGTAGCAATAGCCCCCAATCCCTAACACGTCTTCTCCATGTCATCTCTTCTTTGACCAGCAGCTCTGCTCCCGATCTGCTAGGCAAGTGCAGATAATCAAGTGCCTTAAAATGCCAGTCCTTCATGACAGAGCCGTGTTTTACCACATGAACCATTTGCTCACACAAAATAATGAACAGAGAGGGCAAGTCTGCAAAGTATGAAATGGTTGCACAGAGGGAAAATTATCGAATATTTGTCCTCGTCAAGCTACACTAATTCACACTGGCTTCGAAATGCCCTGCAGTATATCATGCACTCCTCGCAATCTTAATCGTCAAGGCTCGTGACTTCGGTTAATTGTGGATCATGCAAGGCTGCCTCTGGAAATGCCTTGCATGATCCACCACAAAATTTTGAGCATACATTGAAGAATAATAAAGAGCACGGAACGAAGAAACTGCATTTTTCCAAGAAAATATCTAGAGCTGCCGCACTGTAAGATAAACTCTAGACATGAACCTGCTATTTTCCTTTCTGGCAGTTACAGAACCAGTCTCTTTAGATCTGCCGTGTTGTGTGGAGAGAGACGTTTTTCTTAAACAGAGCTACACCCTCAATTGAAATAAGATACGTCAACCTGAACGAGCATAAATAAACCCAACCAGTGAGAACATGGCACCGAAGCGTCATTTAGTTTACTCACTGCACAGTTCGCTCTTGCACTGTTCCTTTGAGTTTATTGCTCATTTTTCCTGAAACAACACTGTGGTGTTACACTAGTCGTGCAATAAATTTGCTTTCTTGGGCATGTCTGGCAGTACATTTTGTCTATGATATAACATGGAAATAGTTGAACGACATTCAAAAAGTATTCCATTTGATTCACACTCCAACATTACTACAGTCAAATCTCATTAATTCGAACTTCGTAGGAATAGAAAATTGTTCAAATTAATCAGAGTTAGAACTAGCAGGGGTCCCATTAAATAATAACACGGCGCACATCTTTAATACTAGAAATGCAAGCATGACAAAGTAGGCTCTATCACACATCCTTCAGAGTGCAATGTCATTAACTACGCACTGTGGAAATATGACATATGTAAAAGTCCACGCGAACTTAAAAAGCAGGCACCGACTTACGCACTAGGAAATGTGGCGCGAAGGCAGCAGTGTCCGCATATGACACCCATACCCCACGTATAGTATGAGTAGCGATATATGCGCACGAAATCACTGGCTCCAACAACATCTGGGCGAATAGCGCATCAGCCCCGAACAGACCACAACTTGCCGCTCCGATCGTTCCACGCTCTGCGGCAGTGCACATATAAGAACACGAGAGGCTATCGCCACAGCGCACATGCAAAAATATAAGAGGTCATTACATACTGTCACGGTTCAACGCGAACAAGGGACAACACGTTGAAGGAGACAAGGAAAACAGCATGTTGACACCACTGGAACAGAAAGCTCTTCTTCGTCTTCTTCGGACTCAAATTTCCCCCTAACCCCACTGGCCGGCGTTCACTGAAACACATAAGTCGTCGTCGTCTTTGTGCCTACATAGAACGCACGCGTCAATATGAAAACACGTTTACAGTGAACTCCCGTTAAAACGAACTCGGTTATAATGAATTCTCGGATATAACAAACAACATAGGTATGTTTGTTTGGTTTTCCACAGATTCAATGCAAAAGAAATCCTCTTAAGACAAACGCCTTCACAGGTAACCTTCTGTTAAGAGGAACTTTCCTAGTGCTGTGGACAGCCGCCCTTAGCTTAATGTAGGGGGCCCAAAGGGCTGGGCACCTGCATGCTTTTGTTGTCTCCCCTCCAAGGAGAGTACAAAAGAACCAAAGTCTAAGTAAGCAAAGTCACTTAAGTGTCAGCAATAAAACTCTTAGGGAGTTTTATTGTTGGGGTCTCCAAGTGCTAGGGGCACCCTGCCTTCTTTGGCCCTTTTGTTGTCTCTCCACCTGGGGTTCTTTTGTTGTCTCCCCACCTCCTGTTCAGCACCTACAGGGAGAGTACTAAGGAACACAAGGCAAAAGTATCCAAGAAGGCTTACACAGAGACAGCGTTGAATAAAGTTGCCCTCACCACCAACTAGTAGAGCAGTGGTAAAGCAAAGCAAAGAAAACAAAAAGGGAGGACCAGGGCTCCCACAAAGGGGCAAGAAAAATGGGGCTGATATAAAGTGAATGCTGCTTTTTATACACAACAACAAAGTGAACACATTAGACCTTTTGGCTGATCAGCACCTCATGAGGCAAGTGCAGGAAAACTGCCCTGAAGAAAGACAGGCCTACTTTCTAGCCTGGGCAGCAAAGGTGTCCTCGCGGACATGAATGCGCATGTGAGTATCCTCAAAGATGCGCCACAATGTCTAAAGCATTGACTGGTAACACAACTGACATGCTCACTGAAGAAGCGCTTGAAGTGCTTTCGAAGAATACGGGCGGTAGCTTGTGCCTGCTTAAGTTCTCTAATGAACAACCTTTCCCAGCAGCATGGAGATACTGGAGGATACTTAAAATCATTAGACGAAATTTTATTTATGGCTGCTTGCCAGTGCTTGAAGACAGTTTTCAAGTTGGGTAAAAATATGGTTTCATTTGTAATTTTTTCCCAATTGCAAGTCTACTTGATTGACTTTGTGAAGTGAGATGTTTGGATCCACCTGTGCAAGTGGCTAATCCATTCTTGGAGGCACTTCTGATAAGACGAACTTCTGATAAGATGAACAAATTGTCATGGTCTCCTCGAGTTCATCTTAAAGGGAGTCTACTGTATTTGCGTAGCTCGAGCATTAAAATAATCACTCATTCACAGGTGCACCTTCTTCAATGCTACTCAAACAGTACGGCCTGGGAGCCAACCCAAGAGCTCCAGCTTTCACCGCAGTGAGGAGTGGGGCATAGAGTCCAGGTCGAATTCTCACAGAAGAACTGAAGAACCGCCTGACCACACACCAGCTCCTGGCGCTCGGTGCTGGCGGCATCGCGTCACCGCAGAACGCACGAGTCGAGCTGTGGGCAAGGGAGGGTGGCCGGTTGGGCTGGTTATCTGCTTCACACACGCCGCGTCTATGCACGCCATATGTGCCATTCGCGAGTGCATCTCCACAGTTCCCTTTCGCGAACGGTAGGTAAGCCGGTCCAAACAACCTATGCCGTATTTCTCTCTTCTGTAGGAAAAAAAAAAAAAAGAGTTGCGCTCATGGGAAAAGAGTTGCGCTCATGGCAGCATCCCCACAAACGCACGAGGCAATGCCCATGGTGTCGTGTAGTGGTATGTGAAGCGAGGTTGCATGGCTTCTGCTAGATGCTTTAAAAAATGCACACGTATTGAGCACATGGCTACAGGTTTGCAAAACTGTGACGGTCAGTGGCATGTTTAGCTTTTATTTTTGGCTTGGAATTTCATCAAAATTGGTATGTAAAACTGCGACGGTCAGTGGCATGTTTAGCTTTTCTTTTTGGCTTGGAATTTCATGAAAATTGGTCTGTGCAGCCAGGCAATTTTGTTCGAATTAACCATGGGGCATGTTTCAGGTTTCAATTAGTGCAAGTTTTCCCCCATTCAAATACATGTCACTTTGCCGAAAGTAATGGGCCAGTTCGAATTATCCAGCGATTCAAATTATGCAAGTTGCAATTAACGAGCTTTCACTATATTCAAATTCACTTTTCACCCAAAATTTTACCAACTGCAATGTCCTTATTTTGAATACACTGTGCTCGATTTATGTTGCTTAAATGAATACTCGTGTTACATCTTGTCCGCACAAATACAATTTGTACATGCAAATAGTTTATTTGCCACTATTCAATATCCTGTTTTGTACGAAGGTGGCTTACTATGGGTGTCTTCGTACATTCTCACAAGCCAAACACATTTAGACAATTGTGATTTGCCTTCAGGAGCTGGTCACATGTGATGAGTATGTCAGTTGTGAATTTGCATTAGTAATCAAAGAAAAAAAAATGAAACGAGGGTCCCACAACAGCTAAAACATACAGAAGAGCACTGTGTACAGATTCTAGTTGTTTTTTGTCCCCTCAATTATCTGAATTTCTGTGTTTATTACAAAAGGATTCACAATTCCAATTTATCTAGATTAGTGCATTGTTAAAGCCGGTCATGGAATTAGTACTTACGTAACTGAAATCTACAACATCTGCGTAGCATGTAATTGCAGTGCAGATGGCAAAAACAAGCCAGAATGTAGGAATGGCCAGAGAAGACTGCACTCCCTTCCACCTCTCCCACATGGTGAGGCTGGTTACTAGGACCTGCAGAAAGATTGACAACAGTCAGGATTGCTTGTGTTTCACAACTGTTTCACTTGCGTCAATGTTGGGTTACCCCAGAGCCAAAAAAAGCTGACTCCCTAAAGAATGAAATATCCTTGCAAAAGCAACAAAAACTTATGGAGGCTTTTACTGCAAATGAACGTACAGTGCAGACCACTTATAACGTTATCGCTTTTAGCATGGGACCGGTTATAACGTGTTTTTTTTTTTACCACCGATATGTCGCCCATAGAACTCAATGTATAGGCGGACCATTTACTGTGTAGGTGCACGAAGGAGAATACCAGTTATAGCATGGATTTCTGAAGCGCGCTGGCACGTTGGGAGTGGGGACGAGGGTACACACATGGAAAGCAGCCGCGAAAAGGCAAACAAAGTGGAGGAGAGGGGAGGGTACAGTAGGGATGGAGACCTTAGAAGAAGGACGGAGCGTGTTTTTGTCACTATGGCAGTGTCCAACCAGGGTGCACGCTGTGCAGAGCTCAAGGCAGAAGCAGTAGCATTTTTTTTTTTTTTTCTTATCTCCTTCTTTTGCCTTGTTGTGTGCACTCCCGTGCCGTAGCCGTGATCTGAGTGCCCTGAGCACATGTGTTGTCGAGCTCCTGTTCCCATGCCGTCGGGGGCGTCTTCAAGCGGTGTGAAAAAATGCCGTGTCTTATCGCGGGAGACCAAGAAATGCATTATAAGGGAGACAGAGAGTGGGCTCAAGACAGCGTTGGTGGTGGCTAAATACAGCATTTCCCACACGACCATGTCGACCATCTATAAGAACAAGTACAAACTGCGGCAGCAACTGCAGCAAGACTAGTATTCTCTGTCACGGAAGAGAATACGTACATCGAAATACGAAGGCGTGGACACGGTGCTGTTCAGATGGTTCCAGGAAGTGAAGGCTCGGAGCATCCCAGTAAGTGGCCCCATGCTCCAACAAGAGGCTAAATCTCTCGGAGCTCTTTTAGGCCACAACGACTTCAACCCACTTAACGGGTCGATCCTGAGTTTCAAAGATCGCCATTGCATCAGCTGTAAAGTGGTGTGCGGAGAAAGCGGTGATGTAGACGACGAGTCTAGCGGAGTCTGGTTTCTTTTAAACTTGCAGAATATGCTCTGGACCTATATGACAGAGGCATATATAATGCCAATGAAGCTGGCCTATTTTATAACCTTCTGCCCAACCGCACGCTTGCACTGCAAGGCAAAGCCTGCAATGGCTGTAAGGCCTCGAAAGAGCGCATAACTGTATTGTTTGGCGCTCACATGGATGGAAGCGACAAGTGCCACCTGTTTGTCATTGGTAAATTGGCAAAGCCACGTTGCTTTAAAAAGCGAGAGTGCCTACCAGTGATCTACAAATCCAATAAAAAGGCATGAATGACGCAAAATTTGTTCACAAGCTGACTTTACAAGATTGATGAGGATATGGTGGCAGGAGAAGCGACGGGTTATGCTTATCCTCGACAATTGCATGGCCCACATCAAGCCAAAGTTGACTGCAGTCAACTTAAAATTTTGCGTGCAAACACGACAGCAAAACGTAAACCTCTTGACCAGGGTGTCATAGCAACCGTAAAGACGCTGTACAAAAAGCGCATCTGTGAGCCAGTTTTGCTGAGCATGCAAGCAGCAGCAGCAGCCTCTTAAAGTGAATTTAAGGGGCACAAGAAATGTGGTGGCCACTTCATGGTGGCAAGTAAAGGCCGATACCATAAGCAAGTGCTTCAAAAGGGCAGGCTTCGTGCGCAATGCAGAGGCCCTGGAAGACGAGCAGAGCGAGCCGATGAGGCGCACAATACTGACGTCGTGTGGTCCAGCCCCGTTGAGAGCAACTTTGTTACCGCCACAGACACCTTCCAAGAATTTGTCGATGCAGGGAATTGGAGCCTGCTGTCTGAGAGGAAGCGAGCACGGATGACACGATCGTTGCAGTGGTGCGCAGAAGTGCGGAGGTTGCAACCGACGATGACTCGGATGGTGAGAACAGTGTCGGCCTGATGCCAGAACCAGATTTTTCGTGCAAAGACGCATTGGAATACCTCAAAAAAGTGAAAGCATATTGTGCAAAGAACAGTTTCAGTGCGAAATCGCTTCAGTGCTTGCTTAAGCTTTGTGGAGGACGAAATTGTTCAAAGCGCTGGTCACAAGCATCGCCAGACGAAAATAACAGCGTTCTTCCGCTGATGCGGGACTTGAGAACTTGATTGGTTTCCATGCTGGGTTGTGATTGTGTTGAATGTGCCTGCAAGTGAAAAATGCAATGAATTGCTTTTAAAAGGTGGGTCACTCTTTTGGCATTGGCAAACGCCGAAAAAAGCGTGCTTTGGTTATAACGCGGTACCACTTGTAACACGGATTTTCACAACTCCCATGACTTACGTTATAAGCGGTCTACACTGTATGTTTAATGCCACATCAAGTCTTAAAGCCAACCTACTTTTTGGCGCTGGTTGCAGTCACCTGGTGCAGTGTGGCCAATTATATTACTTTATGCAATAGCCACATCAGACTGAGTGAAGAGAATGTGACTCAGTTTGCTGATCACATACAGTATCGGTATGACATCGCCATGGAGTTGTCAATGATAAGGTCACTCATAGTGATTTCCACTGGTGTATCTGGAGCGGTGTGCCGAATCCACGACGGAACAACAAAATCCGTCGCGGAGCGGTCCGATCTCCATCAGCCAGCGAAAAATAAACTCGCCCCGTTAGGGATTACAGCGGAAGTTGTCCCACGTATCCGGTTGCCCATGTTGCCAACCTTATGTTGAACTACGTTAGACCTCGCACAAAAGTATGCATACCTCTTTCTCTGAGTACGCGTGTACTATACTGCTTCGACGTAGCCGAGCATTTTGGGGCGTCTGCGCGGCGACTCTTGAAACAGCTCCTTAAATAACGTTTCGTATAGCACGTACGACTCTTCTTCGCTGCTGCTTTCCGACTTGGAACTCTTGCTGTGGCTCAGAGCGAGGAGCAGTCCCCTGCAGGGTCGAACGACGCCATTCGAAAATATGTAAACAAATGCCCATGGTTATCATACAGTGCCTAAAAAACGCTAAAAAAAATCGCCGTGCTCGGCTGATCCGGAAGTAACGACACCGTATAGCTGGAGTTCCGGCAGAATCCGGCTCTACGAGACGGATCAATGCGGAGCGCTCCGTCACGGAGCAAGTTGCCCCGAACCACCCAGTGGAACATGCGAACTTGCTCGGGATCCGCCAGTGGAATTCAAATTCTCTGCCACGGAGCAAAAAAACATGCTCCAGATCCGCCAGTGGAATTCACTATAACAACTCTTTCAAGGTCACTTTGAGATGTGACACGCTGTGCGCTTGCAGTCTGAAGCAACAGTCCAGAAAAAGGCATGTTTACTTTGCGCTGTAAACGACAGAGTTTAGCGGCTATCACAGAAACGGAGCTGCAGAGGTCTTCATCACTGACAGATGTACGGCCTTTACGGCTGACCTAACTCAAGCAACCTTGAGCTACAGTCAGACAAGCCACTGTCAAACCACTGCCTACTACCTGCAGACGAATGGCCTCACCGTGTGTCTGATTTAAAGACCACTGCCGACATGCTGGCCATGTACGTCAACGTCGAACACAAGACGCGGGACACCATACTTCCCTATGTGACCTTTGCGTACAACATGGCCGTGCAAGAAACGATGCACCTTACGCCATACAAGACGGTATACCATATTTACCCGCATAATTTGCACACCCCTGATATTTAGCCACCTTTACAAAAAGAAAAAATAATCCTCGCATATTTTGCGCTCACCGTCTCGGCCGAGCCCGCTCGCCGACGCGCACGTGCGGACAGACTTCGGACAGCCACGCGCCCGCACTCCTCACTGCGCAAGCGAGTGCAGTCATACGCAAAAGGGGCTACAAGTGCTATGTCCCATTTTTCGATTCTTTTCTCCAAAAGCCCCCGGAAGCGGTCACTAGAACAAAAGCACGCGAGTGGGCGTGACGAATACGGCTGAAGCAGAGATCAAATGAGCCCGGCCCGTCTCCATTGCTCGGAGGGCGATAACATCACCCCAATCGGGACGCCTGTCATTGAAGGGAAGAGGAAATGCCCGCCCATCCTTAACGAGCATGAAAAGACGCGAGGGGAGGGCAGGAGTGTCGCTCGGCTGCCGAGACAGTGCTGGCGCATGCGCTATCTCGGCAGCCATCAGCGGGTGACTCGTAAACCCTTCTATGTGCTGCACTCTTAACACGAAGGGACTGCGAAAAGTGTCCATGGAGCAGCCGTATTCTCTTACACCAGCGTTTTGTAGTGTTACGTGAGATCGTATCCAAAACAGTTACCATATACCGCGCGCGTTACATCATATTACACGTTATTTCAAATGTATTTGGAAATCTCCGCGTGATCTGCGCACCCCGTTTCGGAGCTCTAAAATCGAAAAGGAAAGTGCGCAAATTACGCGAGTAAATATGGTAGCTCAGCGGCTACGGGCCACCAGGCGAGCGAAGCCATTGCGGCTGTGCCACTGAGCAATGCCGCACATGCACAATGGCATCTCTGCTGGCCCGCAAGCACACTGCAAGACGATACCGGTGGCCGCAGCGCGCGAGTCGCAGTCAATAGCGCACATGTTTCTAATGTTGGTATTGTGCGCTAGTACCGCCAGTCAAAGGGACCCTCGCTAGTTCGAAATCCGGTTAATTCGAACGTATTTCCTGTCCCCTTGGAGTTTGAATTAACAAGGTTCGACTATAATTTGGGGATGACTGTAAGGGTCTATGAAGTGATGTAACTCAAAAACTGTAATAGGTAGCTTAAAACCAGTTTGATTTAATATCTCAGCATAACAAACCACATCATTGTGCCAAATTTAATCATTTTATACCCATAAATAACAAATATTGTTTTCATTCCCATGTCCTGCCTTAATAGATCTGATTTTATATTTGCTCAGAAGGAATAGACCTTCATTCTAGAGCCTTTCTTTGTCTTACATGCTCAACAGAAAAAATTACAAATGTTGTCAAAACATTGAAAGAGACTTTGTCAGCCTTGTTATTTTTGTGAAGTGCTCCTGCCTTACGGATGTTTTGAGGTGGGTTCCATGAGCAGACTTAAACTAACTTGGTATCATTCTTTTAGGCAACAAATGAACCGCAAGGTAAGCTCTTTCATAACCTTCACTTTTTCATAACCTTCATGCATTTGCAATTATTAGATATTAGATAGATTGAGTGGGCTCGGTGGCACCGCCAGGCGCACGATGCTAAATTTCGTGCTCTTCTATGCACAGGTGTTCCTAGGACTGGGTTTGCGCGGCGATCCCTCGTTTCCGGCGCCTTTGGGACACGTTGCATCTGTGACATCGACAGCACCGTATCAAGTTGGCCTGGCCCCTGCTACAGCCATATCGCTTCCCCGGTTTGACTCGGCGTCGCGTCACGTGGCCCATCTTGATAGATGTTTCGGTAACCCAGCAACCCCAGCGACCGACGAGGAACGACATAAAATGGGGCAACGCCTATGCCCAGGCTTCAGTGGGCTCGGTGGCACCGCCAGGCGCACGATGCTAAATTTCGTGCTCTTCTATGCACAGGTGTTCCTAGGACTGGGTTTGCGCGGCGATCCCTCGTTTCCGGCGCCTTTGGGACACGTTGCATCTGTGACATCGACAGCACCGTATCAAGTTGGCCTGGCCCCTGCTACAGCCATATCGCTTCCCCGGTTTGACTCGGCGTCGCGTCACGTGGCCCATCTTGATAGATGTTTCGGCAACCCAGCAACCCCAGCGACCGACGAGGAACGACATAAAATGGGGCAACGCCTACGCCCAGGCTTCAGTGGGCTCGGTGGCACCGCCAGGCGCACGATGCTAAATTTCGTGCTCTTCTATGCACAGGTTGGTGAAAAAAATCATCTCACGAAGTGTTTCAGAACTAGCTGTGCATGCCTTGTGGTGTTGCCGAGCCCCGGCTGTTTGTGGTCATGTTGTATGGATGCGTCTCGTATAGTTAAGTTACTGCTAATTCTGAGCGGTGACGTAGAGGAAAACCCAGGCCCTAATCCCGACGTAAAGGCTGGTCCCGATTCTCATGTTCTCCAGAAGATTTTAGATGCCGTCACAGAAATTAAGGCTTCCCAAACTGAACTTCAGACCGGAATGCAGGGCGTTCAAGAGCGCTTGTCTCTCATTGAGAATACACTGGCATCGCTCAGCGACTGTAAGGAAAAAGTTGAAAAGTGTGAAGCAACTGTTAATGCGGTTCAAAAGCAAGTCGCACAATTGTGCAGTAAAATGGACTTAGAAAACAGAAGCCGCCGTAACAATATCGTGATATACGGCATACCAGAAAATGATGATGAGGGCCCCGAATCTTTGAGGACATATGTCGAAAACGAAATCTTCAGCCATCTTCTAAAAGTTAAAGTGAAGACTGTGGAGCGCGTTCATCGTGCTGGCAAAAAAATAACTGACCGGGATCGTCCCGTCATACTGCGGTTTTATGACTTTGCTGAAAAGATGGCAATACTGCGCAACTGTTCAAAATTGAAAGGTACGAACATATCGATTTCCGAGGATTTTTCACTTGCAGTCCGTGAAACACGCAGGAAATTATGGAAGTCCTCAAAATCTAACCGAGACAGTGGCGATAGGGTTGTGCTTCTTTTCGATAAGCTGAAAATAAATGACACGCTCTACGTTTGGGATAGGCACGTGGGAAAGAGGATACCTCTGCAGCCGGCGCGTTCCCAAACTGCTGGCCACGAAGGCAGTAGCTCAAGTACATGAAGTCAAGCAAACACGCCGTCGTTTTCTTTGTTGTGTTTCAATGCCAGAAGTATAGTGAACAAAACGGACAAACTAGAGGAGATCTTGCTGGCTTTTGCACCTGATGTTTTGGTGATTACCGAGACGTGGCTTCATCCCAGTATTCATGATTCAGAAATAATATCAGAAGGCTATAGCCTACTTCGCAAGGACCGTGACAGCCGCGGAGGTGGAGTGGCTATCGCTATAAAAGATGGTTTAGCGTTCCAAGAAGAACATGGTATACTGAACCACGAGAGTCTGTGGTGCACTGTAACATTTCAAACCACACCTCTACTAATAGGTGGAATATACAGACGACCTGGAGCACCTGAATCTTATCTTACGGAGCTGCACAACTATCTCCTCGCGAAAATGCACGATCGGACGAAGCTAGTGCTTGTTGGCGACTTCAACTTGGCAGGAATAGACTGGGAAAACCTCACCGCCAGCAATAGAGAGGCAAATAGCTGCGAGCAACTTCTGGATACTATGCTAAGTTTCTCATTATCTCAATGCGTAACGCAAGCGACACGCATTCAAGGGCTTGCTTCCAACATCTTAGATCTTGCTTTAATTTCTAGCTCAATAAATGCCCAAGTTATGGTGCAAGATGGAATCTCCGACCATAAAATGGTTTTAATTGAATTCCCCAATCTTAGCCCGGCAAAAAGTGACAATGAAAATTCACATATATTTATTAAAGATTACTCCAGAGCCGCCGATGAAAGTATTATTGATTACCTAGAAATGCAGTTAGACGATTTTGACGCTGAACCTTCCGATGATGTTGACAACTTGTGGTTAAAATTCAAGGCAGCAATTTTTCACTGTGAGGAAACCTACATTCCTACGAAACGTAAGAGGACAAAACGAAGGACCCCTTGGATAACGCGAGAAATAATTCATATTAAACGGAAGCTGAAAAGAATGCGGAAGCGTAAATGCGATCCAGCTGTAATAAGCCAGTGCTACCAAGAGTTTAAAAGCCTGTTGCGCGAAGCGAAGACCTATTTTTTTTCACACACCCTAACCAACTTTATGACAACACAACCGAGGAAATTTTGGCGTTACCTAGCTAAGCCGGACAGCCCAATCCGAAAGATGGAAATCAACGGCATCGTTACTGAAAATACGCACGCAATAGTCAACTCGTTCAATTCCTTTTTCCAATCGGTATTCACCCAAGCATGCCCAGTCCAAGGGCCGCTTTTTGAACGTGACTCGGCCATGCCAGAAATCGAGATAACCGAACAAGGTATCTTGAACCTGCTTTTGCAACTTGATGTTAAGAAATCACCGGGGCCAGATAAAATCCCAAATGCGTTTCTTAGGCGTTATGCAGAACAGCTTGCTCCCTTTTTGTTTAAAATATTTATGCTTTCACTGAAAACTGGCGCACTTCCGAGAGACTGGCTACGCGCAAGAATAATTCCGATCCATAAAAGTGGTAACAGATTTCTGGTGGACACGTATCGGCCCATATCGCTGACGACCTACTGTTGTAAATTAATGCAGCACATCCTCAACAAAGCCATTGTAAATTACTTAGAATCTAACAATATGCTGTACCCGAAGCAACACGGATTCCGTAGGGGTCTCTCCACGGTAACGCAACTTGCAGAAATAGCGCATGACTTTGCTGGCATAATTGACTCCAAACTTCAGGCTGATGCAATATTCATAGACTTTGCGAAAGCCTTCGACCGTGTGCCTCATTCCAAATTAATAGCCAAGCTTGAATCTCTTGGGATTAATAGCAAAGTAATTGCGTGGATTTCGGCCTATTTAACTAATCGCTCCCAGTATGTAACTTTAAACAACGTAGACTCTGACTGCCTCGGTGTTTTTTCCGGTGTACCCCAAGGGTCTGTTTTGGGGCCAACATTATTTCTTGTTTACGTTAATGACATCTCTTCTTGTGCGGAACCAGGTGTAACATTGCGACTTTTCGCAGATGACTGCGTCATTTACACTACAATACGCGGTACCGATGACCAATTAAAACTCAATTCTACTTTACAAAACATTTCCCAATGGTGTGAGATGTGGGGAATGGAAATAAATGTGTCTAAAACCGCGTTCATAAGTCTAACCAAGAAAAAACGACCTTTGTCATTTGTGTACAATCTTAATGGCTCCAATATTAGCAAAGTTGACAAAGTAAAATATCTGGGCGTCACATTCTCGCAAGATTTAAAATGGGAACAGCACATTACCAATACATGTACCAAGGCATTTAAACAACTTAAATTTCTGCGTAGAAAATTGAGCAAAGCACCTTCAGCAGTTAAACTAACCGCCTACAAAACCCTGGTCAGGCCCATTCTAGAATACGGATGTATAGTGTGGGACCCTCATCAAAACTATCTTCGCGAAAAACTTGAAGAATTGCAGAACAGGGCCCTGAGGTTTATATACTCAAAATACTCCTGGCGCGACAGTGCAACGGACATGCGTCATCAAGCGCACCTAGCAACTCTGTCTAGCCGGCGTCATGTTGCTTCCATGAAGTTTTTTTATCTCCTTTTTCACGGTCACCTTAAAATCTGTAAAGACGACTATATTCATCCGCCTGGCCGCCGTTCTACTAGGACGAACCATGATAAATGTATACGCCCCTTCAGTGCCCATAGCAATGTGTTTAAATATTCCTTTTTCCCTCGCGCTGTCACCGCTTGGAACGCGCTACCAGGTGAAGCTGTTAATATTACAAATATTGATGAATTTTGTTCTTTTGTTGAGCAGTTAACAGAGCCAGTATAGTTACATTTTGCTGTTCTTGTTGTTGCGATAACAAAAATATGTTTTGCAGTGGTGCATTGTAATCTTTTGTGCATATATATTGTTTCTCATGCGTAGTTTTTCAAGTGTTTTGCTGTTGTGCGTATCGTCCCTCAAAATATTGTATTTCCTGAACTTTGTATCTAATTGGTTACCTGTGATGATGTATGCCCGCTTCCTGTATGGGTCTGCAGAAGACCTACAGTATTGTTAAATAAATAAATAAATAAATAGGAAAGCTAATTACTGGAATTCTCACTTTCCAAGCTTGAAAATTATTTCTAGTCTATAAAACAGCTTTTTTGATATTTAATTAGCTTTAGTGTGGAGGGCTGGCTTTTTAGAAGAAGCATGTAGTTCTGAAAAGTGATTTTTTTTTTTAATTCTAAGTTACGATAATGCCCCATAAGGAGTCATCTAATTAAAATGTGGAATTTCACCATAATTTCCTTTCGAAATGATATATTTGAAATCTCCACTGCGTGGCAATTTTCATCGTGACAGAATAAGTGATAAGAAGCTTCCTTTCAAGACACTGATCCACCGGGCAACCGGTTCAGTTTTTTACCAGCAATAGGAGTGACGTACGAGTGTGCAAAGAAGTACAGATGCTCCAGCCACTTCTGCCAAGTCTGTTTCGTGGTGAAGGTAGAACAGTGAAGAGACCACCAGCTTTGCCACGCAGACAATGAACGTCAAGGCTTGAAAGGCCTGCATACAGCCAGACAAACAGTTCACAATTATGCCTCTGAGAACAGGCTCCCTTTTATTGTTGTTTATGTCAACTTCTTTAGGTACGGCAAAGGTACAGCAGCATGTCAGCCGGAAAAATACGACATATAGTCACAGTAAGTTCTATACTCATGGCAACTGCTTTGTTTCATGCATAGCACGAAATGTGATGAAACATTCATGAGCACAAATGCTGCTTCACATACGAGAGGGAGATATATGTCACATAACTGAATGTAGCATTAAGTGTCGTGTTCTGTTGCATAATATGACTAGGTGATTACCAGAAAATTGTTGCAGGCACAAACCTTACATTCAAACAAGCAATATGTTTGTCAATACATTGCCCACGCTTACACCCAAACAAGAGAATTGTGCCATCTACCGGAAGCACAAAGGGATACAAGCAATACATGAATTTGATGCAATCTTATGCCTATCAAGTGTCACTAGCTATGCACTATAACAAGTGGTTACGCTGCCGAAGAGTTTGGGTGCAAGAGGCTTCTCTTCTCTGGGATGCGCTGAGTGATGGACTTTGTGAGAACTCTTCTTTCAACAGTGGAGCTGTTTAAGCTTGACAAAACTCCGTGGATGACCATCCCAAATGGTACTTCGCTGGTATGTGCCACAGAAAGGGGGCAGTATGTGCCAAGCAGCTCCTAACATAGCCATACGTGGCATAATGTGGAAACCAGTATGGGAAAGAGAAGTGAGAAGGAGAGAGTACGACATAAAAAGAGATGAAATAGTTCTTTCAACTCGGTCTGCGTTCGCCAGATGGCAACTTGCTTTCCAGCTTCGCTGTTTACCGTATTTACTCGCGTAATTTGCGCACTTTTTTTCGCGATTTTAGAGCTCCGAAAAGGGGGTGCGCAAATTACGCGGATATTTCGCGAACACGTTTAAAATAACTTGTAATATAATGCAACTAGCGCGGTAACTCTTTCGGATACGATCTCACGTAACACTGCAAAACGTTCGTGTAAGAGAATACGGCTGCTCCAGGGAGGGCGCAGCACGTAGAAGTGTTTACGAGCCGTTGATGGCTGCCGAGATAGCGCGCGATAGCGTTATCTCGGCAGCCGATGGTCGAGCGACACTACACCCCCCCCCCCCGCCCGCCTCGCGTCTTTTCATGCTTGTTAAAGACGGGCGGGGCCTTTCCTCCCCGCACGGCAGGTGTCCCGATCCGGGTGATGTTATCACATCCGCCCTCCGAGCGACAGAGATAGGCGGGGCTCGTTTGATCTCAGCTTCAGCCGTTTTCTTTGCCCCCACTCGCATGCTTTTATTCTAGCAACGGTACTTTGGGCTTCCAAGGCTTCCGGAGAAAAGAATCGGAAAAAGGGGCATCGCACTAGCAGCCCCTTTTGCGTATGACTGCGCTCGCCTGCGCAGCGGGGGGCGCGGCCGCGCGGCTGTTGGTCCGTGCGTACGCGCCGGCGAGCTGGGAACGGGGAACGCAAAATATGCGAGGATTTTTTTTTTTTTTTTTGCTAAGCTGGCTAAATATTAGGGGTGCGCAAATTATGCGAGGGCGCAAATTATGCGGATAAATACGGTATTTCACAGGCATGAAACTTGCTTCAATTTTTACTACATCTAAAACACCTCCATTTACTACACAGCACTTGTAAACAACTTGCAAACAAACACTGCTTGCCCAATACCATGGTGTGGTGAATGCAACCTCCTCTATCCGACACAACAGTGTGTTCAGTTAGCAAGTTCCGTTTGTTGCATAAAACAAATAAATAGCTTACTGTACTGCAAAGCGCAGCAAATTCTTTTCTCTGTTTGCACTACTGTCTTCTCTGGTGCACCGAGTGCTTCAGACACTACAGTGAAGAAAGCTTTGGTGTTACAATAAATTTAATATCCATGCATGCAACTGTATGAAAAAAAATTTTGTCTATGACTGGTCCATCGACCAATGATAGAAAATGACCCCTGAAACTTAAACAGTGCATGCAGCAACTCTCATGAAGTGCTCATGACAGTGTGTGGTGGTGCTTGCTTAACAGAATTGCTTAGCAGAATGGGGTACCTTAACTCTTTGGTGCCAGATGCAAGCCATGAAAAAATTATTTTCTCATGTTTGAGCTTTAAAGGGAGACAAAAGAGCACTATGATTTTCCTCCTATCGGTAAATAACTCTTTCCCCTTGGTAAAACGCACGAGAGTGAAATACAGGTGGCTGCGTCACCTTGGAGTTCTCACACCAGCTCGGTCTGACGCCATGCATTTTGAAGGCGCCTGCAGAGGCCACATAATTATCCGCTTGTAAAATTGAATTGCATTGTGTTCGCATGTAGCAAGAGAGTTGAAGTTGCAAGTTTCACGAAATTCCAAGGAGCCAATGCGGACAAAATACTAAAAAGGACTTTCAAATCCATGACGTCATGGTTGGGTTGACGGGCAGAGGTTTTGGTGCGAAGTTCAAGAATGAAACGTTGATCTTCATTTTCTCCTTTAATATTGGACCTATGATCACGAGATTACCCGCAATAGAAATCTCAAAGAAAAATCTATCAATAAAAACTGAATTACTTTTTCTCTTTAGTCCCCTTGTTGCGACTGAAACTGCAACTGCACTTAATATCAAGTCCAAACGAGGAGTTTGTCTGTGGAGCCCAGTCACCGAGCTAGTGTGTTAAAACTTGCTCATCGCACTTGGTGAGTGTGCGTGTGTTCCCTCCTCCTTCTGAAGCTCGCCCCCTCCACACGAGCAGCAAGGCACCAGCGCATCTCAGGACATTGGAGGTGCTTCTTGAAAGGGGTATAAAAGGGGAGAGAGGATGCGCAGCACAGTGGTCGGCAGTCACCTTTGCTCTCATGTGCTGCTGTATGTACTTTCGTTCTGTTCTTTTTGAGCGGCTCGCTCACCCGTGCCAATGTATTAAACGTTTGTTGTTTGTTTTTTACGTCGCCTTATCTTCAATGCTAGCCCTCCTCGATAACCTGGTTCGAGCTTCATGCAGGCACTGCTGAAGGTTTGCCATGCCCCGCTACCCTAACACCCTTTAAAGGGGCACTTGCAAAAAAAGGTTTCGTTTATGTTCTTTTGCTGCAATATGTAGCTAGGGGCCTATTGGTAATAAAACGGCGCATCAATCGCTATGGCACGCTACAGATAATTTATGGCTTGTTTATTACTGGCTAGTTTCGGTTATGGTATGGGAGAGCTCCAAAAATGACAAGCCGCCAGGTGCATCTGGCACCACCTTGCATTTGAACTGGTGCAAACAAACTCGACCACCAGAGCACACAGAACTGTGATGCACTTCCGCGCAACCTACAGTGCGTGCTCATACTCTTTCGCCTGTTGCACGTCCAGCGTGTTGTCATCATTGTCGCTATCGTCATTGTCGGGTGGCAATGATTTCCTTGAGGCCTGGTATCACCGGCAGCCTACTAACATAAGTGCAGAAAAAAGGCAACGGCGGCTTAAACGTCATCATTGCTAGCTACAGTGCTCAGAGCTCGGCTGCCGTGATGATGTTGTGGAACCTGGGGGTCCCCTTGGGGTCACCTTTGGTGGTGTTGATGTCGCGAGGTGTGGCCTGTAGCACTTGATTGCACACACGAACTTCAATATTGCTTCAAATGACCTTCTGAGCTATATTCACCATTGAGGTTCGGTAGATCACACATGTGGATGTCCCCAAAAACCGATCCCGCAGGCTATCTCAGCAGCGAAATTTTGGTAATAAAGTAAGGCTGACGGAACAAGCAGCAAAATCTAGCTTACACGCTAGATTTTGCGACCCTGCTGCATCCTGTGCGCAGGCCTGCGAGTGGTTAAAGGGTTGACCTACAGCCAATTTCCTGTTGTCTTTATGGAAAGCTTACCAGCCAGAACGTCCAGTCATGCAATGACAAAACAAGAAAAATGCTGTGAAATGTCTTTTATCAGACTTTTTTGCCCATGGATACTTATACACAACACATGTTGCAAACAGTGGCCGACAACCGTTGGCTGTGTTCGCGCAAAGTTCTGGCCTGATAAAGCGCACAGGGCGCAGTTAAAAGTAGGATTTTGGTGGCTGCAAAGGCAGCGCCGCTTGACAGAATCGACTCCTTTTACTGCATAGAAAGCAGATAATAGGACGGGGATTTGTTTTTATGTACATAACAACGTATAATGTACATAAAAACGCATAAAAATGCAGGTTTTAAGCGCATAGGATGCATCTTTATGACCATAACTCTGGTAATTTTAAGCCCAAGTTACAGTCATATGAACAGCAGCAGGCAATGTACAGCAATTTAAAGACTTCAGAAAGCAGTACCAAGACCAGGCTACGCCAAGCTTCAGTTGCCACGGCTTTTAAGCGCAATTTAAAAATACAAATCCTATTCAAACCACGAAAGGGTGCTCGATTCCACCACTATAATTCAAGTTCTTTCCAAATGCACAAACGTCCATTCACACGTTCTGGCTAGTT
The DNA here is from genome assembly GCA_013339685.2 of Hyalomma asiaticum. Classification (NCBI taxonomy): domain Eukaryota; kingdom Metazoa; phylum Arthropoda; class Arachnida; order Ixodida; family Ixodidae; genus Hyalomma; species Hyalomma asiaticum. The sequence goes on from CM023483.1 coordinate 43,783,928, forward strand.
GTCGTGTCCTTTATGTTTGTCAGGAATTCACAAAGGAAGTCTTGGCACAGCAACTAAGGAGCAATGCAATGCTGTACCACAGCAGTGGTGCCTCTAGCAAATATTTATTTCACGGTTTTGGAACTCCAAAAACACAACCATCTCCAACAGAACAACATGCACAGATGCGTTGGTGGCAGTGTGTCATCTTACGGCTAGTCATATTCTGCAAGCAGCTCGCATTCTTCTTGAGAAACAGGTGAGCTTTGCACTTAGTGCACTTGAACTGTTTGTCTCTTCCAAATGGGCTATCTGCACCGCTAGCGTCTGTGTTCCACAGATGGCCATGGACCTGTCCTGTCCATGTGGACGCTGCTGGCCTGAACAGGCCAGCCTTCTTTTTTTCTTACTGTGTTAAAAGTGAGCTCCCAATGAGCATGATGGTTTTCTAGTTTTAATCTGGCATATGCTTCTAAGCAATGTGGTATGTCATGGGCCATCTCTCAATCGCATGCCAATTTTATGGAAGCCTAAATTAAATTTGGTTTCGCACAAGATGTTGAAGTGATGGCTGTCACACCTGGCTCTACCAGTCCCCAGAATGACACAGAAGAGCGGGTTTCAGTTTTAAACTACCCATATGATATGACGCTACATGTCGGGAGCTATTATTGTCACGAACACATGAATGCTAGCATTTACAGCTAAATGACTCAAATGCCGAGCGTAGCGAATTCACAACACACCACAAAGGAAAATATAAGGTGATCAAAAACGCACTTTTAAGCAAAGTAACATGTCATGGGCAATCTCCTACATAGCTGAAAGAAGGCATTATTTTTGGGAAGCTTGAACTCAGTTGGCTGTGGCAGAAAACGACAAAGTCAGGGCTCACGCTGCCCGGAGACCAGTACACAATACTGGCTTACAGTTTATTCCACTACATACAAGCCCTACAAACAGCCAGCGTGGAAGGCTTGAAGCATCTCATAATTTGCCGGGCTGCCATTATTTGCTATGTCATAAATTCACGACCTTTTCTTCTTTCTGCATAACCTTGAGCAAGCCTTAGTAATTGGTGCGACATCATATGGTGCCATAATCTCCTGCTAACATGTCCCTTCATTTTGTATGGAGTACAGCAGTGGCTCACATTGTCAATAAATGCTGTTTGATGGTGCATTTTTTTCTATGTACACCAATCAACTTCTGCATAGACCGCAGTGTGCAAAAAGAAGCTAGCATACTACATGATGTCCCACTTACCAGCTTAGTGACGTAGAGCACGGTGAGCGGGCAAGAACTGTTTTCGTCACTGTGGCTCACGACACGGGCTTCGCACAGTGCCAGCAGCCAAGCCACTGAGCAGGGCAGCCACACCAGGGCCGTGTGCTGAAAACAGGGGCTCACACTGGGCAGCTCCGTGTCCCATGAGGAAGATGCGTTCTGCAAACAATGTCTGGATCATGCCTCCACAAGAGCCACTCCTTCTTTATCTGTACTGCTCTGCAAAAGCTTTTGAAAGCCCTTTCACTGCAGCATAAAATCGAAAAAATGATCTCGCATTTTGCTACCAAGTGGAAAAATGAAACGTGTGCAGCCCATGACAGCAATGATGGCACATCTTGAAACTGCACCAACACGACAGGGCAGGAAATGCACCTTGCAGCTGACTCCTAGGTGGAAAGACTGTGCATGAGCTTTTTGTGAAAACACTGCCATAAAAATTGCGCAGTAGCTCTTGGAGTAGAGTTCGTAGATGGACCGATGAATGTTATGTTTATCGCGGCATGAACAACACAAATGACATGATGTGTGTTTTATGTAAAACATAGTAGTACGTATTTATTTTGCCGATTTACTGCTGTAATCGACATTTCACATCAATATATCAGCACAGATGTGCTGAAGCACTTTGTCACCTTGAATTACTGCCACTGCAACCAGAGACTTTGGCTCGACACTACAATCCTAGATGCCCAAGCTGATGCAATAGGCAAGTCACACTACTATGGTGCACAGTGGGCATAAAATAACCCATGAACGATAAGGCTAGTAAATGCTATGACTGTGCTTAGCACCACCAGTGGAGGGGACGCTTTCCTGCTGATCACCGTGATGTGCAGCATTCAGAAGCACGTGCCAACCCAAAAACTTAGAAATTCATGAACACAACACAGTTTTTAAGGCTCGACTGCAGATGCAACATATACGATGGAACACACCTTGAGATGCAACACATACGCAGCAGCAAGCATTGATAATCACAAACGACAGGCTACCTTTTGATTACAGTGAATCTTTTGCCCCCTTACTGTTGCTAATTTCGGTTGCTTTGGGGAGCACTAGATTAGCTGACCCAAGCACCCCAATTTCTGCCATTTAGAAAACTCCAAACAGAATGTCGAGAAACAAGCAAGCAAGTCTTTTTCATCAGCAGACCTTTTATAAACAGTAGTGACCATAACGTTCAAACATAAGGAAAGTGTAAATTAATCAACCACAGCAACAATTTAGAAGAAACACACATACAGACAACTAATAACAACAAAGCGAGCAGATGCAGTCTAGTCACTTTTGTAATATACCACACATGCACTCCCAATACACAACTCCACTCTCGATTCTATCTTAATGATCGAGACACCCTTCATGTGCAATATCTTAGAAGGAAGGACTTTATGAATATGGTTTTGGTGAAGCCTTTGGTTTCCACAGCAGGGACAACATTCAGAGGAGGAAAGTGTTGAGCAGTTTGTTCCAGTGACCAACAAGAAATAACCAAATAATATGAAAGGGCCAGCAATCATCCTGCTCTTGTTCCAAGTGCAGTTGGGCCCTGTTATAAGAGAGACACATGGCAGGAAGATGCTCATGTACCTGTATCACGAGTCTCTTCTAAGAAGAAGAAGGGCACTATGTTCTCACTTTCTGATCAACTTTTTAATGTCGGCGCACTACAAAAAAAAAAAAAAGAAAGCTTTAAAGAAGGCTACTGGCTGTTCCAAGTGGCCGTCACTTCCTTTTGCATCAATCTGGTCATGCAGATTGATGCCTGGTGGACCGCTTCATGGAGCACACAAATCGCGTTCCCTCCACTGCAACTTCCTCTGCTCAAGCTTGTACTACTCGGTTATTGTCTCACTATCCCGGAAGTTGCAAACGCTGGTTTATTTGTGCTAGTGAAGATGCAGCTGACTGCGTTACTTGCACTTGGTAGGCAGTTCCATTCTTAACAGGACACAGTGAAAGTGGCCTCTGTCTATTGTTCAGGCTTGCTAACACCGCGACTGGGCACTTGCGAAACGGGCGAGCCCACCATGGCCTCTGGGCTGGCATAAACGGCACAGTCGTGTCCATATTTTGGGCACGCTTCTCTACATTGACATCTCATCATTATTTCCCAGCTAAACAACGCACTCTGCGTTAACGTTTCCATGATTCATTTTCTCCTAGGACTTGTAAGGATTGAAACCACCTTCCTGCTCTCATCACAGACATTAGCGATCATCACTCAGCACAATGTTAACATCTACTAATTAGTTACATTACTGATCATCATTCCCAGACAATGTTAACAGCTAATTAGTTTTACCTGACGTCTTTTTGTTGTTCTCGTTCATTACCGTCTTATGTTTACCTGTATTGTGTTACTGCACAACTCCTCTCTGTAATGTTTGGCCTCGAAGGCACAATAAATGAAATGAAACATAAGTAGCTAGCTAGCAAGTGCATGCACTGATTGTTTCCTTTTTGTTTCTAGAACAAATTAACTGGAGTTAGCAGCTCCTAGCACTACATTTAGAGTTCAAATGTCTGTTATATACACAAGCACTGGCCAAAATTCAAGAATAGTTTGTCCGTTACAACCATCTTCATGACCTGGTGTCTGTCACAAGAGGGATCCAATTAATGACAAAGACAGGGCAGACAATGCAAGGGGATGATGGTGGCTGTTTAACCCAACTGTGCATCAAATCAATTATTACATGGGTTAAATTGTACAGTTATTCTGTTTAGCTCTGACATGTGCCAGCTACTTGAGTTGGCAGGCCCTCTTGGGCAATAACATGTGCCCCCGTGCAGTACTTACCCAAAATGATGTGTTGCAAAAGCCATCCATAGCCAATTCTGTATAAGAGCTGTAAGTAACCAAAGAAAAAAATGTCTTTCATAGTGAATGCACCTTGAGGCATGAGAACACCAAACAGAACCAGAACGTGACGAGCAAGACTCGGTAAATATAGCCATTAATTCTGCCCACAGGAAACCGAGATAGAAGACAAAGCACCTGTGGGTGCCTTAGATGTACAACACACAATTTTAGATGGCAATGGGTCATACATATTGTATGCGGGTACTCTCAGCGGGATTATGCAAGGGGATGGTGGCACACACAGTGACGTGGCCCACTGATTGCATGTTTGGTGCTCTTGACAGGGCAAAATTGTATTCATAATGTGTGGAACATGGTAACCAGAGTAAGCACGCAATGCATCTGAAGTGACAGATGGCAACAGACAGGAAGACCAGAACCGTTGGAACAGGACAGTCGACATAATTTCATCACAGTCTGCTCATTTCATGCAATTGTACAGGCACCTTCCATTGTAGTGGTTCACCGGTACAGCAGTTTCACAAGCCACCAGGTAGAGCACATTGTATTTTCAGCCACAACAAGTAAATATCTAGGATTATGTTTCCTATATATTCTAGCAAATTTCTGTACCAATCTACTATCAACTAACCCAGCAACACCTTCTACTGGGCTATATTAGGGGCAAAGCACCTTTGGGTCTCGGGCTGTCGGCATCTCTTGTGTCCTGTTGCCACGGCAGATCAAGTTGTCAAACGATGGTCAAAACACAAGTTTCTAATGGATAAAACCGGTTTTAAATAAACTAACATGATTTAAACTAATTTAAAATAAAGGAATAGTCAGGATTTCATTGCATTAATAACAAAATTCGGTTGCAAAAGTTGTGTGGGCCCATGCTGGAGGCAGTGCAGCCAGGCAGTGTGCTTGTGTTGTAGGGTTTTCATGTCAGAACCCTGTTGCGCTCGACGGACCCGGTTAGGTAGAAGATCGCCACCGACCGGGCTGCCCACGTCACGGAGCTTCACAAACTCATGAACGTGTAGTGCAGTGGGGTCGTGCGGGTATCCGAAGATCATGTCAGAAGCAATTCTAAAGCGTATCTGCTAATGTGCCAGTAGCACCGCATGCTTTCACCCCTTCCAAGGTTTCACATTAGTCTTTTCTTTTTCTAGTCCAGTGGGCTATCAGTTCAGTTCTGCATCAGCATCGTGTGTAGTGCTGTTACCAGTTTCTATGCATGCTGGTGTGTGTGCGCTTGGTACTGTAGTTCTTTGGCAATCTTAAATATCTGTAGCTGTGACTCTGCTTTCAGTGCAAGCTTAAGTGCATAAAAAAAAACAATGCAAGAAATACAGTAGAACCTCGTTATAACGAACCCGGATATAACGAACTATCGGATATAACCAAGTAATCGCAATTCCCCTTGAAATTCCTATAGATGAAATTGATATTGGTTATAACGAACTAATGGTTATAACGAAGCAATTACTGATCCCCCTTCAACTTTGTCATAACAAGGTTTTACTGTACGTATTTCCAGGTGTTTCAGCCACCACAGTTTTAAATGTAATATTATGACTGGGCAATGTAAAAAGCGAACCTAGTCACTGTTACCGACACTAGAAGGAGCGCAACACGTGAACCTCTGGAGGTTCCAATCTTCCCTGAAACTTTTTTACATAACAAGAAAACACTGCCAAATGGTAATCAAGATTCCTACGACAACGCAAGCTAAACATGATTGCACGACATGGACCAAAAAATTTGCGATTTCATTACAAATGTAGCAGGCAATTGCATGCTCCTCTCTTGGGCAACTGGGAGAACTGACTACACCGACTGCACGACTAAACAGCACCAAGAAAAGTAGGGCAGTACGTATAGCCGCCATATCGTGCCACCATGTGTAACAGTGGCCCTAAATTATTTCCAATGACTGACAGCACATCAGTCACCATAGCAAAGTGCACAAACACATCCAAAAATAAAAGTAAAAAGAAAATGCTGAAAGCTTCTCGGCCCATTCCCTTTAGCACTCTCGGAATGAAAGAGGAGAGCAGGCATTAGAAGGGTGCAATCCCTCCGCCCATATTTGATAGTTTCAAAAGGTTTTTGCAGCAACCGATTTATAAAGCCATAAGCTCCTACAGTGAGGTCATTCAGAGATTACTGTGAAAAGGCTTGATGGGCTCATTCAACATGATGTGCACTAACAGGGCTTGTAGTAGTGGATTTACCTCTAATAGACACTTACACTGTTCCGTATGCCGACCTTCTGAACTCAGCCATGGCACTGCGTTTGTTGTCTCTGTTGTGCTATTTGTTCTGCTTCGTCCCAAATTGAGATTTTTTATGGCACCTTACCTGAGCAGAACTGCTGCTTTTTATGGATTTGCTTGTGCCACAAAAAAAAAAAAGACTACGCACAGCACAACATTGCTTGCAAGTATAAGATACTACAGGTTATTTTTATTTGACATTTTGCTTAACTCAAAAGGGAAAAGCAAGAACATGAAAATAAAAGAAGCATCAGAAAGTTTGATACTTGAACATGGTCCAGCTTGTGTTTCAACAAAACAAACCACACAGAGAATGGTCCGAGCTCCGAAAATATTCAAAGGCTCACTCACTCAACGTGAGAAGCAGTGCAAGTCCAGTAGAGAGATAAAGGAAAACAATTTTTTTAACAAACAAACTTAGTGGCATGGTGTTGAAAACAGAGCACGTAAGCCAACTGAGTGACTGCTTGCAAGGCAAGCCAGACACTCCTATAGAAGACATTTCGATGAATGGCTTCCCTGGGCGAAATTACGTAGAAAAAAAAAAATTGTTTATGCACGGAAAGAATCCCCAACAAGGCTGACTTCATTTCCTAACATGGAAATTTCTCGGCCTCCTGGACGTCGGAGGTGGTGTTCGTATTACGCCGACTGCCCTTTCAAAAAATCTTCACAGTGGTCCTCTAGGCAGGGTAGCACGTAGAGAGACATTGCTGGCCATTTTCGTTGTTTTTTTAAAGCTTAAGAGAAGATCGCAGAAGTGCTTTGTAGTTTTTGTTACCTCTGTTGATATTACTTGAACTTCTGTGCTACAAATGAGTGAACAAGCGTGAAAATTGTCGTCTTTCTCCCAGGAAATTTCAGCTTGGCTCGTTTCTTATCTGTGCAGGGGCGATGAACATGTGGCTTTCACATTCCACTAGTTGCAATAAGGTAATTGGCCAACTCTTGCACTGGAGATCAACATCCCTTGCATGATGTCCACTGTCCTTGAAGGACCGCATGCCCTTACTTTGTGTGTGCAATTACATGAAATGAGTGCCACTCTCCATTACTTGACTTGTCCATGACAAGCACTCCACCGACACTGTTAAAGGAGCCCACTCTTCCAACTGCTGGCTTGCAGTCAGGGCTCCTGTGAACATGTGAGCCAAATATTAGTACACAGCAGGATGCTTGCAATTTTGTTTCAGCTAGAAATTACTCTTCACTCGACAAACTAGGTAGAAGGGGGCACCGATCACATAGATAGAGCAAACTTCATGACTGCAAAAAACATGCTAGGTAATATTGTATGTTTCAAGTTCAATGAATAAAAATACACAGACTTATTCGAGTACTTCCAGTCTCGACGGTTTGTTTTCTCCTGTGTTCATGCAAGGCCAACCTGGTGCACTTCACCACTGATGTTTTAAACACGGGTGCCCGGGTTGGATTCAACAAAAAGGATCAAGGGCTTGTTTATCTGACTGAACCAAGCATAGGGGAAATTATGCATGTTTTTCTTTTTCTTAGCACACAAGCTGCCTGCAGGACAGAACCCACAACTTAAGGTCCCTATCAACAGCTGGTGAGTTTTTTTGTCTACTTTAATTCCTTTCCGTGTATGTATAAATAATAATAATAATTATGTCATAAGTACTGCACTACAGCTAAAGAACTACACATAATTCTGTCCATGCTTTCCTTGGCCCCATTATCTGGTGGTACCGAGGCTCACTGATAGACGGCACTCTCTGATAATGAATGAATGAATGAATGTACTTTATTGCACACATCTTGTACAAGTGCGCACAAAACTGAATGATCCCATAGCCAAAGGCTAGTGCGGGTCCCATATTGAAATATACATAATGGAAACTGTAATAATTGCAAAAAAGTGAAGAGTAGAAAATGAAATTACATATCACCATGCAAGGAATAATGTGTGATTACTAAGAGGAGCCAGTTGAATTCAAGAAAACAAAGCAAGAAGAAACATGGATTGCAGCGAACACAAATAGGTTTGGTAATAGAAGTGCACAGATCTGTAAAACGAAACTTGGGGTAGCAAGTATCACTAACGCATCCTCAAAATACCTAAACAAAGCGAACTAGGTGACTGCAGCGTTTTGCAATGAAACACAAAACATAGACAATAAAAGAAAGACAAAGCCATATATGTACATGGTCAAAAGATGATAAAATGTACCAGTCAGCTCAGGAACCAGAGAAAATCACTTCAAAGTAGTATTTTCTTTAGCGATCGCGAGAAGTCCTGGGTATTCTTTATATAATGCGGGATACCATTCCACACTTTCACTCCGGCGTATTGTAGTAAACGTTTGTTAAAGGCATTTTTTTGTGGGTGGTATATTGAAGTTGTTAAACGTTTGGTTCCTTGTTACGCGTCGGGGGCTACAGAGTAATGAAATAGGGAATGGTTCATTGTTCCTTACCACACTGTTAATGCATGCAGCTAATCTTAGTTCCCGCAAAAAATCAAAAGACAAGATTTTCAATCTAGAGAATAGTGGTTCGCCATGTTCGTAGTGTCGTGAGAAAGTAATTGTATGTATAGCTCGTTTTTGCGGCCTTCGTACAGGCTCAAGATAAGAGCTATACGTCGTACCCTAAGATTCTGTGCAGTACAAAAGGTGGCAGTTCACTAAACTAAAATACAGAATGCACAGAATGGGAATATTCGCGAGTTTGCAAGAGGGCGAGACAACTGGAAGCTAGCTTCAAGCAGACTGCGTCTAGGTGATATTGCCAATTTAAAGAGCTATCTAGAACAACATCAAGGTAAGTAAAAGAATCCGTACATTCAAGGGAACATTTATTGATGTATAGCAGTATGTCACAGGAAGCAGGATTTGTACGGGATGGAATAACATATATTTTGTCTTTTTGGCATTGATGGTAAGCCTGTTAGCGGAAAAGCACTCGGCAAGCTTGGCTAGTTCGGCGTTCATTTGTTTTTCTATGTCTAACAGATTTTTACCAGTAATAATTAGGGCATCAGCGTACATAAGCCTCTCAGCTGTTGTTAGTACTAGGGGCAAGTCGTTTATGCACAGCAAGTAACGTAATAGCCCTAATACGGAACCTTGCGGGACACCTGTTTGTATGAACTGAAGAGATGAAGCAATGTTATTGGTAATTACCGTCTATTGTCAACCTTGAAGGTAACTCTGAAAAAAATTCCACATAGTGTTGCAAAAACCATATTTGCGTAATTTGTAAAGTAAAATGTCATGGTCTACTGTATCAAAAGCTTTTCTAAGGTAAAAAAAAAACCCCTACGGCGAATTTGTTATCTTGAAGGGCAGTGTTTACAATCTGGCTTAATGTAAGCACAGCTGTGCTTGTAGAACGCATCGGTCGGAAGCTACGTTGATGCGGACATAAAATATGATATTGTTCAAAAAAGACAGCATGCATTTTACAATTATTTTTTCAAAGATATTGTTAAGAACACTGTGTACAGATATCGGGTGGTAGCAAGAAGGATCAGACCTGTTCCCCTCTTTTTAGACAGGGGTGACTTTGGCTATTTTGAGTATTGATGGGTATTTACCGGCACGTAATGAGTGATTAAATAGAGTGCATAGTACTTCCCCAATTATATCAATGTTCTCTTTTATAACACGCGCTGGAATTTCGTCAAGACCCGGTCTTGACGTACCGTTGTTTCCAAAGCCACTAATATGTTTGCTGTTGCACACTTTGTGAAGGCCAGACTTTAGCGCAGCAGCACTTCTGATTCTGTAGAGTTATTGCGGCCACCATGGGGTGCCACCATGTCCTAGAGGACATGCCCTAGCCGCGCTGATGGTAATTATGCTAAGGAAGCTTATTCACAGCCTGCATTCATGCCCCTCAGCACACTGACAAGTGCCACACGATAGCAATATCCAAGAAAGAAAAGTTTGGGATTGCACAAATGCGGAACCCAGTGCTACATGACCGTGACAGTGAACTTTACGCCCTGGCCCCGACTAAACCCTCTAACCTTGCTCGCACCTCACAGATACAGGAAATTTTTACAGCAAGCAATTAATTACTGCTGAAGTTAAAAGCACTAAAGAACGCGAAAGACCAGAAGAAGTGAACGACTTTTTTGGTCCTTTGTATCCCTTCGCACATTCCACTTCTGGATCTATTTCGAACTCGCCCAGTATTCATTACAATTCAAGAGGCTCCTCATCAAGGTTCATTCGAGGATTACTGGAAACTTGTCACAGTGAATCCTTTAGCATTTATCAATCAATGCAGCAAAGCCATTGTAAAGACATCATGCATCTGTGCAATACGTCCCAAGACTTTACACATTGCATGTAGTTGCACCTTATGACTCTGCACCAATGCAATAGCTACCTCCTGTCCTTCACCTGACGATGCACCTATTTTCCTTAGAACCCCACGCGGTCTCCCCCTTCTGTCAATGTTGCTCATACCTTACAATGGTCAGGCGGAGGCAATTATTAAATTCACAAGCCGAGCTTCACGTGGAACGGTCATGAGGCGTGTCATAGTGACATACTTTGGGTTGATACTGGCCAGCTGTCGAACTAATCTAAGTATATATCTTCCACATTTAAACGTGCCACCTGCCATGATAGCTAAGTGGCTAACATGTTGCACCACTCAGCTCGAGTAGGCGCATCCCAGTGTGCATGCAGTGCAAGAATGACCGCATACTTGTGAACATTAAAAGCCCGAAAAGGTCTTAATTATTCCGGAGTCTTGCACTGCACAGTGCTTTAGAATCATGACGTTGTTTTCGCACGCAGAATGCTAGAACTCAATATTTAAATGGAACGATGTCTACGTCCCAGTCGAAAAAAACAATTGGAACCATTTGGAAATATCAGTTGGGTCCAAATGGAAATGTCACTTTCCAATTGGGCCATTTGGCATTACCAACAGGACCAATTGGGATAGCTGTCATTGCCAAATGGTCCAAATGGAAACCATTTGGGCCAAATGGGTCCAAATGGAAACCATTCGGGCCAAACGGTTCAAATGGAAATGGAACCAATTGGTCCAAATGGTTCAAATGGAAACCAGTCAGGCCAAATGGAGCTTGCGGGCTCGCTTCCAATTGGGCTGATATACAGCCTCCAACCGGGAACGAATTAACCTCTGACGTAGAGCAATACATCCCTATTGAGAAATGGTGCCTGTCCCTTTCCTGTATTACGCCGCCAAAGAAATGTGTCTCGCGAAATTCGGTTCTGTCTGAATTTTATATTCCACCCTGATATGCACGAGACAGCGTCATCAACATCAGCCACACGTGGTTGTAGGCAGCGGCAGCAGCAGTCGCGTCTGTGCTGTGGTGCCGAGTGTCTCTGCATCGTTTTCGTTGTATTCATGTGTATTGCAGCTATCTGTTGTGAGATGAATGCACTGGGTGCTTTATGGCCATGATTATTCACTGTGGTGTTCGATGTGGTGTTGATAAGCGTTTGGAAGTTGTGCGGGTTGTGGATAAAAATCAAAAACATTAGCCCTAACAACTTCCCGGCGACCTGTTTGGTGAGCTAGGTGGATGTACTCAACCGGCTCATGTGTCACCGCCGTTCCGGAATTGCGCAAGTCAAAGGTAAGCTTACCCGTTTTCAAAGCTTGCTTGTGTTTAATTCATACTATAGACTGTTGTTAACGCTGCTTTATTGACTCTTTCTGCGCAGGCTGCTGCGTGAGAGCTAGACTACTGCGGGTTGTGGCAAGAACGAGTGACCTGACAAATAATTACCATGCAACATGTGTTTTAAATAAAGTAGCTTTTCTGTTTTTCACTTAATGTATCTGTGTCAAATGTACTTCCCGTTCTAATAAGCGATTATTGCGTGAAGCGGCTCCTTTGTTGGATATAGAATACGATTTAAAACAGCAAGAAGTAACATGCATGAACACATGAAAGAGCATTATGCAGTAGGCCCAAAGACTCTTGGTTGTGTTCCAGTAGTGCCAAATAATGCTCATGGCATTAAAACGAGATTGTCTAAAATGTGTATACAGCTAGCGCTGCACAAGTCAACCAAGCTAGGGAGCATCTACTGAAGTGTGATATATGAAATGAAACATGGACAGCACGGGAAAGAGAATATTTCGCGCCATATATCGTGCTTCATTATATGCACTCTAGCTCGGCAGACTCATGCAGCGCCAGCTGTGTTCACATTTGGGACAATCTGGTTGTAATGGCAAGTGCACCATTTGGCCCTATTGGAATACAACCAATTGGTTATGGGCTACTGCACCATAACAACCAATTGGGATAGAACCAATTGGGCTAGAACCAATTGGACTATAACCAATTGGCCCAACTGGCGTACAACCAATTGGTCCAATTGGCCCAATGGTGTACTAATTTACAATTGGGACCAAGTGGAAATTTCCCAATTGGTTCCAATTGTTTTTTTCGACTGGGGTGCTAAGCAGCTGCACAAGGCCACCACAGTGAGAATGAAGGAATTCTATTATGATTCATTTTTTTATATATAAATACTGTAACCGCCACTTAAGAGTTCCAGCAGGGCAGTTCTAATGGATGCGCTGAGGCTGGTCTAGGACAAAGGCCAAACATGCTTTGATTGATGTGGGCATACCAGCAGCATGGAAGGCTGGTCACAGGCGGACCGTAAGCAACAACGCGTGCCGACAAAAATAAAATAGGTACTCAGTGAAAGTGCAAATAAAGTTACATTTGACTGTCACTGTTGTCATTTAACCACGGTTCGCCTTACGATCGAAGCGTGTTACAAAATGCACGCGTGCATAACGCAAGGAAAAAGTTGCGACATGTGGGCACAATACATATCAAGTGAGAGCACATAATACTAGTCAGTTGGCCTGGGAGGGAAAAAAAAAAAGTCTCAGGTCTGCAGTCACTACGACGTAGATAACTCGAGTAACGAGCAAGGTGAACTTTAATTAATGAAGTCGATGACTGCCCAACGGCTTCTTTGGTGGTTTCTGCTTGCACGGGAAACACGAGGTAGGCACAATCATGCAGTTAAGCTCTTTACTACCTGATATGGCCTTGCAGGCGCACAATCATCGCGTTCAGTAGAAGCGCGAGAAAAACGTGGGTGGATAGTGCGCAGTATACATTAAAACACCATTTTACAAACACATGCGCAACGTTCCTCTTGCATCACATAACATTTTGTGGGGCGAGCTTCATCCAGAATTATTAAACAAAGACAAAAAGAGCAAGTGTATCGGCGAAGTACCTGCCTAATCCAGCAAAAAACGCACTCTTCCGCACGTGTGAAAGATTGAAAACGAAACCACACCGGCAGTCTTTAGCAGGGGGGCTATCGGAGATGGCATTTTAGCGAGAGCGTTCGGAATCGCCGCACGCGATTGGCCAACGCCGCTCCGCTGTCGTCATCCGCGGGGCGTGCCCACGGGACACCTACCTATAACCACATTAGAGAAGAGAAACTGTACCGTTGACAGTGCAACGAAAAATAAAAGTAGCGGTGGCGTTCTAAACTAAGATACACGATCAAGAGATGGCACTGCATGTACTATCATCATTATTGTTTAGATGCAACATGTTTGTTTTGTTTTTGACGCCTACGCCTTCTGGCCTTATTGAGAGCCCCTAGCAGGAAAATTTCAAACTAAAATATGGGGCTAGGTTAGTAGTTCCACTATACGCGCAACTTGATAGAACGCGCCGCGGCTGGTTTTTTTCGCCACCTGTAGCGACTTGTGGAACGTCGAATCTTCCGGGGCCCCGAGATTTCGGTGTCGTCAAATTGACGTCAATTCCCTGTCAATCATTTTCAAACCGAGCGTGTCGTCTGCTACGCGGAGAACGATTCCCGAGGCCGCTCGCTCAGCGAACGGTTTGCGAACGATTTACGAACACTTTGCGAACACCGGCCGCGGCAGCGGCTCCGCTTGGATTGAAACGGCGGCTGCGGCGGCGCAATGTTGCGTCACAGAGGGAAATGGCGGTCCACTTGGGCGCTGAGTCCTCGTATTGTCGTCGCTGAAATAGGACGCGGAGCAGCTGGAGGTTCGCGATGTATTTGAGGATTTGACAGGAAGTGAATTCCGGCCTCAATTTCGTCTGTCGAAGCGAACAATACGTTGGCTGTGCGCCGAACTTGATCCCGAGAGAGAGAACAACTTTATTTTAGGAAAAAAAAAAAAAAAAAATCCTCGCCGCCACCTCCTCTGCTCGTCTGATAGCCTGGAGTTGTTTCTCAGGCTTGAGTCGCGGTGAACGGTGTCCCACGCTCCAGGCGAGGGAATGGTCAAGAGATCGGAAATCGGGTGCCAAGGTCCCCGTGGAATTTCGACGGAGAGAAAAGAGCTGCGCATGTTGATGTTCTTTAATTGCTCCTGGAAGTTTCCAGCGCGCTGTCGGTAGTGAAGAGTTAGTCGGGCTTTCACAGTTGGGGTGCACCTCCAAAAATGCGATAAGGAGCTCCCTCTGCCTCTGAGCACCCGCGGGCCGAGATGCACGTTTTTTTTTTTTTTTTTTTTCGAGGACATGGCAGCAGCAGACGACGACACGAAATTTAGATATGACGCCACTTACGCGCACGCTTCTTGTTTTTCGCGCCCGCGACACCGCTTAGCGAACCTGCAGAGAACGATATTGATGCTTAAGAGCGTGTTTACGTCTGAGAAGAAGAAAGCACCGTTTTTAAAAGGAGCAGATTTCTTAATTTCTCAGGAGAAACATTTTGGCTTTCAGAAGCAGACGACAAACGGAGTACGTCATCATCCGAGGAGCGCGCCGCTTCCCCATTGGCCGCGCCGGCCGCGCTCCTCCCATTCTCAAAGCATTGCTCAAAGCTATCGCGGACCACCCACTTTTTGACGTCAGTGTTCGGAAAGCGTTCTCGAGCGAACACCCGATCTCCGATAGCCCCCCAGGCCCCACGGAAAGTTCCCGCGATCGCCGCAGAAGGCGGAAAAACATGCGGAAAAACCGACCGCGGTGCGTTCCTTTTGATTGTGTGGCGCCGTCTCGCGGACACGGGCCTGTACTGCCTGTGCGGCGTCGTGGCCTCCGCGATCGGCTACAGCGGCGTTGCGCCCAAGGAGGCTATGCAAGGAGGTTATATATTATACATTACTTTTCTGGAGTGGAAGCGTGCCGCCGAAAGTGAAGCCGTCGCCGCCATCTTGCTCAAGGAAACAGTAGCAGACGACCACGCAGACGGCGGAGCGCGTAGACAACGCGACGCTGTTTCGTGGTGTTTAAACACTGTGTCCTGTTTTTCCTAAGCATCTAAATATATGAGAAGGCAACGGTGACTTCGCGCGTCACTTTCGGCTGCACAAATCGCGTTGAGAAGAAGCCTGAAAGGACATTTCACGTGTAGGTTTTTCTCACTTTCTTCACGTACGGCTGCCCGTTTTCAGTGCATTTTGCTAAATAGAGGGCAATTTTAAACATTCGCATCCATATATTACCTCCCTACGCCTGTGTGAAAGATAACTGTAAGCTTTAAATACTTGCTAGTGCTTCGTTTTCAGATGCGTGCATACAGGATTTGCTACGGGCTCGTGTTCTGCTAAAATACACGTCTGATGCACATATTGGATAGTCACTGCAGTGTTTGTATGCGAACTTTAGAGGAAGGGCATCTTTCCGGAGCATAGACGCAGATTTGTTACGCGTACGTGTTGACGAATGCGCAAATGCAGCGAGTACGTACGTATGGCGTGTTTCTCCGTGCTACGTCTGGTTTCGAAAATGAAGGGAAAAAAATACTGTGCGTAGCCTTCTGACTGAGAACATGTGGTGTTCGGAGGGGTGGATGGAAAGCTTAAAACAGCCGCTCGATCACCTCTGCTCTATAGTGATACCGAACAACCCAACCTCTGTCTTCAAGTGCATGCTTTTCGGCGCGTATCCCGTGTAAGAAATCTCCTATGTACGTTTACAGTCAGAACTAAATGAGAAAGTTTTCCGAACGCACCCAACGGGTCTTGACAGACGCGGATCTGAGAAGACTTCGCAAACGCTAAGAGCAACGAACCATTTGGAAAAATGTACGTGAAATACGAAAAAAAAAAAAAATAGCGTGCACGGTATAGTTAAGGCAACATACAGAAAACATGCGCTGTACTCAATCGGATGGATACATGCTTAAATAAAGGGCACGAATGCATTTCACGTCAGCTGGCAGTCGCACAATGCCGCATATTTGCGCTATATCGCATCACCACATCACAAAAACCTAGTTTCTACTAACAGACAGAGTAAGCCGGCAAGTACGATTTGCATATAGAACCTCTCAGCCAGCGGTGTTCTTTTGTTTTCCTCGACGCCTGCAGCTGAGTACGGACGCGGGAAATTTTTTTCTCAACTAGAAAACACCGTTGGTAATTGGCATAAGCATAAAGTTCGTTTCTGTCTCAAATGTTTTATCGTGAGGTTGCAAAACAAGTCGAGCGCCTATCTTAATACATTGCCGTCTATGGCGCGCCCGCGTACTTTTTGCTCTAGTAACATGGCCGCCGCCGGCTTCACTTGGCCCCGTAGGCAGCTGCAGGGACTTCCACTCCGGAAGTTTAATGGAACCTCCTTGGTTGCGCCGCCGCAGCCGATCGCGGAGGCCACGACGGCGTCGCCTCCTTGGCTGTGAAACAAAAATAGTAGCTGTGGCGTAGTGAACTGCAATAGCGCGAACAAAGATAGCGCAGCCAATACTATCGCCGTAGGGAGCCTACATGAAAAGCAGTCATGTAGGAGCGGACAGGCGGCGCTGAATGTTCGCCTCTACTAGAGTTACTGTATATGCTCATGTTCCCCAAGGGGAACATATACAGTAACTCTAGCCTCTACATGCAGCCATTGCCACAGCTGCTACAGCTACGTTAGAGTGTACTAGAATCTTTTCTAGTACACTCTAACGTAGTTCTAGTACACTCTAGCTACGTGCATTTGCGCGAACTTCTACACGTGCAACTGTTTTTGTGGGACGCCGGGACGCGCACCATGCACGCGAATGATTCCGAATAGCGACACACTATTACCATGCCAGCGAAAGCAGGTCATAGAACACTCACTCACCATAATTTTTCCAGGACCCGCACTCACTCGCACTCACGTCTATGAAATGAGTGTGAGTGAGTGCACTCATGAATGAGTGGAGAACACTCACTCACACTCACCATAATTTTTCCAGGACCCGCACTCAGCTCGCACTCACACTCACTTCCACTCACACTCACCGCACTCACGTCTATGAAATGAGTGCGAGTGAGTGTGAGTGAGTGCACCCATGAGTGAGTGCGCCGACCTATGTGTTTGCCCGGTTGTAAAAGTGGATACAAGTCGTGTCCGGCGAGGGTGTCGTCGTTTCGAGCTCCCAAGGATGCACTGAGACTGGAGCAGTGGGCCCGTAATATAAAACGGGCGATAAGGAACTGACCAACGACTGCGTCGTTTGTGAACGTCACTTCGAGGCAACGTTTATACAGAAGAATTATCGTCATGTAATCAATGGTGAGGTGGTTGAAATTCCACGCGACCGGCCGCTGCTTACAGAGGACGCCGTGAATCTTCCCGGATGCGCCAAAATACCTCACAAAGGAAATGCCAACTCGAAGGAAGGAGAGAAACCTTTGTGAAGAAGGCGAACCCCCGACTAAAAAAAGGGACTACTGTAAACAGTAGCGCACCCAGGATCTCTGCAAGGGGGGGGGGGGGGGGGTCAATTTTTCACGGGCATGCGATTACACAGTTGTTGCGTGTGTAAAAAAAGTAAATAAAATGCCAAATAATAGTAACATCAATGGTGACATTAGCGCCACATTCTTCTAGGACATAGGAGCAGTTACAGAGTGGCAGGGGGTCAGGTCAGCCTAAGGGGGGGGGGGGGGTTGTTTCCCGTCGGTGCGCCACTGACTGTAAAGCAGCAGGCGCCGGAAGAAAGTGAACAAGTAATAACAGAACAACATGCTGCAGAATCGGCGTTTACCGAAGCTGTACATACTGATACCACAGAAGTTGAGCCGCAGAGCGAAGTTAGTACGGAATACGTGTGCCGCAACATCGAACTCCGTAATACAAGCTGGAACAGACTATCGTTTTCCACTGAGCCAGGGACCGTCACTTTCGGTCTTTGCGAGTTCGAGGGTGCAGAGTTGGATCACCTACTGCCGTTGAGCAAACAGCAACAGGCCGTTGAGCAACAGGCCGTTGAGCAAAGAGGAACAGTAAAGTGTTCCGTTTTTCTTAGGGGCAAGCTGCACCTAAAACGCAATGTTTCCTCACCAGAAGAGGCGCAGATGGCCCTGAACAGCACACATATTCGTTGGTTTTTTTGTGCTGGGCTTGTGCGTGGCTACAACACTCTGGTGTAGCCTTGTGTAACGCCCCTCTTCGAAACATTCCAGTTGCGGCCGCGCAGTTAGTATAGTTTAAGCGCTAACCGAAGCTTGTTTTTCGTTATTGAGTGCGGGGCGTAACTAGAGAACAAGAGTAAAATAAGTTGAGAAGCAACTCGTATCCGGGACGAACGCCTAACACAAATTCACATAACACGGGCCACTGTCAACTACCCTTCCGCCGTGCGTACCTCATATCTCGCGCAGAGACTAGCAACTCAATAAAATTGCTCAGTTGCGTCATATATGGGAAGTTTAGCGTGCAAGAAATGCATGCCGCGTAACGTACGATCATGCGAAAATATATATACATAGCTGTCTGCGACGCTTTACCAACACCGGTGCACGCGCTCCCGACGCGCGCAGCGCCACCTAGACATGCCACCATGTTTCATTGCACGTATGTGCACCTCCTGGCCTATGCCCCATCACACTGCCCCTTCTAGCCACCATAAAAAATAGTATGAAATACCTTGAGTGTAAAGAGAGGTCAGTAGATGCACTCCCAGCGCGTGAAGCTGGAACGCGCCGTGGTTGATTTTTACGCCATCTGCGGCGACTTGTGGAACATAGAGCCTTCTGGGGGCCTCCTCCATTGAAACGTGGTTGAAAGCACCCACTAGAGTGCGTGAACAAACTTGCGCCGACGACGACGTAGGTGTTCTGTGACGACGTCTATTCGATTACGTGCCAGCGCGGTTCTTGCAGAGTCCTCCTCCAAAATGTGAGCTTTTATTTATTTGAACTCTCTGAAAGTATTCCTTCAGTCTCGGTATCCTTGAAGCACTGCACTGGCGACATTTCATTTCTGTGGCGCTGTCTTCTTTCTCTGTAAGGTCGAAGGTTACATTCAAGATAACTCTGACGTCGGACCCGAAGCTTCCTTACAAAGTGTATGTACCATTTTCACATGTGTGATCACCCTGTCCGTCGTTAGCATCTTAAAAGCGTGGTTTCAAGTGGAGCCCGGAGCTATTGTACAATAAGCGATGTCGCTAATAATTGACCGTACTTGCCTGACATATGTCACCGGTTGCCTCGAAATGCCTGGCTCTCCATGCGGATCGTGCCCATTTCTTTTGCAGCCTCTGCGTTCCCGAATGCACGCCTTTCACAGCTGTCCTGAAGTTCGCCGCCGAAGAAGTGAGTTCGTTTCACGTGCTGGTCTTAGTTTCGAGACTCATCTCTGCCTCTTGTGTTGTTTCCTTTCTTCTTCCTCCGCGTGCCGTAGTTCAAAGTGCCACCTGCAACCAGCGCTATCATCACTGATGACGGAATTGGCATAAACCCTGCCGACACTGCTGGTGCGTATTATCCGTAATACACCACAGCCTTTCTCACACAGTCGTCTTTTTTTTTTTTTCCTTCTTCTTTTCCGCGCAGGCAACATCTTTCTTAAGCACGGATCAGAACTTCGGCTCATCCCCAGAGATCGAGTCGGACGTTTCAGATGACCGGGCGCTTACGCTTAGTTTTATTTTATACAGTGCACCCTTGCTTGCCGAAGGAAAGGGTCTTTGAACCAAGCGTCGTGTATAATAAAGTTCTAAATCTGCTCACATGGGGAAAAAAAAAAAAAAGAAAGTAAGTAAACGAAGTGGTGTAACAACGCCTGATCGACCCTGGAGTCTGGTCTTTCCAGAACTGTTGGCGCCTCGTGCACAAGTACCAATGGTCCTGCAAACACATGCGTTAATTTCGTTTGTGCTATGGTGGTCTAGTGGCGATGGCACTCGGATTCCGATCCGAAGGTCCCGGGAACGAATCCCGGCGGCAGCGGCTGCATTTCGATGGAGGCGAAGTGTTGAGGCCCGTGTGGTGTGCCAGTGCCGCCTGCTGTGCGATGTCAGTGCACCCCCAAGTGGTCGAAATTTCCCGACTTCTCCACTACGGTGTCTCTCATAATCGTATCACGGTTTTGGGACCAGCGGTTTCCTCAAGAATTGGGAGTGCGAAGCAGCCAATATTTTGAGTTGAAAATTCTTATAAATGAAGAACGTTTCCTTCGAATAAGAAGGGTGCGTAAAGAAATCACTCTTTGGGACATAAAACCACAAAAATCGATGTGCTCTGTAATTGAACCTCTTTGGGAGCTTTGGTTTAGCATGGTTAATATGCTCAAAAGACCAGGACTGTGAGGGACTTGTCCGTCTTTTAAGCATATTGCCGCATTCATCGCATCTACCATAGGTGTCCTCGACTTGCCCTGGGGGGCGCTGCCCATTCCAGTAAAATTCGCTGCTCACCCACCTCACGCTATGACTGTGAAAACTTTTACCGTCGGGGAGTAGCTGGGAGGTAGAGGAAAGGAGAGCCTTTCAGCATTACAAGAAAAAACAACCAAAGAAATTCATGCAAATAAAACAAAAGTACATTCGTATTCATTCGATGCAACCACCCTCGTCATGCTGGATATGTATACATCAGTATAAATATAGTAGGAAAGCAATGCACCAGTTCCCTTTGGAACTGGTGCATTGGAACTGGTTTCCTCTGAACCATGATGAAGCGATCCCTGTTACAGTTCTTAGCTACTAATGAAGTGCATTATATACATCATATATATGCGAGGGAGAACAGCTTGTAGACCCCCCTGCCCCCTCCGGGAACATAAAAACTCTATGCCCCTCACTTCCACGCGTTTCCTGCCTAAAGGTTAAAGGTTGCCGGGGGGCTTGGCTGCTGACGTGGCCAGACAGCAGTGGTCACATTTTCAGTGGAGACAAAATTTAGGAGAGGGCCTCGCTCTGTACAGATACCAGGTGGTCTGGAGCCATCCACCTCATAATCATGTCGTGGTCTTGTAATTAAATTACCACAGCTGTAGCGAGGGTTTTATTTTTTTGACCAGGGCGAGGGTGTCCTACCCCATTTTATTTATGTACACGTTTGTGTGCACATGCGTGTGCCACGTACACAAGAATGCAAAAGTTGAATCTCCTTTCCCCTCTGGCATTCAGCAGCACTTAACCGTGCATCTGCACAAGCCGGACGCGTGCAAGCTGTTTCCCATTTGCTCACTATTCTGCATACTTCAGCACACTGTGCATGTCCTTGGGGGCCATGCCTTTTCGGTGCATGTTTTTTGGTGAATACCTCTAGCGTTATCAGCCATTCTTAAAATATATATCCTCGCACTTCAGTTGCATTCTGCGCTATGCAAACCCAGCTAAAAGAACAGTATCATGTTTCATGTAAGCCTAGGGCACTTTGCTTTTCAACAATTGGTTTATTACATAGTACTGTGCCTAATGGATGATCCATTGCGCTATTACGAGAACTGCGGTGCAATAAAACACAGACGACACAAAGAAACGAGCACTGAACTTGCAGCAGCTTTATAGGGAGGAACTTCACAAACATGCACAGATGCCATTAGCTGCACATGCGTAAAAATGCCAGCTCTTCATCCAAGAGTTGCATTGATGGCACGCTAGCGCACCTTTCCCCTAGCCGAGGAACGTAATAGTGCGTATATATGTGAAATTTGTCCCAATGAAACCTGTTGCAAGTTCACTGCTTGTCCTGATCGTTTTTGTGTTGTGTTTTATTGCGCTGCATTTTTCATAATGTGCCCAACTTGCTACGTTAATCTGTTGCACCTTTGGCATTTTATTAGCATTAACATGAGCGCATTATATCTCCTTCAGTGGCTGAACTTGTTTATGGCGGTCCAGCGAACAAGCGGCCATGAAAGTGCAAGAAACACTGAGCTTTACTGGGTAAATTAAGCCCTCGACATACATACTTGGCATGTTGTCAGTTTGCTGCAAGGAGTGGTGTATTCCTGCAGGCAATTAATTTTCGAAGGCATTACCACATTTGATGTGTGCGCTCGTGGATCGCCTACAAAAACAATTTTCGTTTGAATGCAGCCAATGACAAAATTCACCAGTCCCAACTGTTATTATTCCTCTTATGACAAAACAAAGCATGACTGACTTCAGAATGAATTTATATTTAATTATGCTCTAATTACAAATTGCTGCATAATGAACATTTCAGCAGATAATGTTCTCTTTGTTGCAATGGAATGTGAAGTGCCAGGGAAATTATGTGTAAAAATTTGGCAGAATTATTGGCTCTAAATCATAATTCACACCTGAAAGGGACACATGAATGGCAAACCCGTCACATCCTGGACACCTTCAAACACATACTTGTTCTGAAAAAGACCCACAACTGGGAGCAATCTGTGTCTCAGTGGTGAATTTCATCGAACTTATTTACAGCCAATGAAAGGCAGCATCAAAACCAGCAGCCACCAGGAACTCACACTTGATGAAATAAGCAAACGCGTGCGTATTTTTCTGTTGCCTGTGGTCAGTATAGAAATAGTCACGTGTGTTGCAGCAGGTGCTGTAAAGCAAGAAATCCTTTCTCTTGCTTCATAACAAGCGTCCCGCACGCTGTAATCGATAACAAAAAGAAAAGCACCTATCGGGAAGCCACAGGCATCCAGCTGTCGCCTGAGCCGCTGGAATAGTACATCGGTAATCTCCAAGAAACCTTGATAAATGACCAAACGCGTGTAGTCCTCGATAGCATCTGGGAGAGACGCTCGCGGTTCCAGAGCTCGGAAGGAGATGCTGAAGCAAGCGATACGTTTAGTGTTTCTCTTGAAAGCACAATACTTCTCACCTAACATAACATTTTTTTTTATTTCCATAAATGCATGCTACGTATTTTTTTCAGAGGGAAATGCACACGTTTGTTTATAGTGATGCAAAAAACAATTTTTTCGTGGCGCCACATCTAGAGCACAGTCATCGAATCATGCATACCATGATGGGAAAATTTGTCTTTGCTATCCTTCAACTTCACAGTTATGCAAAGTTCGCATATCATTGTTACATGCGGGAGACAAAAGCAAATATTAATTGCAACTATTTCCTTTTCATTTTGTTGAAAGCTCAGAAAGTAATTGTCGCAAGTCTCAAAAACGAAATCCACCCGAAGCAGATCCGAAGCCTGCACTTCCCATGACTCTCATGATGGTTGAAGCGCGCTGCTGAACGAGTTGCTATAGGCCTTTCCAATAGAGCCCTCCTGGGCGCCGCCATGAAGTGTTGCTAGCGGCGTCTAGCGGCGGCGCCATCTTGGTCTGTTTGCTCACCGGGCTCTCCGTGCAGGCGCGTGCATTTGTTGTGTGTTTCAGCAAGATGTTGCTTTCACTCTTTGTAAACATCGCGGAATCGTTAGGTAGGTCCATTTGTGAGTATATGGGATCTGACTGATTAGCAGGAGAGTTGTCATCGGCATTGCTTTGCTAGTCATTGCGCGGGCAGAGGCGGGATCAGTGGGGCCGGTTGGTAGCAGCAAAACTGGGAAACCGGCAACCGTGTCGCCTCTTCTTTCTTTGAGTTACTGCCGAGGCCGAGTCATCTTAGACTCGGCCTCATAATAAAAATACTGTTGCATTTTGCTAAAAATGGTGCCGCTCATTAAAGTGAGAGCCTTAATGTCTCAATTAGAGTAACCTTAATGTTTCAGTCAAAGTGTCCTTAAAGGGGTCCTGAAGCACCCCTCGCGCTTGGTTTTGAAAACGGCTGGTGTGTATTGAAGGCTACTCAGAAATACACATTCGAAAGAATTTTCCGAAAATATGCGATAGCAGGAAAGATATTGAAACAGGAAAATCTCCCTTTCACACTGCGGCGGAGCAGACTGATTATGTCTGTGGTGGGCGGCGCCAGAGGAGGTGTCCTGCCCACCGCCTTACGTCACCCAGATTCAATGTTGTGTTGTTCTCCTTCCGCCCTACTTGGCGGGGCTGCCCAGTGGTGTAGGCAACTCACATTTCCGGTCGCCTGCTCGGTGCGCGCCCCGACCGCGCGCGATCTTTCTACAGCCTACTGCATTGTTTCTGAGCCCCGACCCGCTGTTTGTTTCCCTTCATCACACGGGCGCGAGCACGGAAACACGCGCGCTTGCGTCCTCCGTGTGCTATATACTTCCTTTCGATCTTGCTCGTACGTCAGCACCGGGCAAAACAGTGAGCGATGGATCCTGCGCTGCGAGCTCGGATCGAACGTGTGACTGAAGCGCTTGGCTTCGACCCTTACGGCGACACACCAAGAAAACGCAAAGCTCGAGCATCGGACGTGCCAGAACTCCCAGGACCTTCGTAACGCGGCGGCGATGATATGAATTGGTACGTGAAAGCTTACAGCACTGCACATTTCCTTTACCGCGCATCAATATTTGTTCACAGCTCCCATGTATGACTAATTTTTTCGCGTGAATTGCAGCATTTGTAATAATTGCCACGAACGTTCAGTTACAATCATGTCCGCTTCTCTAGATCACACTCGTAAAGCCAGCATCTATCGCGATAGAGCCCGATCTTGACTGAAATCTGCGTTGTCCGACGATCCAGATTGGTTTGGGTGATTTCTTCCGCACCATGACCGGCCCAAAGGAGCATTTCAATTTGTTTGTTATGCTGTTAGAATTGCAAATATAAAGCTTTCATTTTTTAAAACTGCCTTCTTCCGTGTGCAATAGTGATTCAAGCTTTTCTCTAATTGGCTGTAAACGTACGCCTGCAACTATGATAACAAGCCTCCGATCGCGACCAAGAGGCATGCCTTCTATGCGGGTCGAGCCAAATCATACTGTGTCATAGACTCTATCTAGAGCGGGCTCGATCGCCACCTGCTTTCATGCGTTTCGGCGAAAGTTCATCGTGTGCTAGCTGCAAGAAGACTTGTGTGAGATCGCCATACTTTAATTGTACGGCGCAGCAGCGATGAACGGCAGTGTTGTGTGACTGTGATAACTTAAAATGAACCAAGCACCGTCTGAGCGCTATTCCAAAGTGATGCGCACAGCTGATCAGAGCAGCCATGTCATTCTAGCTTCCTAACTGTGTACTAGCTGATTCGCGCGGCCACCTCGCAGAGCTAGTAGATAGCGGGGACCGTAACAGCATAAAAAGAAAAGCGAGCTTGCTAAATTTCTTGCCTTCAAGAAATATCTTCCTGCGTGATTACGCATGCAGGTTTACCTGTGGGCACTGCGTGGCAACCGAGAATGCGCTGGAGAACGTATCCTGCCGGGACATCTCCAACGTGACTGCGTAATCCTGCCACACTCACTTTGCAAGTGTGTGTTTAAACCCGGCCGTCTTGGAAGCAGTATACTGGGAGGTGACACAAAGTGGCACTAAAATCGAGCGAGAAATGCACAAGTATACATGCTCTTGCAAAGCATACAGTTAATGTGGCCTTCACATGCTTTCTTATTGCTTACAGAACATATTGATTTGTGGCATGCAGGATGTTCACGAGGTGGATTTGGAAAAGGCTTCGAAGGTACAATAGGTACTGCCTGCTTGCATGGTTGCCAGGATTAGGAACGAGCTCCTGTCAGCCACTTATGTAGGCTTCCAGTACCCCATGCAAAAGTAAGTGCAGCTACCTTTACACAAGTCACAAGAAAGCATTTTAATAGTGTGCTCAACTCATAAAAGTAATTATAAAACTTCATAAGGTAATTACGGCTTGTGCATGCAGTTGGTTTTCAACACTCACTGTTGAAGTGCCAAGGAGTCTCTCCTTGGAGTGATTTTTTTTTATGATGCTTTCTGATTTTGTGTAGCGCTGTGCTGGTGTGAAGAATGAGACTGTAACGACACGACCACGTACAGTTCGGTTTATTTCCCTCAATTCCATCAGGGCGTAAAAAGTGTTTCAAGAGACAGGCGCAAGTAGTATAGAAATTGCACCGTCAAAGAATGTCAACAACTAGGTTACAGTATCAATTTAAAGGTTTCTTTATTTATTTAATGATAGTACACAGCAACATTCTTGGCCCTTGCATCAGGGGCTTCGAAACGCATGAGAGAACAATGAAACACAAGTAGTAGTAGTGAACAAATATTGAACGAATGAAACCAAAATGAAACCATAATGTACACACACATAATTCACTCATGGGAATGTCATGCTAAAGGTTTCAGAAAGCTAGACAACTGGAAAGAGGCCTTAGGAAGAAAGTTACAGTCAGAAATGGTCCATGGGAAAACTGTGTTTGAAAGTTGCAGTTCTTGCAAAAATTGGTTTAGACTTGATGGCTTCCAGTGTGCTGTGTCCATCTAATGGAAAGGCAGTACTTGGTTTGTTCAAGAATAGCAGACTAAATAATAGACTTTATAAAAGGCACTGAAGGCACTGTGTGTGGTGAATGTACACACACATCACATCTTCCTGTCCCTATCATCATTCTTTGCCCCCTCTTCTCCACTTTTCATTTTCTGCCTGTGCAGATTTTCTACCTGAGCAGGCCAGAGTGCACTAAGGCCAACCTCTGCGCCTTCCAATAAATAAAATTATAATATTGAGCTGCATTCAGCATGCAGTCTCAGAAACGCATTGTGTTTTGTCCACCTCTAAACTTTTCACTGTATCAGTTTTGAGTATAAGGTTGCATATGCCAGCTGTAGTGATTAGCATAATAGGAAAATGT
Organism: Hyalomma asiaticum; assembly: GCA_013339685.2. Taxonomy (NCBI): domain Eukaryota; kingdom Metazoa; phylum Arthropoda; class Arachnida; order Ixodida; family Ixodidae; genus Hyalomma; species Hyalomma asiaticum. The sequence goes on from CM023483.1 coordinate 43,811,114, forward strand.
GATGATGAAGAATTAGTGGAAAGTGAGTGACTGCATCCATCATCAGAAATCAATGCAGATTCAAAGTGGTCATTAAATGCTTTCGTAACACTGAGATTATCTAAGCATGATTTATCAAAAAAAAAAAATGAAGAAAGACAGCTCTGACTTGGTGGACTGACGGCGCTCCAGGACTTCGATGGCTTGTTTTTATGAATGATAGCAAAGAATTATTGAATTAAGCATTCGGTTGTTCACGCAGGTGCCTGATACGACAAATTGACAAATTACGAAAGTGTATAATCTGACACATGTATCAAGGATTTTTGGGATGGCACTTTACACACTTGGTTCGAATGTGATACGTATACAATCATTAACAATTGCATAAAAAAATGGTTTAAAAACATGTCAACATTGTAATAGTTGAAACTGATCGAAAACTCAAAGGTGGATACAAACATCTCGGTTATGGAGTTATCAGATAAGCAAGCAGTGTGCTCAATGCTCAAGACATTTAAGGAAACTGCTGGGTAAGAAGCAAAATTCTGCACCTCGTGTTTCATTATATAGTTTTACGGCCTCACATTCTAATTTTCGATTTCCATGCCAAAGTGAAATAACTTGTCTGAAAAGCACTGGCTTATGTGGTGAATTGAATAATGCTATGCAAATGACAATGATAGAAATTCCTCACTTTTTGCCATGTTATTTGTTTGCAGGTGGTAAACTGGAGCCTAACATTACGCTGCAGTGTTGTTCACCGTGTGTGTATCATTCACACTGCTGGGTGATGTTAATTTTGTACTATGGCCTGTGATTCACCTTGCAAAGCTCTCATCAAAGGAACGCTGGCTGCTTGTGTCTACCTCAGGAATGACGGATGGAAGCTCTGCAGCGTCTGCGTCTTCCTCTGCGTCTGGCACTGGTGGTGAACCGCGTGCTGGCTGAAACCTCCACGTTGGTGATGGGGCACCCACTGCTTCACACTGGCTTGATGCGTCCAGATGTGCACATGTGTCAGTTTCCACACCTCCTTCTTTACATGCGTAGGCACTGAGGATGGCTTTTGAGGCTGCAAAATTTCCCACATAATGTTTTGAAAAACTGCAGAGCATCCATTTTTGCTGTTGAACAAAGAATTGGCCATTAGATTAACAACACACTTTGACATTATTGGTTGTGTTTTGCTGTTTACACCACTGTTTTTCACTTATTTTGGTAACTGAAGTGTTTACACAGGTGTACAGGCCTTGTGGTTGGAGTGCACTGGTCTTTGTGTCACTCAAAACAGCTAAAGCTTGTACCTGTACGATTTAAAAACTACCAAATTTCAACTTTGCTGTGCTAAAGGTTGTCTCATCCAAAAGTTGTAGCTTGCTCAAGTGATGTTTTTGTATGGTGTCGCTGCCTCCTTATATGAGGTTTCTGTAGCAACTGTCTTGTTTATGATGGCTGTCTGAGTGCCAACAATGCACACAACAGGACGACAGCTGTATCTAGAGATCTGAATCTGCAAGGTTACACACTTTGAACTGAGAGCTGCATGGAGCTTTAAGTCATTTTTAGCACAGGATCACACAAAACTTGAGGAGATCTGGTGCTTACTTGACATGACACTTCCATGCCAGCTGCAGATGAATGCACTTTGCTGGACCCAGTGCCATGCTGAGACTGTGAATCAAGTGTTTTAGGTAGAAGGGCATTATAGTTTCTGTACACCTACTCACCCCCTGTGAACCTCCAGCCTGTGTGTCGCAAGATGGGGCTGCTCTGGTGAAGTAGCGATTATGTTCTTCGTGCACTGGATCACTGGGATATGAAAATATGTATCACTATCATATTAGACCACTGATCGTGCAAATTGAATGTCACTTCATGTGGCCATAAATGCCTAAATGTGAAATAGTGCTCGTGTGTTTAAGATGCCAATCTGCTACACTCAGGTATTTGCCTCCAACGACTGGTTGTTTAATTACTACATGACAAATTATTAGACAAAGTGAACGTGTATGTGTAGACAGGGTTTTCAAATGCTCCCTGTTCCCCGAAATCTTGACACTCTGTATGTACGCTACATGCACACATATAAGCACCCACATGCACACACCTGCAGTTGTGCTTACTGACCAACATACCTGTACTGGACCACCCAGAGCATGTTTAGCATGATATAAAGCAGTACAACAGACTGTGAACTAGTCTAAGCATGTTGTTTGACATTTTATAGCTCCCTGTGCTGAACTGAATGGCAACACTACGTGTGTTACATCATACAGGTTCTATGGCCTGCCATGTAATCCAGCTGGCTGATTAATGCAATAGTACACTTTTCAAAATAGTGAATCATTAAAAACATTATGCAACACGTAAAGAAAAGTGAGTTCATTCACTGAAACATAAAGCCTGCAGTAGTGTACATTGCAGTCAGTTTAATTGAAAACACGTAATTGGCCACAATAACGTGGTACAGTTTTACTTCTGTTTTCTTAGTGAAAGCGCTTGACAAAAATAAAGCATTGAATGCCAGTTTGCTTTTTGTCACTTTCTTTAAAAATGCATATTTGGTACTTGCTATCTATTCATGCTTGTTGTGCTTGCACGCACCAGCATTGACCTTTTCACAGAGCTGCAACATTTTCTAAGGTTTACTCGGCTCATATTGCTCATTAACAAATCAAATACTGGTACGTTTATACGAATAGTATTGCGCCTTATATAAAAGAAACTGAAGCAGAATTTGGCTTTCTGCCTCACTGAACGATTGGTAAGCTCTGAAAAGGAATACCTAGAAGAGTCACTTCTACTGAGCTACTGTTACGTACGGTGTTGTGTTGTAAGCATAAATACATACATGCTACACATTTGAATGCTGATTGCACCATCCATGCAACAAAATTTGTATCCCCGACTACGTAAAATATTATATACAGTACTTTCCCCGGCGCTAACTGGCGAGTGTTCCATCGCACTGCTACAAAAGTTAGCAACAAATAAAGAACGTCAAGTGTGCACTTTTCACTTGCCTGTATGCCAGGAAGAAACAACGTAGGCAGGGCGTTTGGCTCCAGATGAAAACTTGTCCAACTGATTCCTTAACCCTGCGCCAGTTCGGGATCGTGAAGGGAGGCAATACGGCGAAGTGTCTGCCGCAAAAGTGTAGGTTGTTTCGCTTCTCCGTGGATGGAAGGCCAATACGCTCGCTGCAGCCATGCACACCGCAAGGCGTCATCGCGAGCCAGCGTATATCAGGACTTCATGCCTTTCCTGTCGCTGACTTTGCAGCCGACGGCAGCGCAGGGCACCGTTTCCTTGCTCGTTACTCCCTGGGTTAGGTGTGCGCGCAGTGCGCGCTCGCTTGATGACGCCGACTGCGGTGCAGAGTTTCACAATCGCCAGATTGAGCCCATCCGCAAAATCGACAGCCAGCTCCGGCATAGCTGTTTAAGCGCGGCCGAATCTGAAGAGTGCTTCGCACAGAAGCAGCCGAAAAACCACTGCAGTGGCTGTGCGCCAACTCCGAGAGGATATATCCCGTCGGTGAAAGTCCACAGCACAGGTGCATCTTATCACGCAAGCTGAATCTCCCGGCGGCAACCAAAGGTTAATTGGTTAGGACAGATAACACGTTTCCTTAAACGTTGAACGTCGCTTCCGCTGCATCTGATCGTGGGAAACGGGCTGTGCGTGCTGCCTTCGAGTGAAAGTTCGCGATAGTGCCGCGGCGTTACAAAGGGCGCGGCGTCGAAAAGGAACCGCAACTTCGACAACCTAGGTGCATGAGCGCGTGCTTGTGGTACGTACGCGAACGTTATTTTTCTTTATTATTGACGAAACTCACGGGAAACGCAGCACCAACTCCGCAGTGCCAAAAAGACGCGCGAGCGCGCCGAGTAGTGCAGACGACAGTTTTCTTCTACCGGAAATGCGTCTTTCGCATCAAAACTTTAAACGAAGTTGATAGATTTGTTGTTTACTTCATCTTGTTTATTTACTTGCAAAAGATATTATACACAGTGACAGCATAACCAAGTTCATTTGATTCAAACATGATTCAAACATCGCTCTTAATTTATGCCGGCTACCAGCCAATAGCAGCAATCTGCTCTATTTCGTCTTAGAGCATATTAAAAAGAGAGTGAGAACCGGCCTTTTTTTGAAGCGAGAGCTCCTAGGTAAGGGACAACTTTGTGCTTGCCCTGTTAACTCTACGCTTCGCGCACGACTGTAGAATTTGGGTGAGCTGTTTATTGCAGCCTACACTGTCGATAGAACGTGTTTTTTCGCGAAGTCCGAGAGGTGCTTCAGGACCCCTTTAAAAGAGGCTGGTTCGACATTATGGAAAATTATCACAAGAAACCATACCTTGAGAAATAAATGACTAATCACGTAACACGATATATAAAACGAACCCTTAATTTAACGCGGACATGACTCGGGCATAATTAGCATTATAGCCAGGCTTTAAAGGAGTACTGACACCAATTTTCGAAGCTGAGTTTACTCCACCATACAACTCTCCTATATGCGCAGACAGCCCTGAGCAAATGTTAAGCTCAGGAAATGCTGATAAGATATTTTAATTTGACGTCAAAGTCAATATTAACATGGCGTGCCTAGTGACATCGACACTAGTGTGACGTCAGGCTACAGTACATATTTTGGTGACTTCACGCAGCAGTATGGCAAGTTGTGGTGACGTCAGGTACCAAAACATGCAAAATGGCCGCTCGTGCGTCACTCTCGTTCGTATGCTCTCGCCTTTCAGTCGCCATAGTTGACAGTGCCCGTGAAGCGAGCGAGCGAAGTCGAATTGCCTTCTATCGTCGTGTGTGCCCACGTATAATCGGAAGGCAAGCTCTGTGGTGCCGACATTTTTCCCCTGAAATGCCGCGGAGGTCCTCGGGGGCCACCTTAGCTTATCGCAGGCTCCGGAGCCATGCCGACACCCACCGTGCGTGCCATACGTTGCATCTTGTACTGTGCTGAAGTACTTGCTGCCGTCGCAGTGTCACTATACAAAATTTTGTGCATCGTCGACCCCGCACTTGCTGCAGGCGCTGTGCGCGAGAGACCACTGGGCAAAAACGTCACGATTTTTTGCGGGAGCACGTCACGAGGGGCTCATTACTATGCACATACTCTGTCGTGACGTCAGGCTACAGTAGGAACCGAAACCAGCTTTTAAAGGAATGCTGTAAATAAATTTTCACGGCGCGCTCACGCTTACCAGTACGTTTTCTGGGCTCTGGAGGGCTTGGCCTTTCATTTCATGCAAAAAAACGCCAACTGAAAATTTTCGTCGCAGTACTCCTTTAAGTCATGCTCGTGACTATAACTATGAAAGTGAGCATGTCAGGAAACCAATGATTGAAAATCGCTAACTAATGTTTGCAAGTCACACAAGTTAGGTTAGAGTGGTTACGGTAATGAGAGCGCACCGTGATAATTACCAAATCTCGATTAAAGAATGACCTGACTTTGCAAAGCATAATTAATGACATATAATACAAGGAAAAGCTTGAAACTGTAGGAAGGCAGTTGACATGCGTGTCAAACGAAAGGTGCATCTCGAAGGATATATTTGTCATAGTCACGTTCGTGACATGACATGTTCTCATGTCATGCTACGACATGAGCATGACTCTGGAAACATAATACTATTGGAAGGGGATCGATATGGGTGTCAAACAAAAGGTGCATGTCGAAGAATGTTATATTCGTCGTAGTCACTTTCGTGACATGATTGTCATGGGAGAAGTGCGCGCATGTGGTGTTTGGTGCTGTGGCGAAGGCGCAACGGAAAGAGCGGCCACGAAGAAGTGCCGGCTCTGCACGTGAGGCGGTGAAGAGGACGACGACAGGCGGAGAAATCCGGCCGCCAGGAGAAAAGATGAGCGTGGCACGTGGAGCGGGGCGCGAGGCGCCATGTAGGGAGAAGCGAGGCGGCGTTCAACCAGCGCGGACGTGGCACGGGAGCTCTCCACCAGGACCACGGTCGAGGCGTAGTCCCGAGTGCCTGGCGGCCGCCAAGAGTCGAAGTGTATGGCTTCGCTTGGCACCGAGCTTCCAATGCTGTCCACGGATCGCCTGACCAGCCGCCTGTGCCACCGACAGCACCGTCGGGTGTAGACCCGAGTGCTGCCCTCTTTCTCGGAGCCCCGAGCGACGACGCAACGCTTGTCGCGACGCCGGTGCCCGGCGTCCTCCTCGTCCGCGTCCCTGACGCGCACCAGTGCCGGCCACCTTTCGTCGACCAGGCACAGCGACAACCTCCAGCACGCGCCGACTCTTCTGTGACTCACCCCTCCTGAGCCCATCAGCTTTGGTGAGACTGTTGCCTATGCTGCGTGGACTCCTGCGCGTTCGCATGCTTTCTTTTTCCATGTTAGAGTGTTTTCTCCTATAGTGTCTTTTTTGTTCTGTGTTCGTGTTCGTTCGTGTTTTTTATAAAGTCTTCACAGGAAACAGCCTCGCCGTATTCCTGAACGCGTTGCGATCGTAAGACGCAACGTGCATTCTCACCTAATTCTCAAAGAACCCCATTACAATGGCGCCCAACGTGGGGCGGGGCTGTTTTGTGTGGATAAAAGTTCACAACGACTGCGACATGGATGCAGACGAGCTGGTTATTCTCAGCGAGAAACTCGGTTTATCGGGAGACGCACTTTTGGCATGGCTTGAAGAAGAGAATGCGAAGGAACGCGAAGCGCTGCGCGAGGAGCTAGCACTAGCGCGAGAAGTGGCAGCTCTCGAGGAGAGAAACCGTCAGCTTCGCATACGGTTGTTAGAAGCTGAAAACGCTGCCAGAGCTCGTGCTTCCGTGCGCGTCGACAGTGTCTCTTTTATGGGCCCAGGGACTTGGAGTTTAGACGAGCTCGACGAGGCAAAGGATAGCTTCGGGAGGCAGAAATGGGCAAGCTCCTTAAATGGCGGGTTAGACCGCGGTGCCTCAGGGAGGCACAGTGAATTTCACGAAGAGGCGTCGATGCCTACAGAGAGATATACTAACGCTCACAAGGAGCGTAAGAACGAGGCCAGGAAAGGTCCTGAGCCAGAGAGAAGCATAGCTTCACGTGACAGGATGGAACGGTCAGGTTCCTATGGAAGTGATGCGCCTCTGCGAGCAGGTGCAGAAGAATGCATGCTTATTAAAGAGGGGCATACACTTATCGAAAGCTCTAGAAAAAGGGCAATGATTGTTAGTCCAGAGAGCCACTTTAAGGACTGTGCTATAAGCTGCAGTGAAAGTATCGAGTCTTGTGGTGTTAAAAATGCCAGGGATGTCGGTGTTATAGCCATGCACGAAGACCATAGGCTGAATTCAGCGGAGAATCACTCAGGTTCTTTGGGTGCGTCGCATGCTGCTGCATCAGAATGCATACACATTATCGAGCAAGTGAATGCCAATAAGCTACTCCAAAAAGAGCAAGCCTTCGCTTCATATCTGAACGTCGCGTGCTCATGTGAAAATATTTGTGACACAGCTGGCAGAGAATACGGAGAAGGCTTAAAGAGTAAGACACAATACCTGCCCAGGGAGCTGGCCCAACAAGATGGCAGCAGAAGCGCGGTGCAGGCTACTTTGAGAAATAGAGAGGCTGTTGCTACCTGTGTGGAAGGTTCCTGTGCAGAAGGGTTCTCTCATGACATTACCCGTGCTCTAATGGATTGTTGGCCAAGAAACCATGTCAGCGTGATCGAAAGGGTCACTCGAACGCCTGCAACTAGGTGTGTGGTGTCACAGCGTCGCCAGTCTTCTTGCGAGGATGTTGAGACCAGGGCTTCGTTTAGGGGCTGCAAAGGCACAGTGCTCAAATGGGCCAAACTGTTCAATGCTTTCTTTTTGACTCGCAGATGTGCATATTTCTTACATGTCACTGTTAAGCACGTAAAGAGTGTTGTTCGCATTGTGTGGGACGCCATTACGTGATACCGAGTGATTAAGCGGTCGTCGATATTGGTTTCAACTTCTGGATCGTTTTAAGGACTTTGTGCATGAACCTTTAGATAGGAGTTGGTTAGTTCGGACTACGTATTAGAACTGTGTGCTGTGAACTGCGTGCCCTGTGTGTTGGATAAGGGTGGTGCATAAGAAGCGCGCACTTACACCGAAGTTTCTTTTTTATAAAAAAAAACTTATCGAAAGGGGGGCTCGTGTCATGGGAGAAGTGCGCGCATGTGGTGTTTGGTGCTGTGGCGAAGGCGCGACGGAAAGAGCGGCCACGAAGAAGTGCCGGCTCTGCACGTGAGGCGGTGAAGAGGACGACGACAGGCGGAGAAATCCGGCCGCCAGGAGAAAAGATGAGCGTGGCACGTGGAGCGGGGCGCGAGGCGCCATGTAGGGAGAAGCGAGGCGGCGTTCAACCAGCGCGGACGTGGCACGGGAGCTCTCCACCAGGACCACGGTCGAGGCGTAGTCCCGAGTGCCTGGCGGCCGCCAAGAGTCGAAGTGTATGGCTTCGCTTGGCACCGAGCTTCCAATGCTGTCCACGGATCGCCTGACCAGCCGCCTGTGCCACCGACAGCACCGTCGGGTGTAGACCCGAGTGCTGCCCTCTTTCTCGGAGCCCCGAGCGACGACGCAACGCTTGTCGCGACGCCGGTGCCCGGCGTCCTCCTCGTCCGCGTCCCTGACGCGCACCAGTGCCGGCCACCTTTCGTCGACCAGGCACAGCGACAACCTCCAGCACGCGCCGACTCTTCTGTGACTCACCCCTCCTGAGCCCATCAGCTTTGGTGAGACTGTTGCCTATGCTGCGTGGACTCCTGCGCGTTCGCATGCTTTCTTTTTCCATGTTAGAGTGTTTTCTCCTATAGTGTCTTTTTTGTTCTGTGTTCGTGTTCGTTCGTGTTTTTTATAAAGTCTTCACAGGAAACAGCCTCGCCGTATTCCTGAACGCGTTGCGATCGTAAGACGCAACGTGCGTTCTCACCTAATTCTCAAAGAACCCCATTACAATGATATGCTCATGTCATGAACATGACTGCAAAAATTAATGTAAAAAAAGGAGGTCAAGATGGGTGTCAAACGAAAGATATAGGTCGAGCGCGGCGATACGAGTTGTACATGTCACATCATGTATTTCATGACATGACGAAAGGGAAAGGGTCAAGGGTTCGTTCTTTATTTGTTAGAAACAACTTAATGAGCAAACAGACAATGAAGCTAGGAAAGCATAGGGGAAGTTATTTGTGGTATTGTAATTGTGGACAAAGTAGAAAGGAATTAAAGTGGACGAAAAGACAAACCTGCCTTCGGTGGGACCCGAACCCACTAAGTCATCTAAGTTCACGTTCTACGTGACGCCTCCTGGCAAGAAAGTGTGTTCTACCAGTGCCTCCTCTATTTTTTCAAATAGAGGAGGCGCTGGTTCTACACACGCCGCCTTGGCCACGAGAGGCGCTGCCTAACACTCCCAGGATAATACATACATAAATGCACAATAAAGTGGACGGGGGGACGACCGCCTTTGTAGCTCAGTTGGTAGAGCATCGGACGCGACATCCGAAGGTCGTGGGTTCGGGTCCCACCGAAGGCAGGTTTGTCTTTTCGTCCACTTTAATTCCTTTCTACTTTGTCCACAATTACAATACCACAAATAACTTCCCCTATGCTTTCCTAGCTTCATTGTCTGTTTGCTCATTAAGTTGTTTCTAACATATATGACATGAGCATGGCAGAGCGAAAATTAACCGAAGGGGCTGAAGATGGGCATCAAAGGAAAAGTAAAGCTCGAGGGATGTGATATAAGATATAATAATGTTCATGACATCACTTACACGATATGACATGAGGATCATTATGCAAAAAGCTATGAAAAGGGGTGGATACCGGTTGTAAAACGAAAGGCACAGGTGGAGATGTGAAATGAGTTATAGTCATTTTCATGACATCATATGGTCATGGCAGGACACGACTATGACTGAACATGAAACATTTAAATGGGGTGAAATGGGTTTCAAACTAAAGGTACAGCTCGAGGGATGTGATATTTTAAAATCATGTTCATGATACGATATAATCGTGGCTCGAGATGATCATTACTCAGCATAAAGATAAATTCAAGAAGTAGTGCAACGGCGTTCGGACACTGATAATAAAGCAATTGTAAACTTTAACAAGGTGTGATAGTCAGTCAGTAAATGCCGCACGTATGTCTGTGTGCATAATAACACCGTAAAAATGTTGTAGCATGATGTACCATGGCATATGTGCGTCATTTACTCAATTAAAACCAGCGCTAGATAGCTGTTCTTGGCTAGAGTTCCTTCAACTGTCGGCTATTGTATGCTGACTCTCTCTGTAATGAATAAAGTTGGCTAATACATACAAACCTCGCTGGCATCTTGGCGTAACATCGGCTCCCACGGTGCCCGAGACCTGCATTTTTCTTGTTCTTATCGGGTTTCCTATTTATCGCAGTCATGGTTCAGAAGCAATCACTAGGGTCAATTTTCACAGCCTAGTTCATCATCGACTTCCACTGATTTTTTGAGTGAAGCGTCTGCGTCACAGAAGGTGCTGAAGCACGTTTGCCGTTCAACAAAACACGCCCACCTGGTTTGCACTGCGCAGGACGGACCCGCACGCTTGTTCTCTCTGCATTATTTTTCTAATAACTAGGTTGATGGCCTTTCGATTACGCGAGCGTAAACGCTTTCGTTCCGAATATATATATATATATATATATATATATATATATATATATATATATATATATATATATATATATATATATATATAAGTACTAGCTCACACTAGAAAGACAAATTAGGGTCTGCTGAGAAAGAAGCGTATAGCCTCCCTCGAACAAACGACAAAGGTTCCGGAAATGTGCGTGCAGCAGCTCACATAAGAAGACAGAGCGTTTCTTGACTGCTGCTACAGATTGACAGTCAATAAGGAAGTGCAAAGTTCGTCGCACAGGCTGGAGGCATACAGCAGCAAGGACAAGAGCAGCAAAAAGAAAAAGGAATGTCCGTGCTAAAGCCCCTTGCTTTGGTAGTACCGCGAAACGTGTTTAGCTCTCATGGTTGAAGCTAATGGAGAAGGGAGAGAGAATGAAAGAAATCTGGGACATTCGTACCATGTGCTAAGAACGGCACTGACGTGGGTTCAGGGGGTGTTGGCGACATCAGCGTCAGACCGCGTGGGAACATGAGCGTTGCGCCATTTTGGCACGAGTACGTCGGTGTGTGCGCAGCCGCACTCCTCCTGCACAACGTTGTGCTTGCTGCACAGCTGTTTACATGTAGCATTTCCTTTCTCCTGGTTGTGGGTGCAACCGTAAACAATGCAGTGATGCCCTGTCGATAGAGTGTTCTTAAAGGACATTTTAAATCGCTCTAGTGAGCGAAAAACAGCGCGGGCACCGTGCGAGCACGGCAAAACGCATGGGCGGCTCTGCGCAAGAAACAGCCCAACGAAGGAGGCGTGGCGCGGAAAGCTCTCTCCCGCGCGCTAGCAGACGACAAAAACAGGTTCCGGCGCGCCGGTACCTGTTTGTAGGAAGTGGTGAAAGCAGTACGCACCTGTACTGCTTTCACCACTTCCTACATGGGGAAGAAATAATTAGCATGATAAAGTGGCCGGGAACAGGTTGGTTATACGAAGCGCATGCAGAGCAACGCGCTTGGATAGATAGATAGTAGGGAGTTTTCGAATAGGGGCCCCAAACACTTTGGGGCCCCAAAGAAATAGCGTCGACACCACTGCGCATGCGCGAGACCCAAACTGCCTTTGGGTTTTGGGTTGGGCACGCTATTTCTGGAATTTAGCGTCAGCCCCAAAGAGCCTCAAAGCTGCCCCAAACTTTTTAGCGTAAACAAACATGGCGGCGCCCATCGAAGCGGCGGCTCTCGCCTAGGACAAAACTGAGCTGATTTCTGGTTAAGTGACGACTTTATCGATCAATAAATGGTGGCGTAGGTCATCGCTTTTTATTTATTTTATTTATTTATTTCATACCTGCATCGCCCCAGTGGGCATTACAGCAGGGGGGTTACAATACAAATTATGTACAAATTGATTACACACACAAAGCGCGGTAAAATACATCATTGTCCAAAATGTTTACAATGTCAGGCGCTAGAGCATTCCATTCTCTTATGGTTCGTGCAAAAAAAGAATGCCTGAAAGCGTCACCTCTGAAAGGATACTCGCGGACTTTCAGTGCATGGTCGCGTCTCGACGACACATAGGTAGGCAACTTAATTGATATATCTTTCTCGATCAATGCCAGTTTTAGAATGGTATACAGAGTGAAAAAATTTGAGTCTTAGCTTTTTCCGACGGCCTTGTAGTGGCTGCCACGATAACTTACGTTTGCTGTGCGTCATGCTTAATGTTCTACTATAGTTGCCCAGTACAAACCTTGCCGCCTTGTTTTGCACCTTTTCAAGCTGGTCACTCAAAACAACTGTGTGCGGATCCCAACAAATACATCCGTAATCAAGTATACTGCGGACATAACTAAAATACAGCTTCTCCTTTAATTTGCCCGGCAACTGACTGAAATTACGGCCGAGAAAACTCAGCGAACTTATTGCCTTATTGGGTGATTCCACGTAAGATCGAACAAAGCATGGCTGGTCACCCTCTTAAATTTATTTCAAAATTTTATATATTGCTGCCCGATGTGTGGAAAGAAGAGATCCGCAGTTGTTTTTGCTAGAAAAAATTTTGTCGAAGCGCCGGGAGTCAATAATGACGAAGAGGTGGAGTGCCGCGCTTACCTGCTCTTCTGTTTTGGCCAACTTTGGTTAATAATTACACAAGCTATACTAAGGTTAGGCGGCTGAAACTTTTTAAAGTAAATACACCCATGTTTTTACTTGTGATAAATTATTTTTGCTTTTTATAGGGAGTGTACTTATTTTTATAAAAATCCTCAAAATCAGCCTATGAAGCATTTTTCTGTCCACTTTGTGGGCTTATATCGCAAAAAAGGCTTGTGGCAGAGCAGCGAAAATTCATCATTACGTTCTAAGCATACTCTTTTGTCAAACTGCAAAAGCTTATATTTATATAACTTTTCAATAAATAGATACGGGCGGGCGAACTTCAAAAAAATACCGAACAGTGGAAATTTCTGAAGAAAATTTAAAAAAAACCCCATCTTTGATATTTTATAAACTTTGTGCACTTATTCTCCTTCACGTTGGCTTTCACAATCACCAAAAACATGTTGCATAATTTTGTTCCACTAGGAGTTACAGGCCGTCAAATTAGACCCTTACGCAATGATAGGCAATTGTTGTTGATCCGGCTTCTTGCCCGCTGAGTGTATAGAATGAAAACAGAATTAAATTTCTGGCCCTTAAGAGGCCAGCAGCACCGAAAAAAGGTGTCAGTGGCACCGATGACGTCAATTTAGACATGATTTGGTCACCCGAGCGGCCATGAGTGCGGGGCTACCGAGCAGGTGCGCGCGCCCCCAGATGCTCTCCGTAAGAGAGGCACAGTCAGCTCCTTTTCGCCTCCTGAAACCAAAAGTGTTCGAAACATTTCTTGGATAACTTCAACGCGTGTGCATTAAAGATTCGCTATCCATTCTGTCTTTTTTCGCACCATAGTTAGGCCCTAATAACAAGGCGGAGATGGAAGCAAGATCAAAACACTATCAGGTATAGCTATGAGCGCTCGCTTCACGCACGCGGTCGACAGCTGCCGCCGCCGCCAGAGAAACAGTGCACCGCCACTTGTGGTCAGTATAACGCAAGAACGTGGCACTCCAGTGCCAAAGCAAGATATAGAACGCCAAAGGAAACAAAAGCAAAACAATTGGTAACCGGACGCGCGCACCTATCTCAGATGGAAGACAACCTGCCGGTTTACTCCAAGGTGACATATGTGAGTGATGAAACCGCCAGTCATTTAAAAAAAAAAGATAGTTCGGAAAGAGCTGTTGTCCCAGTACCCAATGGTTATTCTCAGCAACTGGACACGGGAAAAACGCGTGCGATGGAGTCGGAGGTCCCTTCAAGCATCAGGCAATGCTCAACAACTTGAGGACAAACCCTGAAAGTGCAATTCGTACAGCCAGAGACTTTGCAACCATTTTCTCAGAGAAACTGAAAGGGCTGCATCTAATACACCTTGAAGAAAAAGAACTTGTTGCCTTCCGCGAGTTAAAGAAGGAAGAGTGGATGAGAGTACCCGCGTTCCATGGTGTTGGCATGCCTGACAGCTATCCACGTCAACGAAAGCATCTCCTGGTTTGTACGTGGCCGGGCCTGCTTGGAAGGAGTTACGTGTACATGAAAGAAGAAATCTGAACTGTCTAATCAATCGAATAAACTCGATTTCAGCCCAGAAACATGAATTAATGAAGCGGTTCTTCTTGACCTCCACAAATTTTCCATTTTGCTAAAGGTTCTTTGGAAAGCGCTCCTTGCTTATTGCATTTTTATCCTACCTTTCATTTTTTTTTGCCGGGCAGGGGGGGGGGGGGGGGAATCTAAGCTACGCATTGAGTTCTTACTGCCTTTTTGCTGAGGTAAAGGCGGAAAATATCTGTCTGCGCTACGACACCGCGGCGTATCAAAGAACCCCACGCCTACAAAACTGACCCCTAATCATTCAGTATTGTGCTCCTCACAGCTAATATGCAGCGTTCAGAAATAAATGACCGGGCACATTATCATGCCAAAATTTGAAGGCCGTACGCGATCACAAATGTCAGAATAATCAGACGTTCATGGTTCGCTGAGCCTTCCATAAGGGTATAATTTGACGGCCTGTAACTCCTAGTGGAACAAAATTATGCAACATGTTTTTGGCGATTGTGAAAGCCAACGTCAAGGAGAATAAGTGCACAAAGTTTAAAAAATATCAAAAATGGGGTTTTTTTTAATTGTCTTCAGAAATTTCCACTGTTCGCTGTTTTTTTGAAGTTCGCCCGCCTTTATCTCTTTATTGAAAAATCATATAAATATAAGCGTTCGCAGTTTGACAAAAGAGTATGCTTAGAACATAATGCTGAATTTTCGCTGCTCTGCCACAAGCCTTTTTTGAGATATAAGCCCGCAAAGTGGACAGAAAAATGCTTCATAGGCTGATTTTGAGGATTTTTATAAAAATAAGTACACTCCCCATAAAAAGCAAAAATAATTTATCACAAGTAAAAATATGCGTGTATTTACTTTAAAAAGTTTCAGCCACCTAACCTAAGTATAGCTTGTGTAATTATTAACCAAAGTTGTCCAAGACAGAAGAGCAGGTAAGCGCGGCACTCCACCTCTTCGTCATTATTGACTCCCGGCGCTTCGACAAAATTTTTTCTAGCAAAACCAATTGTGGATCTCTTCTTTCCACACATCGGGCAGCAATATATAAAATTTTGAAATAAATTTAAGAGGGTGACCAGCCATGCTTTGTTCGATCTTACGTGGAATCACCCTATTCTTAACGTAAGAAATGTGCTTATTCCATCGTAAATCAGACGTTATATAAATACCTAAATATTTATATTCTTCAACTTTCTGTATGGCCATATTGTTTAATGCATATGTGCAAGACTGAAATGCGCGTTTCCTTGAAAAGGTGACGTGAACACATTTCTTAACATTTAATGACATTTCCAAATTATCGCACCATGTTCCTATTACGTCTAAATCAGCCTGCAATAAGGTAATGTCACTGTCTTTTTTTCTAACTCTATAAATAACACAGTCGTCCGCAAACATCCTAAATGAAGATCTGACATCACAAGCAATGTCATTAATAAACAGCAAAAACAAAAGGTGACCCAGAACCGAACCCTGGGGAACACCTGAAGTTACCGTAGCATATGTATCCATCTCACGCATGCAACAAAAACTGGCCGTGAAATAACCCGCGTTTTTAAGATCGGTTGTCGAATTGAGAGCTCGTAGGCTTAACGCGACCGGTGGCTCGAAGCTGGATTACCTTGGCTAATGATACCAAATTCTTAAGACTCGCAGAACGATGGGGATCACAAGTAAATTCATTGCCACTGCACGCTTTAAATAGCAGTTTTAAAGGGTACGCTTATGAAAGGCAAATTCAATTTTTACTTGTCGTAGCCTGCCTTTTTGGCCACTTTGGCGCTGCAAGCGCAAGACGCAAGGAGCGAGCGCAAAACTAGAGTGTACTAGAATTCTAGTACACTCTAGCAAAACTACAGGGCTAGCCACTGTAGCAAAACCCAATTCGAAAACTCCTACTTCCTACGTGTTCCCAAGTTAGCGCACGCTAAGCACTTTGGGGCCCCTATTCGGAAACTCTCTAATGTGGCCAAAGTACCCTTTGCAACGGGTGGACTAAGAGTATCCTAGCCAAATTGTAAAAAAAAAAGTAAAGGAAAAAAAACATGAACAGAAAAACATCGCGATGGGCGTGTCCGCTTTGTGTCCTTCCACCACACTTCGAGGCGAACTTTCGTGGTGCGCACGCTTTTGTTGCAGCGATTACCCTCCGCGTCGAGGAATCCGAGGGATGGATGGATGGATGCTATGAGCGTCCCCTTTGTAGCGGGGCGGTGACATGTGCGCCACCAGGCTCGTAAGAAGATTTAAGCACTTTTTTTCTCTCTCTCTCTTTAAATTTTCCTCATGCCTTTTAAATTTACTTCAATCAAATCGATCATACTATAGAAAAAACGGAAATTCATAGCCCAGTTCCCTGCCCCTTATGGCAGAAGGTCCTTATTTTTCTCTATAATTATTTTTTTGTGGCACGGTGGCAGGGATGGATGGATGGATATTAGGAGCGTCCCCTTTATAACGGGGCGGTGGCCGGGCCACCAAGCTCTAGCTTTATTTCTTTTTCGTTTACAACCATTTCCTTTCCCGAATCACACAGCAGAGGGTGGTGCCCTCTGCTGGAGGGGGAGTCAACTTCGAACCACGAAGTTGGTGAGACTATCGAGCAAGTGCTCGATAGTCTCACCACTGCAGGATCTGCACACTGCCGCTTGAGTCTCGGGGGCGCAGTCAAAACGACTTCGATAGTCAAGAGTGCGTAGCGCGCCAGCTTGAGCCTCGAAGAGGAGGGCACCACCACGGCTGTTGTCGTACAGTGCCGGCTCCGTTGCAATCTCTGTCTTGTTCACCCGATACGTGCGGAGGGTAGCGAGGCGGTAAATGCAGGAGAACGATCCTCAGGTCACGTGGGCGTAAAGTCACGTGATCACACCGATCGCTCGTCTAGGTACTTCTTCGCCAATGTACGGGGAGTGTGATAGGCACTGCCTAGGCCGTCTAGGCGGTCTAGGTACAACGGCAGAATACACGCTCGTAAAACATTGCATCCCTCTCGCTAAGTACAAAATAAACAGTTTTTTACAGCCCTACTTGGTTACATAACAGCACAAAAAAAAAAAACACTGCTGATAAAACTATGCCTTCGCGGGCGGCAAATATATCACGACAGCCCACTGTCAGTGACGACCGCGAAGGTAGGCCTAGCTGCCGACGACGTAGCCGTCGTCGTTCGCAGTCAACCGCCAGCTCGCCACGAAGCGCTCATTTTTGCCAACACAATTAACCTAGAAGGTGATAACAAAAGGAGGGGTGTACGACAATTAGACGTAGGGTAATTAGACGGTTGCGCAGAGTTGCGCCAGAGTCCTTCAATGCTTTGAAAGCATTATTTGAAGGACTCTGGTTGTGCGTCAAGTCCCTAGATATTTTTTCCGTTTTTAAAGGGGCCCTGCGACACAAATTGGGTAGGTCGTTTTTATCACTGATTCTAGAGCTGTTGCACGCGGGGATGTCGCAGCGAGAGTAGAAACGCCGAAAGCAGAGTGGTTATAATTTTATTTCAGCGAACAAACCGCCCAAAAGCGCCTTCTGTTTGAACTGAGGCGACACATAACGGAGATTTTTGTTACAGGAAGTGACATAGAGTGACGACATAGGAGGGGCCAGGCCGGGCGTTCTGATTGGCTTGACGCTCCAAGGTGCTTGTTACACACGTGTGGTGTCTGTTTGATCACGCTATTCAGTACCTAAATGTACTAAAATAGTTTTTATGCTTCGTAAGATAGAGAGGAAGTATCTGACATTACTTGCAAAACTACACCAGGTGTGTTGACGGCCGGACGCTATCTGCGCGCGCGCGCTCTGCTACCGGCGTCTTCCGGTGTCGCTCTATAAGACGCGCGTTGCTATTGGACACCTCCACTGACGTCAGCGGGAGAGCGAAATACGAAAGGAAATGTTGGTTTCATGCTGTCTGCTCGTGTTTTGAAATTCGAAGGCTAATAACTCCAGTTATAGACCACCGATTTGCATAATTCTTTTTGCGTTCATCTCAGCATTCGATCCTACACACACTGCAGTACTGCAGACGGCAGTTGAAAAAGTGTCGCAGGGCCCCTTTAAGTAGCGACAACTACCTCATACCCCGGCACCCTCTCGCTCAAAGCCCGCGTCGGCAGCCATGTTCTTCCTAAACACGTGGAGAGGAGAACGAACGTGCAGACAGTGTCCGGCTGTCAACATGCGCGTTCCTATCAAATATGATAGTGGACGTGCCATATGTAAGAAAATGCCTACTGAAACGTGCAGCTTTCTTTGACGTTCTCTCGCTGCAACATTCATGTAAGAGTTTTAGGAAGAACGTGGCTGCCAAAAGCAACGCCGACCAATCAGATGCGCCAGCGGCACATCAAAGCTTTTCGCTACTTAAGAAACGGAAAAAATATCTAGGGGCTTTAGTTGTGCGTAGGTCCGCCATCTTGGCCAGCAAGCAACCAAAGCTATGCGGCGAAGCCACGCTCAGTTTTTGCAGGCGGCCTTCCCGACCGAGCATGGGCAGTTTTCCAACGCTCGTAGACCGCTTTGAAGCCTAATAGCAAATAAAGCGCAGCGACAGCTTAGTGACGAGACAGATTAAAGGCGTTGCTCTTTTTAACACGCGGCGCATAAATACATAAACATACAACCGGTCATTTTGCGTTCCGACAGAAATGCTGCAGGGCTAATCTCTAGCCATTGTGAAAACGTAACTGAAAAATAACACTTTCTCAGCACTTCGAGTTGTCCCGCAACATGCGCGTCTTGAAATCAATGCTGGGAACGCGCTCCAACGCAGGCAAAGTTCCGCTGGATTCGCTTTGCACTTTACAGCGGGGGCTATCGGAAATCGGCTGTTCGCTCGAGAACGCTTTCCGAACACTGACGTCAAAAAAGTGGGTGGTCCGCGATAGTTTTGAGCAATGCTTTGAGAACGGGAGGAGCGTGGCCGGCGCGGCCAATGGCGAAGCGGCGCGCTCCTCGGATGATGACGTACTTCGTTTGTCGTCTGCTTCTGAAAGTCAAAATGTTTCTCCCGAGAAATTAAGAAAGCTGCGCCTTTTAAAAACGGTACTTTCTTCTTCTCAGACGTAAACACGCTATTAAGCATCAATATCTTTCTCTGCAGGTTCGCCAAGCGGTGCCGCGGGCACGAAATACAAGAAGCGTGTGCGTAAGTGACGTCATATCTAAATTTCGTCTCGTCGTCTGCTGCTGCCATGTCCTCGCACAAAAACGTGCATCTCGGCCCGCGGGTGCTCAGAGGCAGAGGGAGCTCCTTCTCGCATTTTTGCATGTGCACCCCGACTGTGAAAGCCTGACACTCTTCACTACCGACAGCGCTCTGGAAACTTCCAGGAGCAAAGAACCTCAACATGCGCAGCTCTTTCCTCTCCGTCGAAATTCCACGGGCTCTTTGGCACCCGATTTTCGATCTCCTGACCACTCCCTCGCGTGGAGCGTGGGACACCGTCCTCCGCGACTCAAGCATGGAGAAACAACTCCAGGCTATCAGACGAGCAGAGGCGGTGGCGGCGAGGATTTCTTTTGTTTTCCAAAAATAAAGTCGTTCTCTGTCTCGGGATCAAGTTCGGCGCACAGCCAACGTACTGTTCGCTTCGACAGGCGAAATTGACGCCGGAATTCACTTTCTCAAATCCCCAAATACATCGCGAACCTCCAGCTGCTCCGCGTCCTATTTCAGCGACGACAATGCGAGGATTCAGCGCCCAAGAGACGACGACGACGATGATGATGATGATGATGATGATGATGATGATGATAAATTGTGGCTATGCCCTTTGTAGCGGGTGGGCAACTCTCAGGTGCCTTAGCCAAAGAAAATTAATTAATTAATTAAAATAAAAATAAATAAATTAAAAAAAATTCGGAATTTTCACCTATTGAGAAGGATGGGGACTATGAGACGGCCGCCATCAGTTGGTCGGACTCGCGGGCGCTACACGTAGAGAACCGGCGAACGGCACCCCTAGCTCGCCGCAAAATCCTATCGCTTGTGGATTCGGTGACATGCCTGTGCATTGCTGCGTGCCGCTTTGCAAACAGCGAGGAGTATTAGGCGATGACGGCTCGAAGGCAAGTCTGCGTTTATACATTTCGTTAGCTTCCTATGTGTTACTTTTGCTAGCGCGCGTCTTACGTCGCTTTTGTCGACTTGCAGGTGTCGTTCTTCGCCTTCCCAAAGGACCCGCTTCTGAAAAAGAGATGGCTTGTTGCAATCAAACGCGACGAAGGAAAGTTGTTGCCGTGACGAAGCACACAAAAGTGTGCTCGACACATTTCGCCAGCGACGACTACTTGCCGAATGTAGTCAGCGGTCGGCGTTATCTTCGTGTTGACGCCGTACCGAGCGTGTTTGCGTTGGGAAAACCCCAGCGTCCAGCTAGAAGAAAGCCGAGGGACCGACAGCAGTGCGTTTCGCGAGCGCAACGGCTGTCCGCCATCGGTCAGGCTGGCAGCTCCGAGCTTGCGTTGGGAACAACGCTTTCTCCCGGTGGCGATGTCGCCGTGTCGCGGGACTGCGCGACAGCAGATGAGGTTCTGGACGCCACCTTGTGCAGTGATAGTGCTTCAGCGCCAACCGGACTTTCAAGAGCGCCAGGAAGTGTGTGGACGCACATGTGCAGCCACAGTGGTCAATCTGGAGGAGCAGCTGTCTGAGCACCAAGCCAACTGGAAAGCGATTTAGAAGGCAGGGCCGAAGAGGTGAAGTGTGCGAGTGCCAGTGCAGCGAGAGTGCCCGAGCTCGAAATGCAGCTATCTCTGCTTCAAGTCCACGTTCAACAGCTAAAGAGCGACTTGGAAGCTAGAACCAAGGAGGTGAAGTCAGCAAAAGATGCGCTTTATAAAGCTCAAAGAGAGTGCGAAATAGTCGCTATGGAAAACAAAAAACTTGATCAACAGAAAAGCAGGCGATTTTCAATCGAATGTTTCATGGACAGCCCTGAGGGCATAAGCTTCTACACTGGGCTTCCCAACTTTGAATCATTCATGAGCTTTCTGCGTTTGATAGACCCCGGTGAGAATGCAGAAAATATAAGAGTATGGTCTAGGAGCTACTCAGGTAGGCTAAGTAATGCAGGAAGGCCACACATGTTGACAGCCGAGGACCAGCTTTTTCTTGTTCTTGTGAGGATGCGCCTCGGTCTCTTCGAAAGGGACCTAGCATACAGGTTCAAGGTGTCAGTTGCTACAGTTTCAAGAATATGCATCACATGGGTCAGCTTCATTTATTTGCAAGTTGGCCAGATGGACCTATGGGTGAGCAGAGAGGAGGTTGACAGAACTATGCCAGCCATTTTTAAAAAGCGATACCCAACAACAAGGGCCATTATTGACACAACAGAACTGAGATGCGAAGTACCAATTTCCCTGGTTCTTCAGTCAGCTACATACTCAACCTACAAACCAAATAATACAATGAAGGGTTTGGTTGTCGTTGCACCCGACGGCGCGATCACGTTTTTGTCAGCCCCGCCACGGTGGTCTAGTGGCTATGGCACTCGGCTGCTGATCCGAGGGTCGCGGGATCGAATCCCGGCCGCGGCGGCTGCATTTCGATGGAGGCGAAATGTTGAGGCCCGTGTGCTGTGCGATGTCAGTGCACGTTAAAGAACCCCAGGTGGTCGAAATTTCCGGAGCCCTCCACTACGGCGTCTCTCATAATCAGAGCTGGTTTTGGGACGTTAAACCCCACATAACAACAACAACGTTTTTGTCAAAGCTATTTACAGGGTCAGTGTCAGACAAAGATCTCGTCGAAAAAAGTGGTTTTTTAAACCTACAGTTTCAGCCTGGCGACTAATGGCCGACAAGGGCTTCAAGATACAGGACCTGCTCAGCGCAAAAGGAGTTGCTTGAACATTCCCCCTTTCCTGCAGAGGCAGCGCCTGACTGAAGAAAAAGTTAGAGCAACAGAAGAAATTGCAAGCCTCAGAATACATGTCGAGCGACGCATTCAACGAATTAAGGCCTTCCACATTTTTGATAGGCCTATTCCACTGTCTATTGCACCAATCATCAGTGAAATTTGGGCATTGTGTGCATTCGTAAGCAATTTCGAAAGTCCTTTAATAGCAACGTAGGGTTTGCAAGTCCCTGTCGGAAAAAAACAGATGCCGGGCATGCTGGAAAACACTATAGTGGATTAATGTAGTGGGTGGTGCTGGGTGATGCCGGGTGTTGGGTGTGTTGGGCAAGATGGGTGGATGGTGGGTGTTGGGCATGTTGGGTGGTGGTGGGTGTAGGTGGGCAAGCTGGGTGTAGGCGGGCAAGATGGGTGTAGGCGGGCAAGCTGGGTGTAGGTGGGCAAGCTGGGTGGCTGGCCAGCGGTAGAGGCAGAGAGCCACGGGCTTCTTAGATGGACATAATTAGGAATTCTACTTTTGCTCATGCAGGTGCATTAGCAAACTTACATTGATGGCTGAAATAAACCACATAAAGCGGATAATTTGGCTAATAAAATTAATTTATTTTGCCTAGAGACATTTTTTTTAGTCACCCGGACACTCTTTGCTGTGCTGCTTCGGTGAAAAAGCTCCGTAAGTACCACCTTATGGCGGCAATGCGGATATCCTTTGGCGGACCTTCACCGTGAAGTTCCACATATTTCCAGGCAACCTGCAAAATATTAAGAGCCACATCAAGCCAAAAAGGAACAGCACTTGAGAAGAACAGTCACTGTACTGTCTGAAGTGATACTATCATTTTTTTCATATTAGTAAACTGACATCCCAACTAAACAGCATGTGTGCTGCAATCAGTATGTGTAGCAATACGCAGGCTGAATGTGTGCGGCATGATTCACTTACTTTTAACCATATCCACCTTTTCTGGTGTTGCTGGAAGTTTTTCAATGCCTGTAGAAAGGCTGCGGCATGCCTGGCCCGTCAAGCTGCGATTGGCAGCTTCAGCAGCGGGCCAGAAGTACCGTGCTTCAAGGCAACATTTTCCATCGGTGTTGTCCTTCATGCCCAATTTTGACCTGCACGAAAATATTTATGAAAGTATTAACTCTTTTTGAACAATACGGCCACACAGATACAATTAAAGGTGAGTAGACAAGAATTATAATGCAAACCTTCGCTGCCCATAGGTACGTGTAAAACAATCAGCAGCAAAGTAAAACACAGAAATGCACACAAAAAAGTAAATTTCAGGATGATTTTTATGTGTGCAAACCAGCTTCTCTGCCATCTGCCATTTATATAACAAGAATTCATTACTCTGCTACATCAGCAGCACTGCCCCAAATTAAAGGACTCTCACTATTAAAGGCGCTCTCACTATTTTGCTCGTGTCACTACTGCCAGAGCTAGGAGCGTCAGCGCGCCCGCCGCTGACACCACCGCGATTCTGTTAAAAAAAAACAAAAACATTACGGCTCCTTCGGAGCAGTAGTGTTAGTGTTAATGAAACAGTTGTTGAAAAAAAAACTCAAAGAAAACGCGAAAAGTTTCACGACAGCCGCGATTCGAACCAACGTTTACCCAAACTGCAAGCGTACCGCGACGCGCTAAACCACCACGTCTCCGAACGTTTCTTTTTTCCTTTTTTTTTTCTTTATTGAGCACGCCTCGGCGTGGTGCGTTGCGGCGGGGGAAAAATATCGAGGGGACCGGTGTGCCCGTCATCACCGTCAAGTCGCATGGTCGCAGGCACCCAGTGAATGGGAACTGCCTGCAGCGTTTTGATTTGGATCCTCGCCCCGGTAGCCGGAATGCAAACATTACCGAACTAAAACGGCTCCTACCATCACGTCCTCCATGGCAAAAGCTTCACGTCGTGCGTGCAGCTTTTTCCGTTTCTCGCTCACGACGTCGTGCGTACAGCATTACTCTTGCTGTAAAGAGCGCACACAACAATGACAAGGCACAAAGCGCAGCATTCACAGCCACCTACCTTAGTTAAGAAACATGCTGATTCCAGTTTGCGTCGTCCGACGGCCTTGAGGCGCTGTGCCGGGCCGCGTCGTTCGTCGGTAGGTCGAGAAGCGATGTGCCGACCCTCGATGTGTGCGAACGAGAAGGCATTTCCTAGGAACACACATCACGGAACGTAGAAAGCATTCCGGCACTGCTTCTCACTGATCGCGTACGCACTGAAAGACGATGTCGCGACGACTCACGTCTCTCGGCGAATGGACGTCAACAAAGGATCTCCGAAGTGTCGACGCTGCCGGCTGCTGCTTTCTCAGTCTATCGCACACCGCACCTCACACAAGGAGGTTTAAAGGAAATGCTGGAGTGGCAGCGCCCGCTGAACCCTACCGCGACAAGTGAAGCCGGCGTTTGCCCTTAGTTCAGCCCTAAAAGCTTGCCAGAGTGTCCAGAAACCAGTATCAGTTCAAGCGTTCTTGACCTGCTAATGTAAACTCTAGACTAATTGTAATGTAAAAGCGCGATGTTTTGATTTAATAGACTACCATTGAACATCTATCAATGCCGCGATATTGCACACAAATTTTCTCGACATTCATGTTTCATCCAAAAACCTGTGGCACGAACAGGCACATCAAGGATTGTCTGCCTAGCAAAGTTGATCGCTTTAAAGGTGTTAGAAGCGTGAGGAAAACGCTTTTTCTTTTGTGCTACTTGAATGCTGTTAGTCGATGCCCTGAGTAAGATGGCGGCAGCCGGCTTCACCTTTAGCACAAAATCGCCACTCCAGAATTTTTTTTAAACCTCCTTGACCTCACACTGGCTCAAGAAGGTCCACTGGAGCTAATGAGCACAACGCTAAACATACACCGAGATGCAGCGCAACCAGAAATCGTCCATACGAAAACGAATATCGCCCCCACGTTGAACACGACATGCACAGGGCGACGCCATGTTTGGAAGAAAAAAAAACAGCAATAGCGCGATGGCGGCGACACCACGGGTTGCGGTTTCGGTTTCAAAATTTCAGACCAGTTGTGATGTTTTCAGTGTAAGGAAATACAGAAACAAATGCTCTGAGGCTAAAAACTGCAAACACAATGTAGTATTTATTTTATATCCCATCCTGCAATTGGAATTTGCCGTAAGCTCTGCAGATTCCGTAACTTATGCGAGCTTGCATTTCGCGACGTTTTCCTCAACCTCGGTCCAACGTGTTCCGCACGTTGCATGTGTAACGCCAGATTGCATGCGCAACAGTACACAGTGCCCTGTAGCGCATATTCTGTGCATTATTAGCTGCAGCCAAAATGATGTTATTTAGCAATCAATACGGTTGAGGCGTGCGTGTGGTGGTAGTACAAATATTGATTGCTACAAGCAAAAAACAAAAAGAAAAACGAAGAAGAGGACAACGTAGTAGGCATAATATGGTACACAGCGCAGGAAAAAAAGAAAACGAGGAGAGACTTGCTGTGTTTTGTTGTATCTGCCCTCGTTTTTGTATTTTTTTCCTGCGCTGTGCACCATACCGATTACCTGCATCACCAACTCGCCCAACGTGCCACTTTATCGATAATGTAGCATTGGACGAAAGCACTAATAACACTGTCATTAATCGCAGTTAGATATTTTCATAAAACAACAAGAAAAGGAGTGCTAACAAGAAACTGCGACAAGCATATACGCAATGATTCATGACACGTTTGTTATCGCTGCTTTCAATGTGACGCTTATCACAGCCACCCCAACTCGAGCTCTCCATTAAGTCTTAATTTGCAAAATACGGTTCTCTTCAGCATAGCATATTGCCTTCAATGATCTTTCACAGTATACCCACAACATCGCCCACTGCTTTCTAGCGCGACACTAATGGTGGGCAAAAGTTTCCAGGATTGTACACCATGTGCCACCATCGTTTATACCACCCTCGTCGCCTGCCCGCTGCTTCCCAGCATTTCCACGATGGTGGAAGCAGCCTCCCAGTTCTTCCCAACATTGCCCGTCATCCTTTCCACTTTACCCACCATCCGTACACCATGCCGCCCACCATTTCCCTCCATCGTACACCATAACCACCATCTTTTCCAGCTTGCCCAACATTATTTCCACCATAACCACCATATTTTCCAGCACCCATCATGGTGATTTTTCCGATAGGTCTTGCTGCAGTCATGTACGTGTCGTGTCAGTTCAGTGTAACATTGCAGGGACAACCAAGATGGCTCAGTGAAAGCCACGACTTTTACTCAAGTTGCAAGAACACAAGGCTCTGTAGTATCAATTTTATTGACACATCAACAGTTCAAAAATCATCCTGTGCACTGCATCATAGGTCAGCAAACTCACTCATGAGTCGACTCATTCAGACTCAGATCGAGCTGTGAGTATGAGTGAGTCCGGTAGAGGAAAATTTCGGTGAATCCGAGTTCGAGTGAGCTTTCACAGCATGAGTGCGTCTGAGTGAGTTAAAAAATTTTGCCGACCTATGCAGTGCATGACTTTTGTGCCAAGTACGGCAGAAGTGTCGAGAAATAAAAGCTGTCCAACTTCATTCTGCATTTCTTCCACTCAGATTCATTGAATCGAATTCTTTCGACAACCAGAAATTGTGGAGCATACACAACAAAGTCGCCCCAAGTCACCCCTGCAATTGCCATCTGCCCAAGCACCTGATAATAGTAACAGTGGGTGCGGTTTAGCCTATATGTGCCATTATTGTCCTTTATAAGGCATGAGCCTTGAATACATGGTTCTTTAAGGTCTCTCATTGAGTAGGGGCACTTGATTTCTACGATGCCATGAGGTTCCTGTTCCTCTGGGTCCCATACCACACGATCAGGAGAGGCACCAAGCCACGGGCATCCTGGGTTCACGACAAGGCCGCAGTGAAATGTCTGGATGTTGTGCCTGATGGTGCGCAGCGTTGTTTCGTATTTCTGAACAGCCACGGCTTCACTTGAAACTCCATACCTGAAACAGCAATATTTTGCAGGCTTAGTCATGCTTGCATTCTACGATACAATCAACATTTTGCAGTGCATACAAGGTGTATACATATGTTAAACACAGCATGCAAAGCTACTTCCTTTTTCAAAGTTTCTTGAATACTGTGATAGTAGACACATGAGTGTGATTTGTTGATAACATTGCACCTGTGCATTCATTAGTGCAAATCACTTATAGCCACTGGTGTTTACTGGAAGCAGTGCTATGTATAGCAGATGTAAACAGGGCATAGGAAGTTACTTAACGTGTACACTGTGTTACTGTACCATATCTTCTTGCTTTGTTACAAACCAACTTTTTCAATAAAATTTTCAACTCATACTTACTGTATGGCCCTTACTCGAGACAGATCTCTGTCAGTGGTGAGGTTTTGCAGGCCTTTCTCCGTCCACTTTTCACGAGAGACGGCAACACCAAAGTTAGATGCCGTTAAGCGGTCTTTGCGAGCAGCTCTCCATGTTGCACTTTGGCTCTGCTGGCGAGAGGTCTGCTCAAGCTTGCGAGCTTCGTCAACAGACATCACGAGAGCCTGCATATAAAGGTGCAGCACATGTTGGGGTTAACACAAAAAATGCCAATATAATCACACTTTACAATGCCTGGTTGCTAAAACGAACGAAAGTAGTTGTAGAAATAGGTTGATTAGTACAAGTTATGTTTATAGGACATGACAAAAGCACAAAATGCAAGAGCAGGTTCTACTTGGAAGTTATGCACAATATTCCTGTTTTTCCGTGCTTTATTTCATGCTACACGCATACTATGCATTGCCCCTACTGGTAAGAGGTTGGTTTAAGCCTGTTTTCTGTGCTTTGTGCCATTCCACATGCCAACAGGTATTTACATGCATGTGCTTGCCTCGATTACAGCTTGCTGCGTTGGTGGCAGGCCCACACACGACACAACAGTGGGCACAGTTTTTGAAAAAAGTGCTAGCTGCACGGGTGTAAGCTGCGTAGCTGAACCCTGCTGAATTTCTGGGCACAAATAAGTCGTGAAGTCGTGTGGCACAAGCGGTTTCTGGCTCCACAAGAGGCTGCCTACACATGTGTCGCCAAACAAGCTGTCTGTTTTTGTCGGTGCTGTAGACTTCCAGTGCCCCAGAAGTGAACTCTTCGTATGCGCAGCCATCT